>JALAZF010000982.1:600000-775294 GCA_022829125.1 Lathyrus tuberosus | reverse complement strand
AATTTTTAATAATTATTATATTATTAATTTTCATGTATTTTAGTCTAAAAATCAAGGAAAATCAATATAAAAAAAACCATAGTCTTCTTATCATTACCTTTATTACATTTTTTTTCATCATTTTCATTATTTATCACATTATTAAATTAAATTTTTATTTAATTATTATTACATTTCACAAATCCATGAATCCATCTAGATTCATTGGCTTGCCCATGAAGAAATAGATAAAATTAGGTTAAATGAAATCATTCCAAAAATAGACAAATCTAATTCAATTTTTGACCTAATTTTTATCTATAAATATCACATGTTTTTTTTACACTTTTTCATCCACAATTTACTAAATACAGTATCCTAAAGTTGTTGCTCTTCACACTGGAGAACAACAATACCACAACCCTAAAAAGCATAGTTTTAAAAACCGGACCGGACCGGCCGGTCGGACCAGAAACCGGAGTTGTAACCGGTCTGGTTCAATTGTTGGATCAGATATGCAGTTAAATCGGTGAGAACCGGTCAAAACCGGTGTAAACCGGTAAACCGACGGTTTTATAAAACCTGCGGTTCAAATGCATGTTTTAAAAAAAAATTAAAATGACATCATTTTTCATTATTTAAAAAAATAAAAAAAATAAAAATATAAGAGAAATTTAATATTCTTTTCTTTAAAAATTGGTGACAACGATTAAATATAATAAATAGAGGCTATTGCAGTATTATAGCATTGATAGGTTGTGGAATTTAAACATAATCTATTTTCTCTCCTATATGATTGATATCATTGGTTTTTATTAGCTGGGCTGAGGTGTTGCGTAAAGTAAATGGTAATGCATGTTATATATATAACAAACATAAGTTTGTATTTGAGATTGATACATTTTTAAAATTTTAAATCAATTACTTGACTTAAATTTATAATTGATTCAAATTTGAATTTAAATTATAAACTTGTAAAATTATGATATTTTTAAATTTTTTAGGTGTTAGTGATTTTTTTCGACATCGAGTCATCTGGTTCGACCGGTTTAATACCTATATAATTTTGTTATATTGACCAGTTTATTCAACCGAGTTATCCGGTTTAGTCATGTGGTTCGACCAACACTACTAGAAAACTGTGTTTTAGCTGCCCAGATTTAGAGTCGGCCCCCCGACACACCGACGCTAACAGCGTCGGCCAAACCTACGTTAACAGACTCTATTTAGGTACTTTTTTTGAACTAATTATTATTTTTAATTAGAGTTGGCCATACCGACTCTAAATGTGCTAGTATTTTAAATAATGTTTAATTAATTCATTTAGAGTCAGTCTGACCGACACTAGTTAGTAACATTATTTATTAATTATTATTTATAGTCGGTGTGGTTGATTCTATTAAGTCACATACTTCTTTTAATTCTTTTTTTTATTTAAATAAATTGTTTAGAGTCGGCTAGACCGACTCTATTTAATAACATACACTTTTTTATTTATTTATTCATTTAGTTAGAGTCTATATAACATTTTTAAATACTTTATTTATCATTTAGAGTCAGCTTGATCGACGCTATTTAATAACGCTAATGAAATTCGATTGAAGCGCCAATCTTTTTCATTTCCCTCTGAATTTTCTTTTTCTCCTTTTCTCTTTCAGTTTCCCTCCGATAACCCTAACCGAACAAACCCTCCGATAACCCTAACCATGAAACCCCTCCATGAACCCTAACCATGAAACCCCTCCATGTTTCCTTTCTTCTTAATCAATTTCACGTTTCCAGATTTTAAATCATTTTCACATTTCCAACCTCAATCAATCGTTTCAGGTAAGTTAAGAAATTTCTTGTGAATCATTTTTCGTTTTTCTACTTCAAGCTTTGTTTCATGTTTTCAACTTCTAAATGATTTTCCGTTTTCAGCTTCAATCAATCATTTCTTGTGAAATCGTTTCAGGTAAGCTCAGAAATTACTTCAAGAAGGAAAGACATTGACCTCAGAAATCACTTCAAGTTCTGTTTTGATTGACCGCAGAAATCGTTTGAAACCGCATAAATCATCAAAATCTTTTTAGTTAAGCTCTTCATCAATCATTTCTTGTGACCTCTTTCTTGAGTCAGAAATTTATTTTCATCTTTTGTCTCAGGTAAGCTCAAAAATCGTTTTAAGAAGGAAACCAATTGAGCTCAAGTTTGGGTTTTCTTCATCACTGCCTGTAACGCCCTGTATAATATTTATCTAGAATAATACCATACAAGTGTTTTATTTGGTACTGACACCATCATAAGTGCCTAATGGCGTAATTCACACACTTGCTCATTTCTAAAATATAAATACAATCTATGGCACAAGATATGGAAACTAGCCAAAACAATAAAAATAAAAAAATAAGGTACAATATTCCTCATTGTACAAGATTGATACACATCGGAAATAATAAAACAACAAGTTTCTCTTGAAACATCCAAGCATAGCTCCACTTGTAAATCATACCTACAAATACCTCCTGAAAATAATCAACAATAGTGGGGTGAGATACATCAAATCTCAGTGAGTTCCATATCTTATAGATTCTCTCGGCTTTACAGGGTTCTATCTTAGCCTAACTCAGGTTAAGGGGAAGGGAACTAGACCTTGAGTTCAAACATTTCTGACTAGAGAAACAATCGTACAATTCACAAAACGACAAACTAGTTAAGGAATCTTCTCCCCGACCATCCCGCACAAGGAGCTCTTCAACACGGGTCACGGATCCTTAATGTAGATAACTTCTCCCCGGCCAGCCCACATAAGGAGCACTTCAACGCGGGTCACGGTTATCTACAACTGGTACTTCTCCCCCGGCCAGCCCACACAAGGAGCACTTCAACATGGGTCACAGTACCAACCACTAAGTAACTTCTCCCCGGCCAGCCCACACAAGGAGCACTTCAACGTGGGTCACGGTTACTTACTTAATAAATACTTCTCCCCGACCATCCCGCACAAGGGGCTCTTCAACACGGGTCACGGTATTTATTAAGGGATAACAACAAATCGGAGGACTACAATCCTCCACCAACAACTACTTAACAAAGACACTCTTCTAGTATCGATGTCTAAGCATTGTCATTCAAACCTTTACCAAGACCTATTTACATCTCTAGGATCATAACATTTGTTTGGGGTAAGGTTTCTCACTCTTCCTAATTCATTTTAAGCATGCATATTCTTTCATCCATAATTCACAATTAGATAGACATGGTATAACATAATTTGTGTATAACAATATCAAACATAACAAGTCAAACATAATCCACATAGTGGTTCACACACACATTTTTAAGGCATACAAGCCACTACTATCCTCTACCAAGCATCCTTGGTTAAAATCATGGTCTCACACTACCATTTAACAGCACATCACCTAAACATCACTTTCGGGTTTCCCTAATTCATTTAATCGGGTATCGAAATCAATACTTTTCACTTTTATCCGTAGGATATTTTCACAGCTTTACATCGGCTATAATAAAGCCTCGACAGGATTTACGATCCAAAAGATATGGATTTCAACATATCACATAACATTACTTTCCTTCATTTCCACTCAAATAATTTACCCCACATCATACCCATAATTTTCACTTTTTATTCGGTAGAGGGTCGTCATAGCTTTCCAATGATACCAAGAACGTCTCAATCCAAGTTACGGATTAGAAGTTATGGATTTTTAAAGAAAACAGAATTATTTGAAAACTCCCAGGAGCGTCCGGTGCTACAATTTTTGCCCGGCGGTGCCCCCTTCGCCTCTTCTTTGCCCGACGAAGCAGAGGCATAAGACCCTTGCTAAAAACTTAAAAGTTACAGAAGCGTTCCACGCTGCGCCCCTTGGCCATCGTCCGGCGGAGCAGAGACGCACGCTTCGCGTCGCCCAGCGCTCTAAGCACCGCCTGTCGCTCTTTCTCTTCTTCTTTCTCTCTTCCTTCCTTTCTTTCTCTTTTCTTTTTCTTATATATATATATATATATATATATATATATATATATATATATATATAAAATACTTATTATATAATATAATCCAATAGAGTAAAATATCTCCAATTGATATTTTGTCATCTAACACCAATTGATTAATTATTAGAGTTACCTACAATTCCTTTCTTGAATCAAAGTAAATATTATTCTGTCTCTTTCATCAAATAATATATCTCTTCAGAGTTCATTAGTTGCTCTATTGATCCCAAATGTCAATACTTAAAGTACTTAGAGGATTCCATAAATCTAACGAACCAAATATAGAGTACACAAAAGCTCATCTGATCTCATCTGATGTCCAATTGAGCATTTAGATAATATGGGGTATTACACTGCCTTCTTCAAATCAGGTACTATTTGAATGTATTCATTCATTCGATTCTTCACTTTCCAGCATTTGTTTACTAGTGTTTTAGTGTTGCAGCTTTTTCGAACATTTCTGTTTTGATCTCGCAAGTTTTCGTTTCAAGTTTGATTCATTATTGTTGTTGTTGTAACTTATGTGGCTGAATTTCTTTGAGAAAATATAACGTTTTGCGACATAGGTGAACGATATAATTCACGATATCAACCTTGTTTCTTTATTTTTACGACATGCTAGCGGTTCTATTTTGGTTATGAGTATTATGATTAGAATTTTCTTTTGAGTATGTAAGCCTATGTCAAAAAAGCTTACTCTCAAAGTTGTCAAAAAAGCCTATGTCAAAAAAGCTTACTCTCAAAGTTCTGTTTCGGTTTCGGTTCTGTTTCGGTTCTGCAATAAGCCTATGTCAAAAAAGCTTACTCTCAAAGTTGTCTAATTAGGAACTTTGAGTATGTATGATTTTGAGTATAGATAAAATGAAATTAATTTGCAAGAGCGATCATAGAAAATAAAGATTCTCTAGAACTTCACAATAAACAGGTTATGTAGTGTTTAGGTTCAACCAATTATTATTAGTCAAATAATATACCATGCTCCTAGTGTATAGGTTCCAGCAATTATTGGTCAAGTTCATAAAAAAAAACTTCAAAACAATATCAATTTTAATGGTTTGACACAAGAATGACTTATTTTATTAAATTGAATCATTTTTATTTTCCCAAGTTATTATGTTGCTTATGTGACAGTGTTAGTCCTTCATAGATATTGAATAATAAACAAGGCTTTGGTATTAGGTTCAGCACAGTATGTACATCAAGTTAATACAGACTTGGCTCATGTTATAACGTTGGTATTATTATTGATTTCATTTTTAGTGTCCCTCATATCATTAAGTGTCACTACTCTCACATTAGGATGACTAATTGTTCACAACCTTAATTGAATATCTGATAGGAATGTAGAGAATTTGAGTTCAATTTTTCAAGGATAAATCTTGGATGCTCTAATGTTGCAACCCTAATTTTCATAAAGTAATAGCAATGTATTATGATTGAGATTTTTTTAAGCTTGTGTGTGATTAATTGTTATTATTGAATGAAATTTGTTTGGATCAATTTATATGCATGAAGCTTATAGTGCAGCAATACATAACTGTAATGGGAGGAGTGAGAGCATTTGATCAATGAAGTTACTCTGTATTCACAATTCAATCAATGAAGTTAGTCTTAAGATATTACTCAAGTTCTCATAGAGTTGGAGTGGCTATAGAAAATTACATATTAGTGGATTTTGTTCTTGGAAAGGCTGTAATATGTACTTTACTAAGTTCCTGGCACGGTTGGAGTTTAATATGGGAACCTAGTAACTATAAGTGCAAATCAATTTGAATTATGTTTCTCCTTCAATTTCTATTTGAGCAATCAGTTCCATACTCTTGAGTTAGCTCTTGCGAGTTTAAATGAACTCACATGTAAATTCTCATTTGGCAAACTCTGGAGAGTTTAAGTAATTTCCGATAAAATCCAGAAACTTTTGACTTTACTAGCTGAGTTTAAGATTCTATTTTATTTGTCTAGTGGCAATCACATAAGCTTGGTATTTTTCTGTAGTTTTCTTTATTTGATCTCTTGTCTAATATAAAGTGGACATTTAAAATATGCAGTTTAGAAATCCATACAAATATGATTTATTTGTTTGAAATGCTCATGATTTGTTAGACGATCCATAACACTCACATTCTTTGCCTCTTGTCCTCTCCTTCGTTCATCAGGTTCTTTTAGTTGTCTCATCTATTTTTTTAACATGTTGTGTTGACTTTGAATTGTGTGAAAAGCTCCTAGGCAATAGTTTTACAATTACAGCCACACATGGTGTTACTTAAAGTTGACTCTGAATTGTGAGAAATATGCAGCACCTAATGGGTAGATGAGAAAGAATTGCATGCTAGTTAATTGATTTTTGATTGGAGGGCATATTAGCAATTGAATAAATTATGTGTTACTTAAGGCCAGTAAAGTCATAAAAATTGGCAGGATCTTGAACACATTTCCAGTTATATTATTGTTGTTTTTTTTTGGGTCAAATAGTAGTGATGATAATCACATCATAAATTTGGAGAAGAATCGTAAGGTCGATCACAGGTTCAACATAAAAAATATCTTTGGAAAAAGTTATCAACTAAATTGTGTTTAGTGAATTGTTGGTGCTTATGTTTATAGTTAAATAAATAGGTAAAAGTTGATGCTTATGTTTGTAGATGATTGATTTACTAAATTATTTAGAATGTACTATCTATTTGGAGTTAAATGAAGATGAGACGTGTCATAATTTCTAGTTTATATGAGCCAATAGAAGCAGTTTAAGTTGGGGGATGTAAGGGAGTACACAAACACACGTTTGCTTTTAATATATGTTTTACTTCTCCAACTTTGAGAGTTATCTCTCATTTTTTAACTTGAGAATTTCTATTTTGTTCCAAAATGATTTAATCAACTATAACTCTATATATATCTTTCTTGTTTTCCTAATATACATAAATGAATCAAAGTAGTTTTATTATAAAGTGTGTGTATGCTTATTCTTTTATTATTAAACTTAAAACTTTAATAATGGTAATTATTTATAATTTTTTTAATTATGTGTTTTAATGTTCAGTGGCTGACGAGTTAATTGTTTGCCTTATAGAAAATGAATCGTAGTTGGATGTACGATAGAGTATATTCCAATAGACACGGATTGAAAGAAGAGTATGTTCGTGGGGTTAAAGACTTCGTAAAGAGGGCTTTGAAACAACCTATTTGTAAATCCGAGGGAGGGATAAGGTGTCTGTGTATAAATTGCAAGTGTCTCAAGATAAGAACACCAACTGATGTTAGACTTCACTTGTAACGAGATGGGTTTCAACCAAACTATTGGATTTGGACTCAACATGGAGAAGTAGAGCTCAATGTTAATATAAGGGATGATTCAAATAGTAGTGAGCATGTACGTCATGATGACCAATTTGAGGCAATGAATCAGATGGTGTATGATGTTTTTAGGCCTTATGAAGGATTCTCTCACGTGAATGATAACACAGAAGATGAGGAATTTACGGAGGATGAGTTTCCCAACGAAGATGCTAAACGATTTTATGACAAGTTGATATATTTCAACAAGCCCATTTATGAGGGAGCTACCCAATCAATATTATCAATATCTACTCAACTTCTTGAAATTAGGTCTAATTGGCATGTTCCACAAAAAGTTTTAGATTTTGTTGCACAGATGCTTAAAAGTGTATGTCCAGTTCAAAAATGCTTGCCCGAGAACTATTACCAAGCAACACAGTTGGTATCTAAGTTAGGGCTAAAGGTTGAGAAGATCGATTGTTGTAAGAATGGTTGTATGTTATATTACAAGGATGATAGCAAGTTGTTAGAGTGCAAATTTTGTAATGCTCCTAAGTTCATTCCTCACAAGACTAGCATGGGAAAATACAAAGATATCCTAGTGAAGAGAATGTTCTACTTCCCAATCATTACCAGATTACAAAGATTGTATGCATCAACCGAGTCGGCAACTGAAATGAGATGGCATCATATAAACAAAAATAGTTCCAACATCATTCGCCACCCGTCAGATGGAAAAGCGTGGAAACACTTTGATGGTGTATATCCTGACTTTGCTAAGGAACCCAGAAATGTAAGGTTAGGTTTGTGTTCAGATGGATTTACTCCTTACATTCAAGCATCTGCTTCTCCATACTCATGTTGGCCAATAATAGTTACTCTGTATAATCTTCCCCCTGAAATGTGCATGACCAAACCATATTTGTTTTTGGCATGTCTCATACCCGGACCTAAAAATTCTAAGTTGAAGATAAATGTCTACTTGCAACCTTTGATTGATGATCTACGTCGATTGTGGTCCAATGGAATATTGACCTATGATATATCTACAAAACAAAACTTCATCATGAAAGCCTACTTGATGTGGACAATTAATGATTTTCTAGCCTATGGTATGTTATCTGGATGGGGAACACATGGTAAATTGGCATGCTCTCATTGTATGGAACACACTGATGCTTTCACCTTGAAAAACGGCCATAAGAATTCGTGGTTTGACTGTCATCATCGTTTCTTGCCAGCTAATCACTCCTTCAGAAGGAGTAAAAGAAGTTTCCTAAAAAATAGGGTTGTGACAGATGGGCCACCTCCCATTTCCACAGGGCAAGATATATGGGAGGTAATAAGTAATTTTCCAAAAGTGACCGAAATTGGATGGGAGGCGAAATGGAAAGAAATAGAAGGGTATGGAGTGGATCACAATTGGAAAAAGCGAAGTATTTTTTGGGATCTCCCATATTGGAAGGATAACTTGTTAAGGCATAACCTTGATGTGACGCACATAGAAAAAAATGTCTTCGATAGTATATTTAACACTGTCATGAATGTTAAGGACAAAAAAAAGGATAACGAAAAGGCGAGAGAAGACTTGGCTAAATTATGCTTTCGCGGGGACTTGGAGCTCCAACCCTTAGAAAACGGAAAGAATGGTAAACCAAAGGCTAGCTACACTTTGACCAAATCTGAAGCCAAGTTGGTTTGTAAATGGCTTAAGGAATTGAGAATGCCAGATGGATATGCTTCAAACCTCAGTAGGTGTGCCAATGTCGAAAAGGGTACGGTGCATGGGATGAAGAGCCATGACTGTCATGTTTTCATTGAATGCTTACTCCCAATTGCCTTCCATTCATTGCCGGATTTGGTTTGGAAACCATTAACTGAGCTAAGTCGATTCTTTAAAGATCTTTGTTGTAATACATTGAGAATGGACGACTTAGTTAAGTTGGATAAGAATATTCCAATTATCATATGCAAGTCAGAAAGGATTTTTCCACCGAGTTTCTTTGACTCAATGGAGCATCTTCCAATCCATCTTTCCAAAGAAGCAATTCTAGGTGGTCCAGTACAGTACCGGTGGATGTATCCATTCGAAAGGTAATTGTAGTGGTTGATTTTATTAAGTGATTGCATGTTTATCATAAATTAATAAACGTGTAATGATTGAATATGCAGATTTATGGGAGTCTCAAAGAGGGCAGTGACAAATAAGGCTAGAGTTGAAGGTTCCATATGCACCGATTATATACATCGCGAGACAAATTACTTTTGTTCTCATTATTTCAACTCTTTCCGTTTGTTGCCAACCACAAATCTTAGTAACAACCCTCGTTTAGACAATGATGACATTTTACCTACAATGTCCATTCTACAAAGTGGCAGTCGACCAAGTGGGAAGTCGGGAAAGTATTTTCTATCAGATAAGGAATGGAAGTCTTCACATGTGCATGTCTTGATAAATGGTGATGAGATTAAACCATATCTTGAGTAAGTATGCATCATAATATATTCAATCAAATTCTTGATGCATATCATAATTATTAATTACTTATGAATCATATGATTGATTTCAGCATATTCTTAGAGAACCACTCTCTAGATATAGAAGATTCATCTGGGCGCATACATACAGAGTTTCCCATATGGCTGGAAAAATATGTAAATGAGGAGACAAATGGAGTTACTAACCAAGATATAATTGCCTTGTCTCGCAGTTCTGCATCAATGGCCATATCATGGAACATGTATTTTATCAACGGGTACAAGTTTCATACCGAAGAATGGAGCAAAGGTAGAAAAACTTGCAATTGTGGTGTGCACGTGAAAGGTCTTGCAGAAGGAGGAAAAGATGATTTTTATGGAATAATCAAACATATATTTGAGCTAGATTACTTTGGTCTGAAGGAGAAGATTCCAGTTTTTTTATTGTGAATGGTTTAACCCAACAAAGAATACAGGCACAAAGGTTCATCCACAATATAAAACTGTGGATATTAAGATGGATAAACATTATCGTCCTTATGATCCCTTCACCCTCGCACAAAATGCAAGACAAGTGTATTATGTCCCCTATCCAGAAATGTGTATAGATATGCGTGGATGGTGTGCGGCAATCACCACAAAACCAAGGGGTCGCGTGGAGATTGACAACATAGAGGATGAAGTACCTTATCAATTTGATGGGATGTTACCTGTGCTATCCAGTGTAGAAATTGAATCAATACCTTGTTTGCGTGATAACTTACAAGTAGATGTGTTTGAAGAGATTTTTTATCGTTCTCCTAGTGAAGTAGATAGAGGACATTGATCAATCAAACAATATGACACTAACATCCAAAGGCAACTGCACTCCTAGTGAAACAGATCTTGGAATTTTTGTATTTAATTTATCTAAATGCCATAGCGTGTTAGGAATGGTTCAATTCTTATTTAGTTATTAAGTATCAATATGTTTACTTGGCATGCTTAGTTGTAGAGCTTACATTGATGTACCACTCTTATTTAGGAATGGCTCGACCTTTTTTGATGGAACTGTGATGTACCACTTTTCTTATCTTCTGTTATTTTGTTTATTTATTTTTGGAATGGAAAATGTTAGTAGGTTAGTATATGTTAGTAATAATATGATGTTGTATATGGGAATAGAAGTCTAAATCTCCTTTATCATTTCGCTCATTAACTCGCACACCATCACTGATCATTGTATATGGGATGTGGGTACTGTTCATCTTTGTGTTTTTTTAATGCACTTGTGTTATCATGTTTTTTGGAGTCTATGAAATGTTTGGATATTAAACTAGTATTTAGGGTGAATTTAAGACCTCTTATAGACCATTTATTTGGATGTTTTGCTTGTATCTTCTAGTATCATTAGTAATAATTTGTAATATTACATTCTCCCTTGATTTGATAGGGTTTGTTCTTATCAATGTATATATATAAATATATGAAGGTTTGCTGGTTTATTTTAGTTTCCAGGTGTTGGGGTTCATATTGTTCGATCGATTAGCTTGTACAAATAGAAGCAAAAGGGTGAAGCATAACTAACCCTTTATTAATTGATATTTTTATGTTAAGGGTGTGAGTCTGACTAATCCTTTTATTTTTTTATGACAACAGATGACTAAAAGAGGTGGGAAAGCTAAGGTATTAGTACCAGGAAAACTTCAAGAACAACGAAATCGCATAATTAACAAGAAGCCTACCGTTAAGACACCTGCTCATAAAGTAGCTCAGGCAGCATCATCCGTCCAGGCTGCATCGTTGACGCCAACTAAAGCTCAGGCAGCATCGTCTTTGCAGGCTGCATCGCCGGTGCCAACATCAGTTCAGAAAACATCGTTCGTGCAGGCTGCATCGTCGGTGCCAACATCAGCTCAGAAAACATCATCCGTGCAGGCTGCATCGTCGGTGCCAACACCAGCTCCAACTGTAGTACCAACACCTACACATGTTCATGCTGCTACCTCTGAGGAATGTAGGTTTATGCCTACTCCGACTTTAACCCATCAAACAATGGCTGGCCCTCAAAGTATAAACCTTCAAACAATGGCTAGCCCTTCAAATATGGTAGAGGAGGATGTTGATGAGGAAGATATGGATGATGATGATGATGAGGTTGAGGCGGTGGGTCAAGAACCTCTTGTGCCAACAATAGATGAGAATGGAAAGGTTATCATAAAACCATCTGGTACTGGGTAAGTCATATATATTCTCAGAATTTAATAATTTAGTAGTATTATTCTTGTCTTTTGTCCGATTATCATGCTTTGAATTTGATGAATTTACAAGATGTAGACGCAAAAGATTTATATCTCTATTGTTATCCTGTTCAAAACCATTTGGGAAAAATGTGAAAACAAAGTTAGAACCAGTTCATTGAGACATTGTGGGACTGGGAATAGCTAAGACAAAACTTGTATCTAGTTAGTAAAAAATTCTTTGATGCCATGTCAATAATGTACTAAAATTTCAAACTTGTTTTTAAAGTGCAAGGTTCAGGCCACCTATCTTTGATGCCATGTCAATAATGTACTAAAATTTCAAACTTGTTTTTGAAGTGCAAGGTGCAAGGTGCAGGTGAGTCTAATTTAACTGAATCTTTCAATTTTTTGCAGGCTGGCTCCTGCCAAAGAAGTTGCAGGAGCAATTAATTTTGCGATACGCAAACAATTTTTTAAACCTATACATCATTGGAGTGTACTCGACCCTAATACAAAAGCTTATTGGTTTAAGTTGTTTGGAGTAAGTATTTATTGACTTTTGCCATTTATGTTGATCAATATATATTTAAACAAGCAATTGATCGGTTATTAAATATTAATTATGTGATTTTAATTATTTTTAGGAGAAGGTTTCGTGGGATCCTTGCGATCATGCATTTGTCTATATCGTATTTGAAAAAAAAAAAGGAAGAAAACGATTAAATGACATGTTGAGGAAGGCGAGGACAAAAGGGATTCGACCTTCATGGATTGGTGAGAATGCTTGGGTTGAACTTCAAAATTATTGGAAAAATGATGAGTTCTTGGCTATGTCTTCTCAAAACAAGATCAATCGATCTTCCGCAAGAGGCGGAGCAGTCCACACCACAAGCCGTAAGGCTCATATTGATGTTGCACTTGAACTCGTAAGTAATAAAATCCTAACAAATAATAATTATCGTGTTTGGGTAGGAATTAATGGAAGTATATGTTATGTTAGATTGTTACTTCATGATATAACATAAGTTTATTGATTATGTATTTTATAATTTGTTGATGCTACCAGGAATTGATATACTTTTGTGTGAAATTCAATGACCTATAATATGGTTTGTTTAGATTGATTATGTTCTACTGTGTTATAGAATAATGTAAGTTTTGTAATAATGTAAGTAATGTAAGTTTAGAATAATGTAAGTTTTGTAAGTTTTGTTCAGATTGATTATGTTCTACTGTGAAATCCTTTATGGGGATACTATATAGAGTCATTTGGTAGCATAATTGAACCTTAATTACATTGATTTTCTATAATAAAAAAACAAGTGTAAGTTTAATAAAATTGTGAAGATTCTTTATATTGCGACAATTTTACTCGTATTTTGTATTGATTATTTGATTATTTGATTATTTGTAGTCACGTGAACTTCAAAGGGATGTGCGTCCTGATGAGTTATTTTTAAAAACGCACAAGAGGAAAAATGGTGAATAGGTTGACAATCGTGCTGCATCTACTTACGTAAGTTCTCGTAAATGTTACTGCATTAATATCTCTTAGCCACTGAAATTGACTCAATATCTCTAGCATTATTGTCCATTGTTGGATTATAGCTAGGATTTTTGGAAAGTATTCTAGCATTATTGTCCACGTTTAACATGTAAGTAGGTTCATTAAAAAATAATTACATTTTGATAATAGGTAGATAGCACCGTTAGAAAAGAATTGCACTGTTAGAATCAAAATGGTCCTTCAGGCCCTGTAAAGTTTGTGACACCTACTGTGGTGAATTTATTCTGAGTTTCTTTATTTAACATAAACTTTCTCCATTTCATGTGGTTTTCTCTTACGCTCTTCCCAGGATTTTTCTCATCATCCACCATTATAATCCTCATTGCCTTCACTATATCCTCTTTATAAAAACATCCATCTTCTTCCTTCCTATTCACCTCTATCCCTGCCTCTATATCATTAGCAACCAACTTAGAATTGAAAAACTGGCCACCCTTAAAAGGTAACAGCACAAGTTGACAATCATTGACCATTGCTTCAATCACAGAACTAAAACCACCATGACAAACATAGCATCCGACACTATTGTGTTTCAGAATAAGCTGTTGTTGTAACCAACCACTATGCACCATTCCTCTATCTTTCACTCTTTCCAAAAACCCTTATGGTAATGCTCTTTTTAACTCAGTTTCTGCATTGAGGTTGGATGGAAAATTCAGAACCAAAATGAATGGTAAACCGGTGAGTTCCAACCCAGTTGATAGTTCATTAATTTGTTCATCACTCAGAAATGTCTCACTCCCAAATGAGCAAAATATCACTGATTTCACTGGAAAGTTATCCAACTATTTCAGCCATTTTTCCTCCAACACATCATTAATTTGATGGCTCTGGAACCAAAGGACCGGTTAACAGAACTTGTTTACCAAACTATTTCTCTAAGTAATCTATATATGGTCCTTCAATTTCCATGCATGATTTAAAAAAAAATAGGAACATTCACTAAGACTCTGCATAACTTGTTCATAGCCAGTTAATCCTTCACCGAATTTTCTAAACAAAAACATGAAGTCCATGGCCTCATAGGTCTTGAGGGAGGTATTGTTTTTTTGTGGATACCCTTTTGGAATAGCTTGTTGGATAATTGAACGAAAGGACTTATGTGACCAAATGCTAGGAATGGAAACATGATCACATGAAGTTGGTCATTGATATTGTTGTTCAATGTTTCAGTACTAGACATGCTTTTGTGTGAGATTTGTTTCTCTTGATGCTTGGTTTGAAAGTGTTTGATATGTTATTTCTCTAATATAATATAACAAATATGAATACTGTATACATAGTCTATTTTAATATTGATATATGCCTCGTGGTATGGAAAAGTACATTAATTGAAATCTGCATGTTAAATATTAAATTCCCTCGCGGTAAATGCAGCAACACTTCTAAATCATTGACTTGATGAGTGTAGAAATGTGTGCTTGCTCAGTCTAATTTGGTTGCACGTTTGACACTGCGGTACACGCGTTGCATTTATATGTCATTTGCCTTTAAATTCTATGTTTGGTTTCAACTAAGATAAATTTTATATGTTAGCATGGTTTTTCTATGTAAACATGCTTTAACTATGTTTGAAACATGCTTTAACATGTTAGCTACTTTTTCTATTGTGCAGAAGACTTTTAAAGAGAAATTTGATGCAGAACCTCAGTCAACTGAAGAAGGGAATGGAGATATTGTTCAAGTGTTGGATGGAGAGCGTGTAAATCAGCTATGGACAGAGGCTGCTGGGGGTCGTAACCGTGGTCGAGTTTATGGTGCGGCAGATTTAGCTATTAATCTAAAACGTGGATCAAAAAGTTTTACCCAACAATCTCAAACTCCTCAACACTCTATGTTTGGGATTTCATTAGAAGCTGAAAGAGCATCTAGAATTAGAGCTGAACAAATTACCGAGGCTGCAACGGCTAGATTACAAGAGGCTAACGAAGCTATTCGAGCTGCTACCGAGGCTGCAAAAGCTGCTACCGATACTGCACAGAAGATGGAGATGGAGATGAATGCTTGGAAAGAATTTATGAAGAAATTTGACGCTTCAACTATTGGATCACATCCTCATCATTATGATAATGATTTGGACGATCAATCATTAGATGAAGATTGATCTTGTACTCTTAGTGAAATGAATTAATCTCGGATGTGATTACTTTTTGTGTATGTTTTTTGGGACTTGATCTTGAATGTATTCCGAGTTATTACGGGTTGATTTTGTTGTAGATATGACTACTTTATTTTGTAATTTCAATCAACTTTACAATATTATGAAGGTTGTATAACTTTTGGAAAGTTACAATATTAGGAAGCTTGTCCGTATTCTGAATTTTGAATGAGTGTCTATATTTTGAATTATGAATATTTGGTGAATGCATTAGGACAAGCATTATTGGCAATTGGAGTTTTTTGTGATAATGTCACTCTTGCTTTAACAGTGGTATCTCTGTGAGTAAGGTTGAGGTTTGTTTGAGAATGAAGTCACGTTGCTGTTGACTTTTTGTGATTGACTTTGACATTAGAGTCGGCTTGACGGATGCTAAAAGGTTTTATTGACTTTTATCGGTTGACTATAGAGTTGGCAGAACCTACGCTATTTGGATCCATTAGAGTCGGCTAGGCCGCCGCTAAAAATAATATTGGTTTTTTTTTGTGTAGACCATAGAGTCAGCAGACCGATTCTAAACATATCCATTGACTTTTTTTTGTTGACTTTAGAGTCGGCTAGATCAACGATATGGTTTTTTAATTGACTTTTATAAGTTGGCCTTAATGTCGGCTGACCGACGCTATTATAAAATATTGGCTTTTGTTTGTTGACTTTAGAGTAGGCTAGGTCAACGCTAAGCAAAATCGTTGACTTTTCATGCTTTTGAAACAATATAGCGTCGGATAGTTTAGTGTCCATTTAGCCTCTGTTTCGCCGACGCTATATAGCCTCGATGTAGTTAAGCCGACGCTACCCAGTAGCTTCGCACCTTTTATCCTAAGCCTAACACCGACTCTAAACCGACGCTAAACACATGTTAGTGTCCATTTTTTAGCCTTTAGCGTTTGCAAATGGCCGACTCTAATAACTGTTTTTCTAGTGGTGCAATGACCCAGTGGTTAGACCAATGAATCAGTGACCCAATACCCTCACCGGTTCGATAACCGGTCCGGTTTTTAAAACATTGCTAAAAAGCCTCCATCATCCATCTCTGCAAGAAAAGCACGAGTAAAGAAGACTTTCACTTTTTTCTCACAATCTTCTCCCCGTAGGTTGGTTTCCCCTCACTACCCCACTTATAAAATTGCTTGAGGTTTTTGTTTTTGGTTTGATACTTGCTATTTAGAATATCAGTTTGTTCTTGTTTATTGTGATCTGTTTGCTTGATTGTCATGATATTTTTTCTATATATAATTTCACTTGGTTGTTGTTTTTTATTCATACTTTTAATAAAAATTCACAAACAAAAATATAACTAAATCAATTTTCAAATCTCTAAGTAATAACATGTTTTCAATTAAAAAAAACACAAAAGGTTTCAAATAAAAATAAAAACTTAGTCATTTTCCAATTGAATTTAAGTTAATGTCATAAATCATTTTTTAATATAACAGATCTAAATTTTAAAAAAACAAATATTGCGGGACAATTTTTTTTAACTGAGTATAATCACAAAACTAATGACTTGTTTCAAATCCTAATAATAATTTGTTTCAATTTAAAAACCAACCATATTCATATGTTTCAAATAATCTAAAACTAATTTCAACTACTTCTGTACAGACGTTTTTTTTTCAAAACTACCCATAACCTAAAATCATGAATGATAATCAAGAACCTTAATCTATTCTAAATAAAATAGACATTTATTCCTATAAAAACCCAAAAATAAATAAATAATAATAATAATAATAATAATTCCTTTAGGCTAGATTAAATTTTTCTAACATATTAAAAGTATTAAAGGACCAAAAATATTTTTATACTTTTGTTTTGGTACCCAAAAAAGGTAATGCTAACGGGCACATGTTAAGAAACCTAAAAATGAAAAAATAGTGTTGAAAAAATCAATGAAAAATTAATTATCAACATTTTATTAAAACAATGTATAATTTCCAAAAAATAAAAAAAGTTTTTACATTTATCTCTCAACATGTGTTCTTATGGCACATGTTAGCATCACCCAAAAATTAATCTATATTAAATGATCTATTGTTTTCTTCTAAACTCCTTTCAAAATAGAATTATTCAAAAAATAAATAAATAAATAAATATTATAAAATACAAAAATAACTTATTAAGTTTTAAAATTTTAATCAATGTTGATTTATTTTAATTAATAAAATACCCAAATCAATAAAAAAGAATAAAAATATTAAAAAAATCAAATTTTATTATAATTAGAATTTATTTTTATTAGATTTTTTAGGATAGCTATATTTGATTACATTGAAAAATAAAAAATACCAAAAACATATAATCAAAATTTAATTAGGGTTTTTTATTAGGATATTTTATGATTAATATTAGGACTAATATTATGATAGCAATTAGGGTTAATTAAGCTAGTTAGAATACTTAATAATTAGGGTTAAATAATTAACCGAAAAAACATTAAAAAAATAGGGCAAATAACCTTTTTCGTCCCTTAACTTTACACCAGGGTCCAATTTGGTCCCTTAACTTTAAAAAGTGGCGAGTTCGTCCCTTAACTTTTTAAAATGTGCCACATTTATCCTTCCGTTAGGTTCTGTTAGTCCAATTTTAAAATCAATGTCCAGGTGGACGTTGTGTGGGTGACGTGGAAACTTGAATGAAAAGTCTAACCAAACTCTGCAGTGCTCTTCAATCTTCTTCAATCTCTGCAGTGCTTTTTGGTTCTCTATTACTCGGCTTCTTGAATAAACTCGATATGATGATGAAAACCGATGCACTACCGTGCCCCGGAAACATAAGATCATGGAGGGAGAAAAACTCGTGCTGACCAGCAAGATTCCATATTGAAATCTTTGTATCCTCATCCTTGAATGTTTTTATCTTCATTCCTACTATTTTCACAGCCTGATCCATTGGATTCACTATTGTTCTTACTTGATCCAAGTAGGGAAGTGCCGGCGAAGCCGAGAAGTTTTGTGATACTGATTGACAGAGTGTAGTTTTGCCTGAACATATGAATGTAAAAAATACAATTATTATTGATTCTGTTTGAATAATTATCTTCAATCCAAGGATTAATCTGCAATGTCTCCATAATTATCCCCAGCAACAAATAATTGCAGCTCGCACACGAGATTCAATTCCCACCGGATGTTCAGCAACAAATAACTTTGTCCTGTCTAGCAAACAAGTAACATGTTCAACAATATTCTTGATATCACCACTTTCATTCCTGTAAAATATGAAGCACTGATTAGGTGCACAATCAATTGTATGTATCAAAAAGAGAAGCAAACATTATACGCAAGTATACGTGCATATTTGTAAAAGAAAAAAATTCCATTGGAATGGAAAATGAAAGAAAAACACAAGCATCGTAAACCAGCAAATACATACTTATCTCAGTAATTTCTAAAAATCCATAACAGAATATAATACATATAAGGTAAAAATGTTAGTTTTATATTATAGACACTACAAAAAAATGTCTGACATTTTAGAGATGTTTATGTAAAATAAAAGTTATTCTATATATGTTCATAATTAAAAATTACAGAAGATATTTGTTTTCTAGTTAATGAACTACTCATTTACCATACTAGAATTATTTGTTTACTAGTTAGTAACTACTCAAAAAGTCAAAAGATTTTCATTACAATCAAATTTCAGATTTCATTACTAGTTAGTATCTTAAAATTTCTTAGAGGTGATAATTTATCAAACTAAAGTGGTTTTCATAATTTATCAAATTTCAGATTTCCCTTATCTTTAAGACATGTTCTTGAAAATGAGGGCCGGCCGGCACAGGCAGTCTTATATGCATAACACAGTATATACTCCTAAATATGCATTTATTGACATCTCAGTTTTGGTCAGAATGTGTAGAGGCTTGCATACCGATCACTTTGGTGTCATGCTTTCTCTTACTTCGGTTACGCCTAGATTTGGATGTTCTAGTCTTTAGAAAAGCCATGATGTTTAGCTACTTTGATGAAATAAAATTCATATTAACATTCAGAGAAAATTTTACGGAAGCAAAAGGGGGAAAATTAGATGCCAAACATTTAGGAAATGACTTCAGATTCAGAGGGAAGTAGCTGGTAGAGAAGTACTTAAGAAGCCAGAAGAAATATCAGATGACTTAATCAAGAACCAAATCCAAAAAATATGAAAGAAAGAAGAAGAACTACCCAATTTCATGTTTCCCTAAACCCTAACTTTTAATTTTGAGAGAAATTGTAAAGAAAGAAGATGAATTGTATTTGCCCTAACCAAAAAATGGGGGAAACGACTGCAAAAGGAAATCAAGAAGGAAGAAGATGGTATTCCAAGTCCATGTCACCTGCCACGTAATCAGTACTAAACGGACGTTTGACCAAACTAACGGCATGGACTACTTTGACACCATTTTAAAAGTTAAGGGACGAACTAGCCACTTTTTAAAGTTAAGGGACCAAAATGGACCCTGGTGTAAAGTTAAGGGACGAAAAGAGTTATTTAAAAAATAAATAAATAAATAAATAAATATTATAAAATACAAAAATAACTTATTAAGTTTTAGGATTTTAATCAATGTTGATTTATTTTAATTAATAAAATACCCAAATCAATAAAAAAGAATAAAAATATTAAAAAAATAAAATTTTATTATAATTAGAATTTATTTTTATTAGATTTTTTAGGATAGCTATATTTGATTACATTGAAAAATAAAAATACCAAAAGCATATAATCAAAATTTAATTAGGGTTTTTTATTAGGATATTTTATGATTAATATTAGGACTAATATTATGATAGCAATTAAGGTTAATTAAGCTAGTTAGAATACTTAATAATCAGGGTTAAATAATTAACCGAAAAAACATTAAAAAAATATAACATTAATCAATTTTCTGATTTTACTAAATAATTATATATACATATATTATTTAAACTATTTTTTCTAAATCAAAACTAATCATAATATTTTTGCAATCAAGTAAAATCATTCTAAACACATTCAAACATTTTGGTCTCTCCCCTTGTGCATTGAGATACTTTTTCAAATCAAACATTTCTCTGCCCCTGATCCGTTGAGAAATTTTTAATAATCTGAAATCCACAAACACACAACATTTTTCTAGACGAGCCACGGTGCTCTAATCCTTCAATAAACTTGAGGATACATAGACATAAAAACCACTACAATCAGCCATTATCAGTAACTCGTTATCAACTCTGGAAGAAGAAAAGTTGTTACAAGTTTTAAGAGATAACAAAAAAGCACTTAGTTGGAGTGTAACTAATCTGATAGGAATTAGCCCAACCTATTGTATGTATAAGATTAAATTGGAAGAGGAATTCAAACAAGTAGTTCAACCCCACCATGAAAGAAGTTGTAAGAAAAGAGGTCCTGAAATTACTTGAGGCATGTATGATCTATCCTATCTCTGACATTTCTTGGGTAAGTTCCATGCATGTGGTACCTAAAAAAGGAGGTATGATTGTCATTCGTAACAAAAAGAATAAGTTGATTCCAACTCAAACAATGACTGGATGGCGGATATGCATTAATTACAAGAGATTGTACTAAGCAACTCGTAAAGATAATTTCTTATTACCTTTTATGGATCAGATGTTAGAGAGATTAGAAGGTTAGTCATATTATTGTTTTCTGGATGGGTACTCAGAGTATAACCAAATTTCAGTGGATCTAGCATACCAGAAGAAGACCGTTTTCACTTGCCTTTCAGAGTGTTTTCTTACCACAGGATGTCATTTGGTTTATGCAACGCTCCCACTACCTTTTAAAGGTGCATGCTTTCTATATTTTCTAATATGATCGAATCGTATACTGAGGTATTTATGGATGATTTTTCTGTTTTTGGTAGTAATTTTGATCACTGTCTTGCACACCTAAATGTTATTCTTGAGAGATGTACCGAACCCAACCTTGTTTTGAACTGAGAAAAATTCCATTTTATGGTAACTTAACATATCATTTTGGGACATAAAATCTCATCGTAGGGCATAGAGGTGGATCAATCCAAAATTGAGGTGATTTAAAAATTGAGGTAAATTTAAAAGAAGTGAGAAGTTTACTTGGACATGCCAGTTTTTACCGAAGATTTATAAAGGACTTCTCCAAGATTTCAAGACCTCTGTGCATTTTTCTAATTAAGGAAAATGATATTGTTTTTGACTAAAATGAAAATATTTTAAGAAATAAAACAAGACTCGTTGCGAAAGGGTACAATCAACAGAGGCATAGATTTCGATTAGACATCTGCCACTATAGCTAGATTAGAGGCTATACAAATGCTTTTAGCTTGATTATATCCTTTTTCCACTAACCTATCTTTATCTCTAGTAATTACACCATTTTCATCCATCTTGTTCCTAAATACCCATCTTGTGCCTATAACGGTTTTGTCAATCGGACGCGGAACAAGGTCCTAAACGTTATTTTGTTTAAATTGGATTAGTTATTTTTGCAAAAAAGTAACCATGTCTCGTCAAGTAAGGCATCGGGTATGGATTTAGGTTCAATCTAAGAAATGAAAGCGGAGTACTTACAAAAATTGTTAACTTGTGACCTAGTACTTCCTCCTCTTTTGGTGCAAAAGTTTTGAAAATGAAGGTTAACGAATTCGACACCATGATCCCTACGGAGATTGATGATTTTAAAACCAAAAACATTTTGAACAACCTTATCGAAGTAAAAAAAAGCTTTAAAAGTATCATCCTTATGGGATAAAAACATCGTCCACGTAAATCTAGAGTAATCATCAACAATCACACATCTGTAATAGTTGCCTCCTAGAATTCTTGTCCGCGAAGGGCCAAAGAAGTCTAAATGGAGAAACTCAAGAGGTTTTGACGTCAAAATAACCTTCTTCGGTTTAAACGACACTCTTTTTTGCTTTCTCATTTGCAAAGCATCACACAATTTGTCTTTTAAAAACTTTATGGATCAACTGGATCCAATGTTATTACATCAAAAGTGATGACTTAATGATTGTACCGATCAACGATGTGTGTTCCTGGATCCTTAAAGCAATCCTCCGATAGAGGGATGTGGTATGGAACATGCATGAATGGCAACAATCCCAGATCAACACAAATTTATCCACCAAAAGGATGTACAATGCTATTAGAGAAAACCAAAATGCGGTACCCTGGAGGAAAATTTTCTTTTGCAACATGGTTAGACCAGGGGCTTTGTTTGTAACTTCACTTGCTTACCACAGTCGATTGGCAACAAAGGATCACTTGCACAAGTTGTCATACCCCAAATTTTGACCACTAAGATGTCCCATCATTGTGCAAATCATCATCGCAATATGGAGGAACCATCATACTTCATCAGTCTCCCCAAAGATGGGTGAGCATTCGCTACAATCAAAATTAGGGTTTCAAGCCCTCTCTGAGTGCTTAGACAAAGGATCAATCAAGGAATGACATGATCTTTAACTTGTCTAACCTCTCAAACATCCACAATGCATCAAAAGGACTCCCACTTCAAGGATTAAGCACAAGGCTGCTCCCTTCTAGGTGGATTAAGTCTCAAGATCAACAGTGTCACCAAATTAGGGTTTTGGTCGACCAGGGCCTTTAGATGGAAATTTTTCATATGGGTACAAGCCAATGATCCAAAACCTAACCTAATATACTCCATGGAACCTCATGGACCCAATCATCAAGTCAAATTTGCCTCAGGGGATGCATTCATCAAAAATCAGGAATTAAGGTTTCTTGACCTAATTCACCCCTAAGTTGACTTTTAGGGCAAATCATGAGCCAAGACCTCAAAGGAGGGTTTGAGGGTCTCTAATATACCATATTGATCCATTTGGAACAATGGATTGATCCAAGAAGCTTGAGCAACAAGTTTCAATTTCATCTGAACCACAGTTAGGGTTTTAAGGAAAAAGTCAACTGTAACTTTGAATTTTGACCAGGACATGCTCCCAAGCCCTATGACATGCATCAATATACCCTATGACACCCATGGAACATGTCCATCAAGTTTGATTTAGGTCAAGGATATGATTTCATGAAGAATTGCACAGTTTGGAATTCATCTGATAAAAAGTCAACTGTGCACAAAAGTCAACTTTGACTTTTTGAGATTTTTCACCAAAATGGATTTTTAACCCTAAAATGATGTTAATGTATGATTTGAATCATCATTCATCAAGAAAAATCAAGAAAAGTTGGGTAACTTGTAAAAGGGGTAACCATAAAAAACTTAGAAAATTTTCTAAGTTAAAAATAAAGTGGCTAGGGTACCAACTTTGGAGGGTCATAACTCCTAAACCACAAAGCAATTTTCTCCCATCCAAGGCTTGATTTGTAGATCTCATTGCCCTCTACAAAAACTTCAACTAGACCTAATTCCAACTCCTCATGGATTTTGAGTTATGGAGTGATCAAAATCAAGAAAAGTCACTTTGTTCCAACACTTAGTGAAAATTTCACTAAGTCAGATTTTACCCTACTTTTTGCCAAATGTAGGGGGATTTTTCACTTGGATTCAAAAGAGATCAAAACCAAATATGTTCAAACAGTTGTTGTATCATGTAAGGGCTTTCCAAATTGACCAAGAACATTACCAAATTCAATTTGAGTCATGAGATATGACATTGGAAAGTTGCCTTGCTGAAATCCGCCAAGGCAAGGCAGAATTTGCATTTTTGCTCGATTTACCAAAATCAGCCAAATCCAAATGCTCCTATCCACTTGGACACCTCAGAGGATTGAATCTAAAGAGGACAATCACTGAGCCAAGCCTCTAAAGTCTTTGGAACAAGAAATAGCATGTTGAACCTAGAATGGCCAAAATAGGGACAAGACTCCAATTTTGGATTGGAGCATTCAATGGAAGCATCAAGGTGGCATGGACTGAGCCATTCTCAACTGAATTCAGTCAAGACTTATCCAAGACCAAGGGAACCACAGCCCTGTGCCCTAACCTCTAGTCAATGGCTAGAGGAGACTTGGATTTCCATTGGCCAACATTGAACAAACACCTGCTGCAGTTGCCATTCACTGTGGATCCCAAAACAAACTTGCTCTACTATAAATAGAGCTCAATTGTGATCAGTTTAAGTACGCCAAAAGCCATCAAACAGATGCTTTCCTCAAAATCTCTTCTTTCACTCCAATTTTGCCTTCTAAGGCAAGTCACTATCGGGTTTGGAGTTTGAGAGCTTTTCCAATCAAACCAATCACACACACCTCATATACATCATATAGAAGTGATCCAAACACTCACATAACATCTGGAACACAGATTTCACAAAATCACCAGCCAATTGCTCAAGTTCTTGACAAATTTGCAGTTGGGGTACCATCTCAAGTTCCAGATCATTTCAATCCATTCCAAGCATTCAAACACACTCCATAGGGTGTAGGGAAGTTGTTCATATCATCACAATCATCTGTAACACCTCCAACTCAGAAATCAATTTGCTCTTGCTGTCACAACCTAGAGGTAAGCCTAAACTTGGTCATCTCTCAATCTATCATATTTTCTCGCACAATACTTTTGCCAAATGTTCATAATCATGCATGGAATGTTTCCCCTCAAGTAATTACTTTGTTTGAATCGTGTATCAAAAATCCTAGCCTTCATGAAGAAATTAGGGTTCTTGAGGATTTTTCGTGATTTCTTGTTTTATGCTTAATTTAAATGAAATTAATTGTCATAGACATGATCGTGAGGTTGAAACGAGTTGATTGGTATGTGGATTGCATGATATAATCAAGTATTCAGTGAGATTGGAGAGAAAATGCAAATCAGCCAAACCCAGGACACGCGCGTGTTCTTGGGGTGTTCTTGGCGCCATTTTTTGAAAATTCAAATATTTGAATTTTGAGATTTTATTTAATTGATTCAAAAATTAATTTTTCTCTGAGTTTTAATGATTTTGAGTTGATTCTTTTTTTAATAATTCACAAAAATGTTAAAATATTTTATTTTCCCAAAAAATCCCAAAAATATTATTTATTTCATATAATTGATATTTTTGCAAAGAATTAATGTTTTAATTGTTTTTGACATTTAAAATATTTTTTCCACCTTGATTTTGCAACTTTTAATGCTTTCTAATTATTTTGTAGGTCAATACTTAATTTTTGAAGCATTAATCCAAGATCACAATTTGTTTTCCATATGTTAAACAATTTTAATCATTTTAATTGAATTTTTATTCAATTAAATACATTTTTGAAAATAAATTAGGGTTTTTGGATTAATTCAACCCTCATAAATCATTTTCAAAACATTTTGGGCCTCTAATAGAGTGTAAGACCCAATCCTTTTTTGACCAAACCATTTTTGGGTCTCAGTTTATTGTATAAGTCCCGATACCGTAAAAAATAAACGGCGCGATCGTCGCCTTTTGAAAAATAACCTTTTGGGCCTCTCCTTGAGCTATAAGACTCATTCAAAACTTTTGGGCCTCTATTAGAGTGTAAGACCCAACCCCCTTTTAACCAAAAACAATTTTGGGCCTCGCTTATTGTATAAGTCCCTCTGCATTAAAAGAAAACCTCGGCGCGATCGCCATTTCAAACGGAAAAATCATCTGGGCCTACCCTCGTGTTATAAGCCCCACTTTTTTTATTTAAACTTTTTGGGCCTCTTGAGAGAGTGTAAGACCCATCCCTTTGTACAGAAAACATTTTGGGCACAGTCACTTGTATAAGTCCCTCTGTACAAATTCAAACAGTGCGCTCACTGATAAAACCCTGGGCCTCTCCTTGAGCCGTAAGCCCCAAATCTTTCTTTTTCAAAGCACTTTCTCCTTTGATTTTGAAATATACTGTTGTTTTCAATCTTTCTTTGTTGAACAACTAACCAAACAGCATGGAAGCTCTACAACCGAGTAGGTGGTTATTGCTTTCATTTACCGCTTTCATATACATATAACTGTATTGTGGGGCTATTTCGCTGTAAGTCTTCTTTCATAAACTCATATCAACTGTGTAATAATAGTATAGATATTTAGAGTTTCCCCGGCAACTACGTCTAGAACTAGGTGACGCCGTTTCGTTTATTCGTAGAAATAGACAACTAGATCCCCAATAGGATCACCAGATACAGTCTTCTCTTCGGCTGTCCTCATTAGGAATTGTCAAGAAACTCTACTCCCAGAGATGAATGTATTCTCCGTGAATGGCATCTTTGAGTTTCTTCCAAATTCTCGAACTTTCCTGACCTGATATATTCCTTGTGAATCGCTTGCCTTGAATTTCTCGGGGTTTGGGGACCCACGAACTTCTTAAAAGCATTGGCCTCCTCTTGGGCATCGTACAAGGACCCACAGGCTTCCTAAAAGCAACCCCGCCTCCTCTTGGGCTTAGTACAAGGATCTGCCGGCTTCTTAGAAGTATTCACAGCCTCCTCTTAGGCTTCGTATAATGATCTCTTCCTCCGGGAATGATAGCCTCCTCTTGGGCATCGTACAAGGACCCGTCGGCTTCTTAAAAGTTTCCAGCCTCCTCTTGGGCTTCGTACAAATTGTCCCGACGACCTCCTAGAGGTATAGGAACAGAAATTAGTCATCTGCATAGAACAGTCCTTTCATAGAGTCTACTACTGTTTCTTAAAGCACAGTACAAAAGATGACACTCTAGACTTGGACAGTCTAATCTCCTTGAGTCTCAAAGACACTCTCAAGTGACCCTTTCGTTAAATAGGAAGGAAACCCGTAGACTCGAACAGTCTCAATACCCTTCGGATTTCCCACTTCCTTAAAGAACAGGAATAACCCGGATCCTTGAATCAAATCCTCGAGTACAGTGTTGCTCATATAAAAACTAATTTTCTCTTTAAAAATCAGTATACTGGACCTGTCACTCAACTGAAACAGTAACCATAGCCTCCTCTTAGACTTTGTACAATGATTCTCCCCATCGGAGTCAAACATCGTTTAGCCTCTCTCTCGGGCTTTGTACGAGACACATAAGAGACTCCCTCGTTGAGTCAATCACCCCTTTCGCCTCCATCTCGGCTTCGTACAAGATACAAAAAACTCTCTTGTTGAGTCAATTAGCCTCCATCTCGGGCTTTATACGAGATACCAAAAGATTCCCTCGTTGAGTCAAAACCTTTTAGCCTCTCTCTCGGGCTTTGTACGAGACACATAATAGCCTCTTCTTAGGCTTTGTATAAGAAAACCACTGGTTGATCCAATCAACCTTTTAGCATCAAAGCTGTGCCTCGTTCACAGTACACAAACATCAACAACTCCTTCCCCTCCATCTAACTGCTGTAAGCGGCAAGCCTCTGGATCATCTATATCCATGCCAATGTCCCTCTTTTAGTATGAGAAATTCCTAAGGAAAGATGGCATTACTCTACACTGAGTTAAAGTCTTCTCCTTCAGGTTGAAATCCCCTATAAAGGAAATTATGGCATTGCCGGATTCACACATCCCGGTTAAAGTAATTCTCCTTTATAAACAGTCGTAACAGACAAACCCTTCTTTAGAGATGACAAATTCTCTCTAAAGTCGACACCTTTAGCTTCACATCTTGGGCTTTGAACAAGATACAAATCACCTTTTAGCTTCACATCTTGGGCTTTGAACAAGATACAAACCACCTTTCCCTTCACGTCTTGGGCTTTGAACAAGACACCAAATACCATTTCCTCCCATAGAATAGGAGGAACTACGAACGCTTTGATTTCCCTGTTTCGGTAAACGGGAATACGTAGGCATAAGATTGAAAGAAAAAATCTTAGCGAGCACACTAAACAAAAACCCAAAATCCCATACTTTCATATATATTTGTCCTAACATCTCAACCAATAGCCTAAAGCACCCCCGTCAACAAAATAAACCTAGGACAAACCCCGAATCTTTGTAGCATCTGTAAACCAACAGTTTCGACTATTTAATCTCAGTATGCAAGTAGGGTTAATTGGAGACATCTATTTCCCTTCCTTCATCAGCTTTAATAGGATAAAAAATGAATCGAACTGTAGTACTAGAGCGATCGTGCTTCGCAACCACATCCAAAAATCACTCGCTACACAAGTTTGTAATGATAACCAATGAAACATGTTGCATCTGTAAGCACAACGAAACATTGGACCACCTAATGTTTTCTTGTTCTGCCATTAAAAATATTTGGATGTAGATTCTTGGATAGCTACAAAATTCACACTCACCAAGAGAATGGAGGAAAGAACTACAATGGATCATTAAAGAGAGCAAATGAAAGGGGTGGAAGACCCAATTGCTCAAGACCGCTTTTGCTGAAATAATATATGAAACCTTGAAATACCAAAATGCCACTAGCTATGATAATGATGTAAGTAACACGAGTATAGGCCAAAGAATCATAGATAGCATAACCTATAGGGTGTGGACCAAACCTAAGTTAAGAGAGCATGTTGCTCATTTTGTGATGTGCTAGCTAAGGCAAGGATTCCCATTTCTTTTTGTTTAGGTTATCAATAATTTGCTTGTTTTTTAGGGCTGAATCCATAGGATTGTTATCATACCCCAATTTTGACCCTGAATCGCCTAATCAATACAGTTATCATGACATCTGCATTATCTGTATAGCATAGCATGCACTTTATCTTGCTTAGTGTCCGAAATGTCAGTCAGAATAAATTTGTTAGATTGACAGACAAACCGGTCTAAATTTATTTCAAAATCTGACCAAAAGTTGTATTTTTCCAATATGTTTATTTCACGCTGATTATTTTGGTGTGTTCATTTTATTTTATTTCGAGCACTTTTTTGCCCGACTTTTTATTTCATTTTTTAAATCATTTTTATTTATTTATAGTTAAATAATCATTTAATTTATTTACATTTAATTAGATATTTAATTTAAAATTTTATTTTTATTAATTAATTTTATTTTTAATTTGTTTATTAATATTTTCTTTTTTTATAAAAAAACACAAAAAACATCATATTTAATCAATACTTAATTATGCTTCTCCTTCTAAATACACAAAAACATAATATTTAATTCTTTTTATTTTTGTCTCATTGTGAAAAACAAAAAAAACATTGTGTTAATTGTTATTATCATTCTTGTCTATTTTCTAGTCCTATATATATCCATTAGAAAAAAACAAAGAGGACACAAAAAAAAACACTCATGCTTCATCCCTCCCTTACATCACCTGCACCACCAGAGGCTACGAAAAATTGATGTCGTTCGACTGCTACCCTCCGCTCCTCCGTTGACGAGAAGCACCGCACGGCTCACCTTTTAAATGACGTGCATCCAGACGCACCGCCTCGTTGCAAATCATCAAAGAGTCTTGATGCTTTTGTCAAAGAAGAAAAAGTGATTGGAATACGAGCGTTTCACGTGGAGAGAGAAAGAGCATTTTAGGTTTTATGACATTTTCTTTCTTTTTATTTTATTATTATTATTTTATCTTATTTATTAATATTTGTTTTAGTTAATCTTAACATTTAGATTCAATGAATTGTGTAAAATTTTGGAGTGGGTTATTGACCCATAGTTGATTCATACATCCTGCCCTCTTTTGCACAACCCAAACTCCTTCTAGCAACTCTCCTTGATTTTAAAATTTTGTTTATTTTGATTAATTTAATTTTGAAATTAGTCTTAATTTTGACTTTTATTTTGATTATTCTTAATATTATTTTAATATTAATTTCTAATTGAATTTTGATGTTAGTTGCAATGTTAATTTTAATTGGATCTTAATATTAATTTTAATATTGATTTTGATCGAATGTTAATTTCGATGTTGATTTTGATTTGCCATGTTCCCTTAGGATATCTCGATTATATTTGATCTTCGATTAAATTTAATTAAGATTAGATATTAGTGATCAATTTTGATTAGAATTGGTAATTAATTTCTAACACTAATTTGTGGTCTTTGATTATAATTTAGGATTAAATTCTAATTAACTTGTGAGTAACTTTATGTGACTAACTTCCCTTATCTCACGCCGCCGCCTGATCAAGACTAAATTACCTTACCCTTTATTCTAGCCTTAGGATTAGAGTCGTCGTAGTCTATGTAGATGTTCTGCCATGGACACTTATTTCCCTTTTATCCTAGCCTTAAGATTAGAGTCGCCGTACTCTATGTATGTGTTCTACCATGGGCACTTACTTCCCTTTTATCTTAGCCTTAGGATTGTAGTCGCCACACTCCATGTAAGTGTCATGGTTATGAACACTTACTCCCCTTGGAACTTTGCCACAGTCAAGAGTTCCTCACCCTTATTGAGGGAAACTATGAATGCTCTGATTCCATTCCTGTCAGGATACGTAGGCACGAGATGCGATGTCTTGGCGAGCATACTTAGAAATTACACCTTAGGTCTTCTTTTACCTTTTCACCCTTTAGCAGACAGAATAACAAATAACACAATAAAACAAGAGGTTCCTGTAAAGTACTACAGATACTTAGGATGCTAGCACCTTCTCTAGGTATAACCAACCCCTGAACCTTAGATTCTCTTTTGCTTTGCATTTCATTGCATATTTAAGGGTTTATTCATCCTTTTTCCGTTCCCTTGGATAAATTAAAGATCGGTGGTCAATTAAGATTTGTGAACCTAGTTAATATAATAGCTACGGTATCCGATTCTCACCGCGGCAATAGTCTTTGTACATAAATGCAAAAATGCAAATATGGACCATAACATAAATACCATATTATCACATAACCACATAGTTATACACTATCCAAATAAACACATACATAAGAACATCATGGTGCAACAAACTACACACATAGTCATACATTATCCAAATCAACACATACACAATACCACATAACCACAAAGCAAGCTGCAAATCCAAGATAGATCCAACACAAATACAATTCATCACATGATTCGGTACAATAATATTCATCAAAATAACATCAGCATCATAGTGCAAAACAAATCCCTACCCAAGTGCATATTCATACAAGCTACAGTTTTATGACAAGATGTACAAACATGATGCAAGTTCTTGTCATCATAACACACACCAATTCAGAATGCAATGTTATTCAATTCAATGCAAAATCAAAGGGAAATGCAAAGAGATAGGTCATGCAAACCAAATCCAAAGTACATCAAAACCATGTCAAATTCCATCATCATCCATAATAAACATACAATTCATTTCAAGACAATCAATGAAATGTATATATACATTATCTAAGCCAAATATAGTTCAAGAAAACCACACAATCACAAGAAAACAAAATGTTATGTACCCATCATGCTATGCAGAAAATCAACACACACATCAAAGCATGGCATATTCTTTCCAATTCATATAGTTCAATCCTACACTATCACAACCATAGCATGAACAAAACTCACACATCAAATTTAGCACAACATCAAAGTCAACAATACAGTCATGCTATGCAATGTAAATACAGATACATCATCACACATACATAGCATTCATCAAGCTCCAAATCAAAATTCAAATGCACAAATAAAACTCTAATCATGCTAGGCAACTTAAACCTTAACTTCACTTCTAAATAACTTGTTCACTAAGCTACTAATTGTTAGCTACACTAAACCACTCTAACAACCTATTAACAAACCTCTAACAACCTAACTGCTAGTGCCACGTGTCCAAATGCTTAATTACCAAATCAAGTTTAAACCCTAACAACATATAACTACCAAACTAACACAATCCTCATTCAAACCTTACACTAAACTTAGGCCTAAAGAAGCACATTTCACTCAATTATCTCATTCCAACTAACTAAAACCTAACTAACTCTTAAGACTCACTCTCAACCATTGATTAACCCTAGCCTTGGATCATTATCTAAGGGCTCACATTTACTCATCTGTAACTACCTTCTATTAGAAATTCCCTCATATTTTCCCTCCAATTCCCTCAACACTCATCTATAAGAACCTTAGCATTTCATTATTCTTCATCAAGTTTCCATTCACTCTATTTTTATTTTGCACAATTCATGCCATAACCTCCCCAAACCTCATTCATATATCTCTCTCCGCCATTGACAGAGCACCAACCTCTGAAGTTCTGAGCAATAGGGCTTGGCCCCTTCAATCACTCACCTCTGTAAATTGTTAACTTCCAACCTAATCTTCTATCTCCATCCCTATTATTCTATCAACGTCAACCAAATTCTAACAACGACAACACAACTACCAGAGAAGAGGGAAAAAAAGAAGGAGAAAAAAGAGAGATCACTACAAAGCGTAAATAGCAAGAAAAAGATTTAAGACCTGGACTTTGAAGCTTCTTTGGGTTTCTATCAACATCTTTTTCAGCTCCAACTCTGACTAGGGCCAACCTCTGCCCCGTTGGTAAGTCTTGAACTTCAATCTTCTTCATTTTTTTGCACCTTTCTCCTCGCTATGTTGTAGAGTTGGCTTGTGGGAGCAAAAATCCCATGGTTGCATCTCGAGCTCATGAGCATGGCTCATTTAATTTATCTTAGAGTTATTTTTAGGGTTTTTGAGTGAGTTGTTAAGGTATATGGTGTTGGTTTGGTGGCGTTCTGGGCTGCGTCACTGCCGGAGGAAATTTCTGGCGCGACGGCGGCGATTTTAAGCAACATAAAAAGAGAGAAGAGAGATATGAGTCTGAGTAAGGAAGCATTGAAGGAGGGATCTTCCTCTTTTTTCCCCTTTATGATTCCTCTTGGGCCATAGATCCAAGGCCCATTCTTATTTACTCATAGTACACCACTCTATTGCTTGCTACACCCTCCAAGTCTGAAAAAAATAAAAAATAAACTTGGGCTAGGCAAGCATGTGCCCTGTGCCCATTTATTTCTTTGCACCCAATTTCCAACTTTGCACCCCTAGTAGAGTTATTTTCTTTTATTTTTCACTTAGGAAATTCATTGATAATTTTAAATTTTATCTTATATACCAAAGTGACTTCTAAGTAGATTAAGTCTTAATAATATTAGGATTAAATTCCTAATTAGGATTAGATTAGATTTAATTAGAAAATTAAGGTTAATAATATTAATCTTGATTTTTTTTTATTTTTCTTGGTCCTTATTTCATAATTCATGAATAGTTTGATTTTGGGAAGTTTAATATAACCTATAAACCCTTACACGCTCCCTTAGATTTTTTATTCAAATAAATGGTTTAAGGTCATTTGATTAATTATTTGAATTAGAAAGACTTTAGGACTTGTACTATGCGTGCTCCCTTAGATAAAATTTCCATTTTTAAACCCTAGAAAAATGCAATAATCAATGCATGACAACATTAGGCTTTATTCCCCATTTTTGGTACCATATCCCATTCATTTAATATTTGTATTTTTCTTTATTCATGTAAAACTAAAATATATTTTAGAAAATAAACCAAAATACTTAACAAATATGATGTGAATTGTGAGCCATGAGCCTTAAGAAATGAAGAAGAATGAGAAGATGTATTCCTATCCTTATTTTGAATAACTTTGGATACGGGGCGCATGACCCAATTGTTAAAAGTATTCATCTTCATTCATAGACTTTAGTGCAATTCAAATCAAGGCAATTTTCATAACTAAAGGAAAGAAAAAGGAGGAGGGTGTAGAATATGTAACACTCGAGGCCAAAGAGGGCAGAGAGTGGTTACATGTAACACCCGAGGGTGAAGGAGTGGTTGTCGGTGCACAAGGCAGGACAATGAGACATTCTTAGCAGCTTCTAGGGAAAAAATGAAGTCACATCGGAATGAGAGGGATCTTGAGGCTGGGCAGGTATGGGACGACATGGTTGAAGGAAGGCTTATGAGGACTAATTGGTACTACCTATACCAAAAAGATTCATCTTCTTTTCGGTAGCCTTACCAATAAGAACTCCATAGTTAAGCGTGCTTAACTTGGAGTAGTATTGGAATGAGAGACCTTCTGGGAAGTTTCCCAGAAAGTGTGTGAGTGGAGGCAAAGCAAGTTTAAAAGACCCGTGTTGGTTTGTGAAGTCACCTAGTAATCCTGAAAGCAATTTTAGGCATTACAAATGGTATCAGAGTCAGACCTCTTCTAGTACGATGTGATTAGGGGAGGAACCAAGCGAAAGCTTGTGGGATGGTAACACTCGAGGCTGAAGAGGGCAGAAAGTTGTTACATGTAACACCTGAGGGCGAGGGAGTGGTTGCCGCTGCAAGAGGTATGACAATGGGACACTCCTAGTAGCTTTTAGGGAAAAACCGAATTCACATTGAAATAAGAGGGATCATGAGGTTGTGCCAGTATGGGACAGCATGGTTGAAGGAAGCCTTATAAGGATTAATTGGTACTACTTGTATCAATAAGATGCATCTTTTTTTGGTAGCCTTACCAATAAGAACTCCATAGTTAAGTGGGCTTGAGTTGGAGTAGTTTTGGGATGGGTGACCTTCTGGGAAGTTTTCTTGACTTGGAGTAGTATTGGGATGGGTGACCTTCTGAGAAGTTTCCCGGAAAGCATGTGAGTGAGGACAAAGAAAGCTGAAAATATCTATGTTGGTTTCTGGAGTCAGTCGGTAATCCTGAAAGCAGTGTGGGACTGCATGGTTGAAGGAAGGCTTATAAGGATTAATTGGTACTACCTGTTGGGATTTAAGAGTGGTTTTTCAAAAATTTAGCCTCTTAACGGAACAATACCGATGAACGGATCTTGATTAAATCATTAATCACAAATCAAAAATATTGAATTACCTCTTGAAGCGTGTTTTAACTTTGATCATGAACATGGAAAATACCATCGTCTCTACGAAATCCACGCGAGTACAAAGTGGAATGTGGTGCTAGTCGTCTCTTATTCTGAGAAATTTGACAATTATGATTGGTAGGAGAAAGAGTTCCTCTATTTATAGAGAGCTACTAAAACCCTAATGCTCTTATTTTGGGCTTTTCCAAAATAAGCACAATCTTATTTAATTAAATTATTTTAATTAAATAAAATATTATTATATTTAACTAAACTCTTTTAATTAAATAAATATCAATTAAATTAAATCATATTTAATTTAATTAACTGTCAATTCTCTTTTATTTAATTAATCATATTTAATCAAATAAACTATATTTACGTTAATTTATTAAATAATACAATTAACATCTTATTAAATTAATTCATATTTAATTTAATCATATGCTTCATTGTCAATACTCTATGCGTATGACCTTGTGTGTTCTCTTTACGTTGGCAATAATAATGAATCATGTATTTAACATTATAAATAGTGAGTGGTATCTAGCAACACATCACTGCTACCCAAGTAACGGGAATGTCATGTGATCTAACATAACCTTTCTATGATAATGATCATGTGTGCAATTACCCTTTTACCCTTATATCTATATCGAACACAAGACATAGAATATGTCACCCTTGTATAGTCCAATATTTTATTCCATGATCCCCGAGTAAAGTTGATGTCGTACCCCAAATTTTGACCACCCTTCTGTTCACTTTTCACCTAACCTAGAGCCCAGATCACTAACATGTTCAAATCTCCTTACAAGTCATCTGGTCAACCCCAATGACCTAAAAAGTTAAATGAGAACCATTTTGACTTATTATCCACTCTTAAGAGTTTAATCTTAGTGTAGACTATGGTTACTATTTTTAAACTTCTTAGGGTATAATTTAATTTAACTAGTAGGATAACATTAGTTTTCCTTAGAAAAATTAGGACTAGTTTACTAGAAAAGATATTTAATAGGCCTATTATTAATATTATAGGGGTATAAATTTTATTATTATTTTTAATGACTATTATTAACCTATTAGAATTTAGTATTGAGTAAAAGGTTTATTATGATGTTTTATGATATTATAATTATTATTAAGTTGTATTATTTTTATTAGCCAAATGAATTATTAATATTATTGTAATTAAACAATTAAATTTTTATTATGTTTAATGACTATTGCTAATATTATTAGAATTAATAATTAAGGTTAAGTGACATTTTGTTTTACGCAAAGTTATATTACCCGTGTTATTACAGATTAAAGTTGTTATTAAATTTTATGGTCTGAATATTGTTAATAGTATTATTTTTTAGAAAGTGTTTTGAACTTGGTCAACTTTAGGACCAGGTTAAGTCAAAAGCCCAAATCCAAAAAACCGTAAGCTGCGCATATTCAGAAATGAATTGGATCAAATATTGAAAAATATTGAATCAAAATTTTACATTAACTGAATCTGATACATTCAAAATTTGAATTTACAAACAATTCGCACCAAGTACATCAGATCCTAAAAACCCTAAATCCTAACTAAATCAAATTACAATAAATCAAATAAAAAAATCCTAAAAACATCAATCTGATTAATGTACAAAACTCTAATCTAACTATATATATACTTAAAGTAATTCAGAGGAAAAAAAGATCCTAAGAAACCCTTAAGAACATCGCTTCTGCAATCCCTAACTAACACCCAAAAGCTCTGATTTAGCAGTGCTTAGGGTTTCACATCGAAACCCTGATTAACTCGAGCTCATCCTCCACCACAGATTCAAGGGTACCTCGCATGAAAAAATAAAGGAGAAGTCAGAAGAAGGCATAGAGGTTCAAAAGCAAAGAAGGGAAGCAGATCAGTAAAAGAAGAGTCAAAGAAAGTCTACCTTTTTATCAGAGAATCCCTCCTCTCTGTAGGTTGGTTACCTTACTTCTTGCAGGATGATAGTTGTTTGCCTTGCATATTTTGTATACGTGTATGTTGCTTGCATGTAAAATTAAAGATTTAGGTTTTGTTTCTAGTTGATTTAAGTTAAGGGTTTGAGGGTTTAGTTGGTTGCAAACAGGGTTAGATCTATAGCTTAAGGTTACCGGGGGTTTGATTTGGGTAGTTTAAGGATGAATCCGGGTTAAGACATGCTAGGGTTAGGAGGAAAAAATGAATCTTCATCTTTTTCATGATGGGGTTTGTCTGGGCATAGTGTAAAAGGGTTAAGGTTCCTCAGGTCAAGTTTCGAAGGGTTAGGGCTTATGGTTCATAATGTTTGAGTGTTTCTGGCAATTCCAAATGAACACTTGAAGTTTCCGGTTGAAATTCAAATGGAAACTGGGTGGTACGGTGGTTATGGTGGTGGTCAGAACATAAGGAGGGTGGCAAGAGTTGGGGGTTCAGAGGAGAGTTAGAGAGAGACCAGATAGGGGAAGTGAAGAGAGAAAAAGGAAAAGGGAAATGACATGGATTCTGAAGGATTATTGCTTAAATACTCTTTGTGCGCGTGTCCATGTCAAACCTACATTGCGTGTTCCCCTCCAATCATTCTACTGACTCAAGTCAGTCGTTGTGCATATGCACATATCTCACTCTTCCATTAACTTTCAATCCCCAGTCTCCATGCTGCTTACTTTGACTAGTAAGCTCAATCAATGGTTGTGATCTAAACACCTTAGATCCATATGATCTTAATCCCACGTCCCAGATAGAGTCAGTCTTTGACCCTCTCTCCAAAGACACTCCCTCAGTGTGGGCTTCACAATGTTATTAGGCCTTCTGCCCATGCTATCCACACACCCTCATCCAAGATCCTATTACTAGTGTAGTTGAGTTTACACCCCCTAGGATTTTTATTTAGTTTCTTTATTTTTTTAGTTATTTTATTTTAATAATTATTATTTAGGATTATTATTAATATACTTAGTTGATCAAAATAGTTTAGGATACAAAAAATATAAATATAAAAAAATACAAAAAATATTAATATTAGTTAATTAAGTGACTAATTGATTAGTTAATTAGGGTTCTGATTCTAAACTAATATTAGGATTGATATTAGGGTTAATATTAGGATAATGTTAGGGTTAACTAGGTTAGTTAAAATAAGTAGTAAGTAGGATTAAATAATAAAATAAAAATATCAAAGATAAAATACTAAATAATTCTCTTTACATGTTTTCATTAACTTGTTCAATTTCATAAATCAACTATGTATATATATTATTTGACCTAATTTCTAAATCAAGCTAATCATACTTTCTTTGCAATCAACATAATCAATCTAAAATTAATCATTAACAAATTCAAATGACTTGTTCTCTGCCCTTGTGCATTGAGACACTTTTTCAAATCAAGTATTTCTCCGCCCCCAATGCGTCGAGAACTTTTCAAAATCTAAAAACAACAAACAAACAAACATTTTCTAGATGAACTACAGTACTCTGATCCTTCATATTGCTTGAAGGTACGTAGGCACTGATTTGTAAAACTCTGGCGAGTACAATAACCAAAAAAACTTTTCTTTGTCCTTCTTTTCTTGATTAGATATTTTTCTATTAATAATAAAATAATTATTTGCAAATAAATAAATTAATCAATTAATAGATAACATAAGCAAACATCTCATAGGTAACATAGTTAACCCTAGAATTAGAGAAGGACCCGATTGAGTACAATGGAGGTGAGGGGTGCCTAACACCTTCCCCTTACTTAACTGACTCTCTAACAATAGTGTTTCACCCTTAACTTTAGGTTTTATCATTATTTCCCTGTTCCTTAGGAACAAATAAAGGATGATGGCGACCCTGTCAATTTCCAGCTGTAACACTTGATAATAGTAAATAAGTCCAATATCTCATATCGACTTATTTGAGCACGACCACGCATTTTACAATCATACTCTATCAGGGGGCCCACAAATATTACTCTCGTATATGTAGGAGGGGAAAATTCAATCTAGGTCACTCATGTCCCTCAGCATGATTTGTAAAATACCCATAAATCATCTTTATGGTCATCCTGTTACGGACAATGTTTGATTGGAAATAAAGTACCCGACTCCACATCTAGGGTCCATAGTGGTTTCAGGTTGAAGGGTGGTATACATTACTATCACTATGAGAATAACTTATGATACTTACATAACAAACTTTGTAGTAGTCTCACGGTGGGCCAATCTAGTATAAATATTACTCCTAATATTTATACCTATGAGAAGACTTGATATCTCATATCAATGACTTGTGAGATACAGTCATCAGTCTACTCATATAATAGTCTATATGCATTATTGTTGTCCTATTTGACAGTAAATCTTGACTACAGATACTTTAAGAATAACGTCCTTAAGTTTAATGAAGTCTCACGATTATGTCATATATATATATATATTAACAAACAATATATATCAACCTCATGATACAAAAGCATATACATCCAATATTGATTGGCTATTAGGGCTTACTCCAACACTACCTATACCAACAAGATGCATCTTCTTTTCGATAGCCTAACCAATAAGAACTCCATAAATAAGCGTGCTTGGCTTGGAGTAGTATTGGGATGGGTGACCTTTTGCGATGTTTCCCGAAAATCGTGTGAGTGAGGACAAAACAAGCTGAAAAGACCGGTGTTGGTTTGTGGAGTCAGTCGGTAATCCTAAAAGAAGTCAGGGGCATTACAGATTCTCTCTCCCGAATAATTCAGACACTACTGTACGGCTTCCTGTCTGAATATTTGTCTTCAGACTAAAATTAACCAATATTAAAAACATTCCCTAATCATTCTCTCTTGATTCCAATAAAACTCATCTTGGTTTTGACACTCATATTATTCCTCTTCCTATTAGCCTTGTTAATCCCCTATTTTAGGCAAACTCTTATTTTTCTTCCTATTTGCCTTGTTAATTTCCTAGTTTAGTCAAACTCTTATTCTTCTTCCCATTTTCCTTGTTAATCTCTAGTTTTGCCAAACCTTTATAATTCTTTATCCTTGGCTCAGACACCACCTTTACAATTCTTTGTCCTTAGTTCAGATACCACCTTTACAATTTTTTGTCCTTAGTTCAGGCCAAACAACAATTTCTTTTCATAAAAGAACTACTATAATCCATTCCTTAGCAGTCAGACTAATAGCTTAGAGCATCCGAACCAGGATCAAACTACTAATGTCAAAATACTTATAGGATACGATTATAACGTCATTCCCTAAAATCAACCAACAAATACATATTTTCTACCCCACGAAATACGGATCTCCAATTTTTCATTGCACTATGGGAATACGTAGGCACATGATTTTGAAATTTTGGCGAGCACATTTATTAAAAACTTATTTTCCCCTTAATTAAAACCAATTGTAACACCCCAATTCCCATCGCGAATAAATAATACATAAATAAATCAGAGTAAATAAAAATTTTATTCTTAGGCAGAAACAAGGATGCCACATTTAAAGAAAGAAAACACAATCCCTGCTCATAAATTTGATACATAACACAAAATGGCATAAACATAAAAGGGAAACTTTTTCCAACAAAAGGAAAGTTCAATTATGGAATAAAGCGGAAAGATCCATAACTGACTTGTTTTACAAAATAAATTATTTTATAACATCAACATATTTATACAAAGGTAATAAAAAAATAGATCCAACAAATGTATACATATATAACAAAAGCGTTCCCCGACTCCCGTGTTATGTATCAGAGCGGACAGACCGACAAAAGGATGGAGAACTAATCTTCACAAAGGCCTCCAAGATACTAATCTGCAATTGCCTCGTAGGGCAATAAACCAAAACAGAAGGGTGAGAAATAACAACTAAACCAAGATTGCATAATAATATGCAAACACATATAAATTCACATGCATAATTATTCTCACCACAAGCATCACATACTAATACAGATAGCATGCCACAGATACATAAGATATTTCTAATAATCCAACAACATAACATATATCAATTATAAAAAACATAATCACATATTCACACATAAGACATACCAAAGTTATGACATATGGAAACACACCACCACATCACATATATTCATGTATATCATATCATATATAATTAATACAATCATTGTAATGTACAACATCCCCACAAAACATAACATATATCCATTCATAAAACATATCATCCATAATCCATACATTTATCATGAATGCATATCAAATCACCAATGCTATCACGAGCTCAACACATAATTAATCAATTCACAATTTCCCACACATAATCAATCCATTCATAATTCCCCACACATAATCAATCCATTCATGACTTATACAAATGCACAGAGACCGACACAACGACTCTATGCATGCGGTACCAATCCATCCATCATTCTCATCATCATTAATTCACTCAGGAATGATTGGAATCATCGCTTGTTACTTAGTGTAACTCCCCGTCGAGCAAATGATGTTCCCCATCGCTTTAGGTCCTCTTGGTATATGGCTCACGACGTTTATGAATCGCTTTAGGTCCTCTTTGTATAAGGCTCACGATCCGATCACTTTAGGTCCCCTATGTATAAGGCTCACGATCGCCTATAACGTCGCTTTAGGTCCTCTTTGTATAAGGCTCACGACCGTTACAGCAGATTCCCTCTGGAATCGTTTCGTTGCTCACACCCCACAAGGGCACACGATATCACAAGATGCATATCATGATGCTTGGCATACAATGACTCATGACAATCAAATGCATATACACATATAACCATGTGAACCATCTCAACATCAATAATCATGCATTGGAAATCAATTCAAATAATGCCTCTACTTGCCATAAGGCCACCAAATAACACACATTGAATTTCACATAAACAATGCATTTCATCACAATCCACAAACCACAAAAATTAGCAGTTTAGCATATACCCTCATATCAATTCACATCAAGAATTACTCACCATCAACCACATCAATCCTGCAATCATACAATATTACTCACAACACTAGGATTCACGCCACGAAGGCTACCCACAACAACATACATTAATACCGTACATTTTGTATTCAAGTCAACAAAGTATTTTGCCATAAAGCCACAACAATTACAACAACTTATCACATGCTTCAACATCATATAAACCACATAAAAGTTCCACGTCATATAACAATAGCACAACACACTGTAAAACACCGACCACGCGCATTTAACGTGATAAAAACCAGACAACCCAACACTTTTACACAACCACGACTTAATTAAATCCTCTAATGCCCTCCAAACCATTTTTATAAGAAAGAACATCTCATTAGCTTTCCAACATATCCGACCGGGCCTCAATCCGAGTTACGGATCACAAGTTATAAAGGAAACAAAATGGGAAATCTGTCACGTTCGCTTTCCTATTCGCAATGCGAACCCCCAGCGAACCGTGGCAGAGAAAAAATAGCATAAAGTTCGCAATGCGAACCCCCAACGAACTTTCGCTTTCCCCTTCACTTTCCTATTCGCAATGCGAACCCCCAGCGAACCATGGCAGAGAAAAATTAGTAGAAAGTTCGCAATGTGAACCCCCAGCGAACCTTCGCTTTCCCCTTCGCTCTCCTATTCGCAATGCAAACCCCCAGCGAACCATGGCAGAGAAAAAATAGCAGAAAGTTCGCAATGTGAACTTCTGGGCGAACCTTCGCTTTCCCCTTCGCTGTGGTTCGCAAAGCGAACCTGCGAACCCATAAATTCTCAGCAGCGCTGTTATGGGTCATTTTAGGTCAAAATTCATCATTTCTTCCACCGAAACACTTCCAAATCATAATATATCAACCAAAACATGTTCCAAACATAACAACAAGTATTCTACGCAATTTATATCAAGTTTCACCTGTGAAAACGTCGATTTCTATTTATTTAGATCTCAAATTATCAATAAGAAAAAGTTGTGAAACAACCAAAACAATTACAACAAACAACACATATACATACACAAGCAAGATATAATCGAAACTTCTCACCCTTACCCGATTAATCGTGCTTGAAACGGAGCTATGTCGATTTCCACCTCTTTTCCTCTTCTCCATTTTTTTCCTCTCCTTTTCCTTCTTTCTCTCTTTCTTTCCTTTCCCTTTCTTTTCTCTCTTTTTCTCTCAAATCTCTATTTATAAAAATATCTAATTTTTCTAAAATAACTAACCCCTCAAAATGACCATTTTACCCCTCAGCTCAAATATCTCCCAAATGATCTCAAAATGCGATAAAACAGAAACAGCGATGAAATATATTTCGGGGAATAAAAGTTGAAAAGAAATTATAATTTATTGCAAATATTTTACCTATTAGGGAAATTAACCAATTAACTCAATTAGCAGGTAAAATACAATAAATTCACACATTTCACAAAATTCACATAAATGAAATGAATAAATACAATTAAACAAATCGGGGTGTTACAACTCTCCCCCACTTAGACATTTTCGTCCTCGAAAATATACTTGGTGCAAACAACTCCAGATACGACTCTCGTATCCGACTAACAAACTATCATGCCAACAAAAGGCACTCCACGAATAACACAAACTGACAAACCACCTTGCTAACAGCAACTACTACAACGACACGACAACGGCAATAATGACAACGACAAGATGCAATACCCATACAATGCACTTGACGACCAACCCACGACTCAAGGAATACCCAACTTACGAACACACAGGTTCACTCTTGAACCGAAACACAACAAGATCGTTACCCTCACCCTAGGTAACACTCCCTTAATTCCCCACAAAGGAATTAGCTACTCGCACTCGAACCCTCACGATAGAAACGAGGCAACAACACAAATAAGAACATAAAGTTCCACGACCCATCATCGTTTGAACAACCCCTACATAACCACAATACCTACATCCTTGTCACACAACATTATTACAATAATGCTACGATTCACCAATCGAACATATAACCAAAACATCCATCTACATAGTAGCCCATGAATAATATTTAAACCTTTCACCTAACACTTCCATTCTGAAACGTCCAATGGTCTCATCATCCCTACAAGTTTCCAATGTTCAACCTATGAACTCTTACAAGTCACACACGCATATACGAATTGTGCCACATCACGCTTCCGCTGCGCACTCTGATTACTCGTAACCATCAAAACTATCAATCCTACGTCCAAAGTCTAACTCTTTCTCATATTCTCCAAAAATCACTGTTCACTTTTAATATACCTAACCTCACATTATCAGATGTCAATTCACACACCAACTCAAATCTCTAAATTCTTCCAAAAGTTCCCACTCTTTAACCATCAAGCAAACATATGTAAAAACTTTCGACTCAACTCATCAGGCACGACATTAACTTTACCAATAGGATAATTCGAGCCAAGTTCATAACTAATCAGGAATTCCAACCATCCTCATTGTCTCCTACTTTATTCCTTCTAACCAAACAAGTACTCTAAACCCTTGTGATTACCAACCACCTTGAACCTAAAACCCTCAAAATAATACCTCCAGATTCTCAACACAAAAGTAACCGCAGCCATCTTGAAATCATGAATCCTCAATTGTCGTAAAGCATAAGCCACGACTTTACCATCTTGCATTAACACACTGACTAAACTCATCATAGACGCATCCCAATATTCCATAAACAGTTTATTAGGATCAGGCAGAATCAAAATTGGAGCCGTAGTCAATCTTCTCTTCAGCTCACTAAAACTTACTCACAACGAACATCCAAAACAAACGACTCACCCTTTGCAAGTCAACTGAGATAACAGAAGTACGAACTTAGCAAAGTCTTCCATAGCCTGCAGTAACAACCAACTAAGCCCAAAAGTTACTAATCTCTTTAACCAACTTCAGAGCCTCTCATTGTAGAACTGCATCTACTCCCGATGGATCCATAAAAATTACCATCATCAGTAATAACATATCCAAGGAAACTAACCTTTTTCAACCAAAATTCTCACTTCGATAATTTAGTAGAAAGCTCCCTCTCTTTCAGCCCTTGTAACTCAATCCTCAAATACACTACATACACATCCTTTGATTTAAAATAAATCAGAATATCATCCAATAAATATCACTATGAACTTATCCAAACCAGTATGGAAGATACGATTCATATACTCCATAACCATAACATATACAACCTTCAAAATTCATTCTGAGCTCGAAACAATTTATCCAAAATAGCTTAACAATCTCTGGTTACCACATTCCATATCAATTCTTCTTACAGGGTTCCAACTCACTCAAGGTTTCTGCTGACACGAGATCTCAACCCATAACAAAAGTAATACCATCAAGGAACTTCAAATCGTTCGCAATTCGTCACAATTCAAAACTCAAGCTATCCAGAACACAACCGCAAGATTCCATACTACTCACTGATTAACACGCAACCTCATGCTATCATCCTTTTCCTTACCAACCATGCTAGGCCTCTTCAAGTCGACACACTAATGTTTCATCCAAAAACACATCTGAAAACCATGCACAACTGACGGTCTATCACTGTGGCTTCCTGCCAATTTCCAGAACACTATCATCACAAACATGACAAACATCTGAGTTTCACTTCCTAAAAGTTCTTCTACTTACTTAGCAGATCCAAACCTCAAATCCTCACCTTCGTCAAATTTGAGTTCACACTTTACTCTCTGAGAACAACCATTAATGATACCCAATCGTTCTCTCTCAATGACTTCCCAACTGAACCAACATACCAAAACCTCTAATCCGTCTCATCTTTCGATATTAGAATCTTCATCGACTCAACAAAATAATCCGTAATCATTTTATTAATTCCAACAATTCATTGCACACATTATCAAAGCCGGAAAGACACGTCTATTCCATCCAACATAATTCTATCTACTATCAACAAGAGATTAAGGGTGATCAGTTCCTCAATTTGTCAATAGACAGCCGACAATCATGATGGGGCATAAACCGTCTTTACCAAACTATAATAGCATTTCTTACATCTTGTGCACAAAATTACCTAAGGCACAAATCCTTAGTTGACATAAACCTTACCTCCGCATTCCCTCCGGAACCGGGAACAACACTGTCCAAACAACACTTACACTCTTGCAATCTACGGCACACTGAGCCAATGCTCCACACCTGAAGCAACTTGGAGAAGCACCAGCTTCTCCTCCACTTATCTCATTCTAAATCATGCAGACAAGGGATTAGAAAAACCAGAAAGTACTGACAGTGTTTCACACACATATCACATACTAAGGAACAAACAACATCGACAGTATTCAACTGTCACACCAACTGACTCAACAACTTGGCCGGACGGACCGACCTGCTCTGATACCACTAATGTAACACCCAAATTCCCATCGCGAATAAATAATACATAAATAAATCAGAGTAAATAAAAATTTTATTCTTAGACAGAAACAAGGATGCCACATTTAAAGAAAGAAAACACAATCCCTGCTCATAAATTTGATACATAACACAAAATGGCATAAACATAAAAGGGAAACTTTTTCCAACAAAAGGAAAGTTCAATTATGGAATAAAGTGGAAAGATCCATAACTGACTTGTTTTACAAAATAAATTATTTTATAACATCAACATATTCATACAAAGGTAATACAAAATAAATCCAACAAATGTATACATATATAACAAAAGCGTTCCCCGACTCCCGTGTTACGTATCAGAGCGGACAGATCGACAAAAGGATGGAGAACTAATCTTCACAAAAGCCTCCAAGATACTAATCTGCAATTGCCTCGTAGGGCAACAAACCACAGCAGAAGGGTGAGAAATAACAACTAAACCAAGATTGCATAATAATATACAAACACATATAAATTCACATGCATAATTATTCTCACCACAAGCATCACATACTAATACAGATAGCATGCCACAGATACATAAGATATTTCTAATAATCCAACAACATAGCATATATTAATTATACCAACATAATCACATATTCACACATAAGGCATACCAAAGTTATGACATATGGAAACACACCACCACATCACATATATTCATGTATAGCATATCATAGATAATTAATACAATCATTGTAATGTGCAACATCCCTTCAAAACATAACATATATCCATTCATAAAACATATCATCCATAATCCATACATTTATCACGAATGAATATCAAATCACCAATGTTATCACGAGCTCAACACATAATCAATCAATTCACAATTTCCCACACATAATCAATCCATTCACAATTTCCCACACATAATCAATCCATTCATGACTTATGCAAATGCACAGAAACCGACACAACGACTCTATGCATGCGGTACCAATCCATCCATCATTCTCATCATCATTAATTTACTCAGGAATTATTGGAATCATCGCTTGTTACTTAGTGTAACTCCCCATCGGGCAAACGATGTTCCCTGTCGCTTTAGGTCCTCTTGGTATAAGGCTCACGACGTTTATGGATCGCTTTAGGTCCTCTTTGTATAAGGCTCACGATCTGATCGCTTTAGGTCCTCTTTGTATAAGGCTCACGATCGTCTATAACGTCGCTTTAGGTCCTCTTTGTATAAGGCTCACGACCGTTACAGCAGATTCCCTCTGGAATCGTTTCGTCGCTCACACCCCACAAGGGCACACGACATCACAAGATGCATATCATGATGCTTGGTATGCACTGACTCATGAAAATCAATACAGATATATAACCATGTGAACCATCTCAACATCAATAATCATGCATTGGAAATCAATTCAAATAATGCCTCTACTTGCCATAAGGCCACCAAATAACACACATTGAATTTCACATAAACAATGCATTTCATCACAATCCACAAACCACAACAATTAGCAGTTTAGCATATACCCTCATATCAATTCACATCAAGAATTACTCACCATCAACCACAACAATCCTGCAATCATACAATGATACTCACAACACTAGGATTCACGCCACGAAGGCTACCCACAACAACATACATTAATACCATACATTTTGTATTCAAGTCAACAAAGTATTTTACCATAAGGCCACAACAATTACAACAACTTATCAGATGCTTGAACATCATATAAACCACATAAAAGCTCCATGTCATATAATAATACCACAACACACTGTAAAACACCGACCACACGCATTTAACGCGATAAAAACCCGACAACCCAACACTTTTACACAACCACGACTTAATTAAATCCTCTACTTCCCTCCAAACCATTTTTATAAGAAATAACATCTCATTATCTTTCCAACGCATCCGACGGCGCCTCAATCCGAGTTACGGATCAAAAGTTATGAAGGAAACAAAATGGGAAATCTGTCACGTTCGCTTTCCTATTCGCAATGCGAACTGTGGCAGAGAAAAAACAGCATAAAGTTCGTAATACGAACCCCCAGCGAACCTTCGCTTTCCCCTTCGCTCTGCTATTCACAATGCGAACCCCCAGCGAACCATGGCAGAGAAAAAACAGCAGAAAGTTCGCAATGTGAACCCCCAGCGAACCTTCGCTTTCCCCTTCGCTGTTGTTCGCAAAGCGAACCTGCGAACCCAGAAATTCTCAGCAGCGCTGTTATGGGTCATTTTGGGTCAAAATTCATCATTTCTTCCACCCAAACACTTCCAAATCACAATATATCAACCAAAACATGTTCCAAACATAACAAGTATTATGCGCAATTTATATCAAGTTTCACCCGTGAAAACATCGATTTCTATTTATTTTGATCACAAATTATCAATAAGAAAAAGTTGTGAAACAACTAAAACAATTACAACAAATAACACATATACATACACAAGCAAGATATAATCGAAACTTCTCACCCTTACCCGATTAATCGTGCTTGAAACGGAGCTATGTCGATTTCCACCTCTTTTCCTCTTCTCCATTTCTTTCCTCTCCTTTTCCTTCTTTCTCGCTTTCTTTCCTTTCCCTTTCTTTTCTCTCTTTTTCTCTCAAATCTCTATTTATAAAAATATCTAATTTTTCTAAAATATCTAACCCCTCAAAATGACCATTTTATCCCTCAGCTCAAATATCTCCCAAACGCTCTCAAAATGCGATAAAACATAAACAGCGATGAAATATATTTCGGGAAATAAAAGTTGAAAAGAAATTATAATTTATTGCAAATATTTTACCTATCAGGGAAATTAACCAATTATTTCAATTAGCAGGTAAAATACAATAAATTCACACATTTCACAAAATTCACATAAATGAAATGAATAAATACAATTAAACAAATCGGGGTGTTACACCAATCTCAAGTAACCTTTAGATAATAACACCCATCCGCACAAAGAACAATATAAACAGTCCCCGTTGAGTAAAACGGATGTAAGGGATGTTAATACCTTCCTCTTTTATAACTGACTTTCGTACCCTTTTCTCTTCCCTATAGGTTTTATTGATATTTTCCCTTTCTATTAGAATAAATAAAAGTCAATGGCGATTCTGTTGTATTTTGAGCATGTTATGCGCTCAGGTATTTTTCACGCCACGACAACAGGTACCACTAGTACTTTTTCTATACGACTTTCACCCCACAAAATCGGAACCAGAATAGCCTACTAAGCTATAAGCACTTCCTTTAGGATACCAAAGACCGTGATTGGAGGTTCCGTTAAGATACCTCGAAATACGTTTAACGATCTTAAAACGGGAATCCTTAGGTGATGTTAGATATCTAGCACACATGCACTCACTAAACAAGATATCCGACCTACTTGCGGTTAAATAAAGCAAGGATTCAATTATACCTCTATACCTGGTTACGACAAAATCCACTTCTCTTTCATCTTTGTCAATAAGCACATTTGAAGCCATTGATGTTGAGATAATCTTTGAATCTTTCATCTCAAACTTCTTAAGAAGGTCTAGAAAATACTTCGTTTGACTAATGAATGTGCCTTCTTTGCCTTGCTTGATTTGTAATCCTAAAGTATGTTAACTCTCCCGTAATTGACATCTCAAACTCCCTCTACATCAAACTAGCAAATTCTTGACAACGAGACTCATTAGTAGACCCAAAAATGATATTATCTACACAAATTTAAACTAAGAGAATATGTTTTTCCTTATGTCTTATAAACAAAGTGGTGTTGAATTTCCCACGATTGAATCTTTGTTTGATAAAAATCACTGCAATCGCTCATACCATGCTCTAGGAGCCTGATTGAGACCATATAAGGCTCTTTCAACTTAAAAACATGATTAGAATTATCGTGATCCTGAAAACTCGGGGGTTGTGAGACAGACACCTATTTATTTATATGGCCATTTAAAAAACCACACTCAACGTCCATTTGGCAAAGTTTAAAGTCCAGGCAGCAGGCGAATACCAAAGGGAGTCTAATAGTTTCAAGATAGGCTACAGGAGTATAAGTCTCCTCATAGTCTATTCCTTCAGCTTGATTAAATCTTTTTTCCACTAACCTAGCTTTATCTCTAGTAATTACACCATTTTCATCTATCTTGTTCCTAAATACCCATCTTGTGCCTATGACGGTTTTGTCAATCGGACGCGGAACAAGGTCCGAAATGTCATTTTGTTTAAATTGGATTAGTTCTTCTTGCAAAAAAGTAACCATCCCTCGTCAAGTAAGGCGTCAAATATGGATTTAGGTTCAATCTAAGAAATGAAAGTGGAGTACTTACAAAAATTGTTAACTTGTGACCTAGTACTTACTCCCCTTTTGATGTCTCCTAGGCTTTGATCTAACAGATGATCCTTTACGATTGGCCAATCTCAAGGAAGCTGGTTCGAGGTCTCTTGTTTTTAATCCTCATATAAGTTTTCCTCTTTATCTTCCGTAATGTCCTTATCATTTATTGTTGGATAAGGATCCTCTTTAGAACGTTTGTTTTCGATCAATTTTTCCGTTATCACACTTGAAACATCAGAACAAATACCTTTCCCCAACATTTGGGGTGAGGACTCATTAAAAGCAACATGAATTAACTCTTCTACATAATATACCTTCGTCATATTTTACATCAAATTTACTAAGTTTTTCTTTTACATTTTTCAAAATAAAGCATTTGCAACCAAAAACTCGAAAATATGAAATATTAGGTTTTCCACCCTTAAGTATCTCCTAGAGTGTCTTCTCTAGGATGGATCGAATGATCACCCTGTTCAAGACAAGGCAATAGTGTTAATCACATCTGCCCAAATATACTTAGGCAGGTTAATCTCATTTATCATAGTCTAGGCTAGTTCTTCCAAAATACGATTTTTTGCACTCTACAACACCATTTTATTGTGGAGTTCTTAGAAAAGAGAAATTGTGAGCAATACCATTTTTGGTGCAAAAGTTTTGAAAATGAAGGTTAACGAATTCGACACCATGATCCCTACGGAGATTGATGATTTTAAAACCAAAAACATTTTGAACAACCATAGCAAAGTCAACAAAAGCTTTAAAAGTATCATCTTTATGGGATAAAAACATCGTCCACGTAAATCTAGAGTAGTCATCAACAATCACAAATCTGTAATAGTTGCCTCCTAGAATTCTTGTCTGCGAAGGGCCAAACAAGTCTAAATGGAGAAACTCAAGAGGTTTTGACGTCGAAATAACCTTCTTAGGTTTAAACGACACTCTTTTTTGCTTTCTCATTTGCAAAGCATCACACAATTTGTGTTTTAAAAACTTTATGGATCAACTGGATCCATTGCTATTACATCAAAAGTGACGACTTAATGACTGTATTGATCAACTCTGTGAGTTCTTGGATCCTTAAAGCAATCCTCCGGCAGAGGGACGTGGTATGAAACATGCATGAATGGCAAAAGACCAGATCAACACAAATTTATCCACCAAAAGGATGTACAATGTTATTAGAGAAAACCAAAACGCAGTACCCTGGAGGAAACTTTTCTTTTGCAACATGGTCAGGCCAAGGGCGCTGTTTGTAACCTGACTTGCTTGCCACGGCCGATTGGCAACAAAGGATCACTTGCACAAGTTTGGAATGATAGGAACTGAAACTTGTTGCTTCTGTAAGCACAACGAAACATTGGACCACCTAATGTTTTCTTGTTCGGCCATTTGTTTAGGTTATCAATAGTTTGCTTGTTATTTGGGCTGAATCCATAGGATTGCCTTTGTACATAAACGTCTTTTTGATTATATCAACTTTGATTCATTAAAAAAATGTACCTTCAAAAGAGTTTAATTTAAAGAAATCATGGAGATAAAAGCAGGACTCCCTAAGAACTTCTTCTATAATAGATAATTTTAATGATTGTTGAATTTACATTATGTGGGTCCAAATTGACATATTGTTTAAGTAATCAAACTAAATTATACTCTAATCTTACTATATAAGAAAATCTAAGGCTCTGGAAAAACCCTTTCTACCCCCCATCTACCATCTTCCACGTAACCCATTTTGGCTCAAAAGTTGTCATTTGGCTGCCCTTAAGTAACTGAAACCAACTCTAACCAGAACTTTACTTCAATTTGCTTATTTGGTCTAACGTATTTATGGTATGTAGTACAACATGAACCAAACCGTCTCAATCAATATTTACAATTTTGAATTTATTATTGCACTGTAGCTCTGCAAAACCACGGATCAATGCCTTGAACAACTCATTTCAACTACTCCTACAAGCAAAGGATATTGTTCTGAACTCTATTTCTCTTCTCCTTATCTCATTGTCTTCCAACCCCCCATATCCGTCCAACTTCACCTCTCCGACATCATGAGATGGGACACCGTCTACAAATGATTCAACAATGGCCATACCTTTCAAACTCATCAACGATATCAACATCCTCAAAGAGTTATGGAAGATCCCTGTTAAGATACATTTAGATCTGGGGTCGTCGCAACGGGTTTTCGACAACGAGTATGGTGGTGGATGGTGGTAGTTTGTGGTGGTGGTCTGATTCGAAAAGGTTTCTCTTTGACATTTTCAATTTAGGTTTTGTTATTAACTTATTCTATTGTATATGATCTGTTTAGGTTTTTTAACTAATACTGAACTAATTGTTATGATTCTTATTACTTTATGTTTGGTTTGTCAGATAATGAAGGTGAATGTAAAGTTCAACTGTATAAATCCGAAAAACCCATATCTGTTCTCAACAAAATCTCTTACAAAGCCCTACCGGAAAATGAAAAGGCCATGAACTCATCCTACAGATGCCGCTTCGTACATTGTTAAAGGTAGGTTCTAAAATCTGGAAGGTTTATGAACTTTCGTTCTTGAATCCTTTGATGTGCCGTTGTGGGTTTCTCACTAGTGGTTAAGGAATAACGTGTTGGCTGAGGAATAATGTGGAGATGTGTTATTTGAAACTTTGTAGAAACTTATTTTTATTTTAGTGATTACATATTTGGCTGATGATGGATATAAAAGTGGTTGCAGATTTGATTTGATTTATTGTTTATACAAAGGTCATATACTTTGATATCTTTTCTAACTAAATCTTTCTAAAATCCTTAAAGAAAAGTGGTAGCAGATTCGAAGATGGATTTATGACAGTATTAACAGATGTGGACCAAAAGAATGCTCAAAGAATGGAATATTTTTTAGAACAATCTGCCAGGTTAGTTTTGCAAAATAGCTTGTAACATTCAACTTAATACTATATTTACCTGTATGATGTTCAAGGTCCAACTCCTCAGCTACAGGTTGAAACTGTTTTATTCATTTGATTTGGAATTTGACGTCTGACATGTGAGTGTGAATTTGATCTCTAACAGGCGAGTTCTTGTCTTAATTCCCAATTTAGTGGAGAAGGCAGGTTTTTTATTCATTCAAAGTTAAGTCATTTTTATAATATGATATTAGTGACCAGGACTATAGTTTACCCAAAAAGAGAATATTGATTTTCACATTGTTCAAAATCTCCTAATATGTATAGTCTAACATTTTCATTATGCTTCTGTGTTTTTTCTTTCTCATTAAGAACATTGTTCTATTGTTAAGCATGTTTTCTCTTTACTTTGTTATGGTTTTGGGCATTGTTTGTGCAAGTTAAAAAACAAAACCAGATAAGCCAATCAAGACGTTGGAAATTGTGGTGATGTTGCTCTGGTTGTCCTCGGAGTGAGCTATTTCCAACTAGAAGTGTAATATTGGATCTTCTGCCACCTCTCCCCCAGCCAGCAGAAGAAAATACAGTTAGGTGTTGATTCTGACATGGAGATAGAAAGTTAGTTTGCATTGTTACCCATCACTTTTTTTAATGTTGTATTAAATTATGATATCATTGGTTGTGGTATAGAATTACTGAATGCGGGATATGCAACCAAATGCATGAATCTGGTGTTTCATATTTATGCTGAGCTCACTTTGGACCATGACAGCAGTGGTTTGAACCCATGAGTTTCAAACTGGTGTTTCATATTTATTGGTGAACTTATACTTTGATATCTTTTCTTGCAGGACGAAGGCACAGGACCGCTTGATTGAGCTAACTAGATCTTCTTGCTGCAACTGGACTTCAAATGGATCACAAAAACCAGTGTTTGTGTCAATATTCATCTTGCGTCACCGGAAGTCGAGTTTCTTCCTTCAAAGGTACGACTCCCATTTGTATTGATTGTTTTTCATCCAAATGATATTTTGTGTACATGTGTGCTTTCTTTCAGTGTATATTGTTGAGCCATGGTAAATTGTTGCTATTTCAGCCCTTGAATTGTTGGGCTTGTTGTAGGTTACCAGATGCAGATTCTCTCCCTATTTTGAGAACGGTATGGACTCAATTTCATTTCATTTAAAATACACACATCTATGTAGTGAAACTTGCACACGGACACAAACACCTAACACGTGTTGGTATCAGTATCTGTAGTTTGTTGGCGCTAAAGAGCATGTCTGTACTTTTATGGACCATTCGATTTTAATGGTTACAGGTGACAATGGTGATTCAAGAAGTGCTAAGATTATATCCACCAGCAGCCTTTGCACAGAGATCCTGAAATGTGGGGACCACATTGAAATGAGTTTAAACAAGAAAGGTTCAGTGTCGGTGTTTCTACCACATTCAAATGAGTTTAAACCAGCAGCCTTGGTCACTTATCTTCAGATAGTATCACTGGTAACTGAGAACATTTGAGAAAAGCCTGTCCAAATGACAATCTCTTTGCACACCTAAGGTAAAACATTAAATACTATGCCTATTTTTCTATATTTTGCACCATTCTCCTCCATGTTGATTACTTTTGTTATTGGACAACTTCAGATATTATAGATATTGTCATCCTTGTATCTAAAATTCTACATATTCATATGTTAGATGGTATATGACTGTAGGGCATATATCTATGAATTGTGGCACTGTGCATAATCAGATTTGTATCCTGTGAAACTGTTAGATGAACTTTAGAGGATCCATGTTCTGGTTTTTGTAAATTAGATCTAAAATGCTTAGTAAGAACATGAGTACTATGTTTGTCAAATGGTTTACATCTCATGTTACGTTACAAATTAATTCTTCATGGTTACTTTTCATTTCATTTAATGACCAATAATTCTATACATTGTATTACGAACTGCATGGTACGCTTAACCATCATTCCTCATTATTAATTTGCCTCTCAATATTCCAACTTTACATTTTCTAAACTATTAATTCATTTCCAATTCCAATGTAGGGGGAAGGTGCAGGGTCTCAACCCTCATTATATATTCATGCCTCCTAAACTCTATATAACACACCAAAGTTGAAGAATAAATCAGTTACTCTATGGCATCCAACCACAGTATCAATGCACCGGTGCCTGCTGCTGTCCAAAAACTGCCACCAGAGGCTACTGATGTCCAGACACCGCCTCTCCTGCAACCTTCACCCGATTTCCAACTACCAGACGGTAACGATCATCGTGTCGAGGGGCAACGACGTCTACAGGTTTGGAATTTACAAATTGTGCACGTTTTGTTCATCAATAAATCTTTGTCTGCAATTCTTAATCACTAACTCTTTCTGTACATAACATCAACAGACCCAACAAAATATCCAACCTGCTGTTGACAATGAAGCCCTTCCTGACAACCAAACACCTTCGGATGTTCAACCAGCTACGGAATTCCCGAACCCGACCAACAACCTCCCCAGTTTCAACCACTTCTGCAGGTGCGACCGATACAAATTTTTTCTCACTAAACGTTAATGTATTATGATGATGTTAGTCGACGGTCCCTTATTTTTTCAATGTTTACACTTTTCATAAACTACTTTTCTTCTTCAGGTACATGCCCCTTGTGCGGTACGTAACAGAAGAAAGAGGAAAAGAAAAACAAAAGCATCCAGATATCTGAGAAAATATACATTTCATGATTCTAATGAAGCCGAAGAACGCAACTACGAACCGGTTGATTCTGACGATGACGATGAGCGGGACTACACATGGGACAACTCTATGTCTGCCTGGAGATTTAGAGATTCTGATTAAGTTTGCAACTTATTTTCCAATTTCGTTTATGTTTTGAGTGCTGATGTTCAACCCTCATATAATACTGGGGTAATGTTCGTAGTGACAGGCTGCTTGACTGGAACTGACAATGTTAAACACAAATTGCTCAATCATTTTTTCTACCCGCACATGACAATGGATTATATGTTTTGAATGATGTTTTTACATCTTGTTACAACTATGCTATAATATATATTATGACATCCCACATTATATCACCTTCCAATTCAGTGATTGGTCATATAGGCCATTAACATTAGGAAATGTAAATTTGGACAAAAATTCATATAAAAAACATTAGGAAATCTTATTTTAAATTTAAGGGACAAATAAATTCAATGATGATATTATTATTATTATTATTATTATTATTATTATTATTATTATTATTATTAATATTGTTATTATTATTATTATTATTATTATTATTATTAATATTGTTATTATTATTATTATTATTATTATTATTATTATTATTATTATTATTAACTTTTGTCTTTATTTCAATATCTTCATTTTTAAAAGGAAATTAATCAATTTTATTTTCTCATATAGTCTAAATTATTTGAAACAATAAACAAATCAGCCCAAAATCTATGTCAACGCACGGTTAACACACCAGTTTCGTGTCAACACGGGTAACCAGACCAAAATCTCTGTGAAGGCACGGGTTCCTACATTTTTTGTACAATTAAAGAAATTAAAAATCAATATCTGTAAACAAATGTATGAATTCAAACACGAGAAAAATGTGTTGTTTAGAATTTAAAAAATAATATATGAATAATTGAAGTATATATTACTGATGTCTTTCTTTTAAAAATTGGAAATTTTATACAATTTTGTTCTTATTTTAAAAATATGTCTTTCATTTAAATATTTATCTTTCACCACCTTTTTTTTTTCTTTTTTACAATTAAATTTAAATCTTTTTTTATTTGTCATTACTAAATTTTCTACTATAAATTAAAGTATCTGAAGTTTTGTTCTAATAATCATTACGAATATTATATAACACTTAAACTAGTCTCTTCAATCTGTTAAGTCTGTTAAGTTTGTAGTATATGATGAGTACAACTTTTTAGAACCCAACTCTTAACGATATATGCATGTCAATCTTATAAAAGTCCATGAATTAGAACAGAGCAAAACTTTTCAAGAACTTTTAATTTTTTTTTTTTTAAATTTCACTTTCTTTTATAAATAATTAATAATTTTCGTAATGAATACTATAATTTTCGCATAACCAATAACGTGTGGACGCACGGGTAACCATACCAAATGCACGTGTAACACATCAGTACCGTGTGAACTCACGGGTAACTCACAGTACTGTGTGAATGCACGGGTAGCCAGTCCAAATCTTTATTGTGAACGCACGGGTAGTACACGAGTACTGTGTAAACGCAGTGACGACCGAGGCAAAATCGGTGTAAACGCATTGATATCTAATATTATTTTTTTAAAATTATTTTTAATTTTACATACCATTTTTTTAAAGATAATATATCAATAATTGAAATATATATTATTCATGTATTTCTTTTAAAAATTGGAAATTGTGAATTTATATTATTCATACCATTTTTATTAACACAATCCTTTAAAATTTGTGAATTTAAATTTTTTCCTATCAAAATATATTGGTTAAATTTCAAAGGTCCGCAGCAGAACCCGTGCGGACGCACGAGTATCCCACTAGTAACAATAAAAATATAAAACGCATATTTGATCTCACCAATATTATGTTTTTAGTTGAGATTGAGTCAAAATATTACTTGAAGAGAAGATTGATCTCCATAAATTTTTTTAAATGATCTCAAACTCCACATTAACACATTTAATGGTAAAAAAAATACTAAACTTTAAAATTTATGTTTAAGCAATTTTAAGTTCCACGGTTAAATGGTATAAAATACTAAGCTCTAAAACATAGTATTTTTAAGATACCAAATAATAATGGTAAAAAAAAAACTAAGTTAGTATTTTTAAGATACCAATTAAGAGATTCCATATACAGATGAATGAATGAAGAAAGATCACAAAAAGTTATATGGCCCAAGAGAAAAATAGCAGCTGATACATTTATGATTAAAATTGTAACAAATCATTCTAAGGGGTTTGTTTGGTTAACATATAAAAGCTAAAAGATACAGTGGTGAAAATAATGGCAGCTACCAAGGTATTTTACAATGCATGTGAAAATTTGGAGGTTAAAGAAATATTCGAATAACCATAAACAATGAAACGGAACACGAGCGCGTTTGTAGTCCAACGGTTAGGATAATTGCCTTCCAAGCAATAGACCCGGGTTCGACTCCCGGCAAACGCAGTTCATTCTTTTTATCTATTCAATTCATTTTTAAAAACTAAACGACTATCTATTCAATTCATTTTTAAAAACTAAACGACTGTGCATTGCCAATGGAAGAATTGCTAATTGGTTTATTATATTCATTTCAATACTACTACACGCTAAGTTGCAAATTTTATTTTGTAATGCAATACAAACACTTTTAACATGCATCTTATATAACCATTCCATCTCTATATTATTAAGTATTTATAAACCGAAACTATATTATAAAAATTACATTACATGATCATCTTTTATTTCAATAAAAACTAGTTTAATATTTATGCTATCTTATGAGTTTGGTTCTAGAGAAAAAATAATAATTTTTATTAATAATGTACTATTATAATTTTAATGTTAGCTATTATTATTATTATTATATGATTTTATTATATTTTTCATATATCTAATATTCTCTCTCTCTCTCTCTCTCTCTCTCTCTCTCTCTCTCCTTATATGTTCACCATTATTAACATGGTATTAGATCTTCGTTGACTATTTTTATATGTTATTGTGATTTTGTCGCTAAAATAAGAAGAAACACTAATAGATAGAGTATAAATTCTATCGTATTCTCAATCGAAAAGTTTCTTTTTTGCTGATTTGATTTCTATTGGTCAGTCAACAAGTTTCACCTAGTATGAATCTCCTATTTGGATCTGGACTTATATACATCACACTTTCCAAACTCTTCTACATAATCTTTACTCGAATTATGTTTCTCGAATCTTCCAATATCACCAATTCTGCTCCAAGTCATTGTGTGTGGATATCAACCCCGTGATCCTATTGATTCCTTGAGCGGTGAAATTGTCCAAAGATCTGAGAAGAACTCCTCCTTATCTGTAGTCTTCCACACAGTCTCTACTAAGGCAATTATGAAGAGAAAAACTTACTTCTTTTCAATAGAATTTGTCACCACCATTAACAATCGCCCCAATCTTGCTAACAACCTAAAACACCCAACAAGATCTCCAAGAATGATTAGTTTCGAGGATGCGCCTCCTTCAATCAATTATATAACTTTCGTTATCAAGATTTGTACTCAATTTGAAGTTGAAGAAGCAAGAATTTCGTTGCAAGACTTTGAACATTCAAAATAGAGGAAATTGATTTTTCACTAAAATCACACTAAAAATTATGATCAGAATGACAAATGTGTTTGAGAAATAACGACAAAAGGCTTTTATATATGCTTGAGATTAAGCACACAAAATGGTTGAAAAAGTGTGTTAGATTCGAATCAAGAGCAATTTATGATTTGAATCAAATGAGAAAATACAGTGGAGTAAAAGAATAACAGAATTTTGAAAAATCTGACAATTGATTCGAATCAGGGAAAAAGTGATTTGAACCATAATCCATGATGACTTCTCGACAAGTGTATCGATAATGTTTCAATAATAAAAATATCGAACCCACAAGGACTGTGTTCGAACAGAACAATGATTTGTGCAATATTTAATAAAAATAGTAAAAGGGGGGTTGCAAGTTTCAGTGCAAAAAGTAATTAAACGAGAAAAATATCTTAGATGGCCATGTTGTGTTTTAGAATCCCTTTATCCCCTCTTGTTGATGTGCAATGCCTTGTATGAATTATCTTGTCCTTATAATCTTACGACGAATTAACAAAACCGTTATAGCCAGTCCCCCACGAAATAACTCACTAACAACTACTTGGAGCTTTCTATCCCTAGTCTGCCAGCGTAAGCAGTGTTAGGCGATGTACAGACCGTTAATTCCCTGTGCCACTACTCGAGGTCTCCTATCCCTATTCAACTGGCTTAAGTAGAACAATTGCCCTAGGTCTAAAACATAGGCTACGGGTCAAGAATCCCTATGTATCTAATAACAGATTAACATAATATCTCAAATAATAAGCATTAAGCATAAGAAACAACTAGATAAAATAATAATTCAAAGGATTCATACAAAGTTAAACCTCCATATAATGTCAACAAGATGGAATAAAGTTCATCATAACAGAACCTAACCTAGAGGAGCTTTAGCTACTCATAATGAAAATTACAATACCAATTGAATAAAGAAGAATAACATATTAATTCCCTTGAAGGATTGGCCTCCAATGGCTTCCAATGCTCTTAAAATCACCCTTTGATGCTGTAAAATTGTGCTCCCAGTGCCAAATTTTGTAACCCTTATAAAAGTGTAGAAAATCTCCTTTTAAAGCTATCAGAACAGGTCAGAACGCGTTAGAAAAAACCCAGAAAAAGTAACCATCGCACGCATTATGAAAGCATCGCGCACGCGATGCTGCGCGTAATTATTTCAGTAGCTGCGTGTTGTTCACCCTTTTTCACCAGAATTTTCACTAAGTCTCTGTCGCGGTGAGAATTGGATATCAAGCTATTAATTAACTTGAATCACAAATCATAATTCACCACCGATCTTTAATTTATCCAAGGGATGGGAAAAAAATGAATAACCCATGAGTATGCAATGCAATGCATAGAAAAAGAGAATCTAAGGTTCGAGGTTGATTATACCTAGGGAAGGTGCTAACATCCTAAGTATCTGTAGTACTCTACATGAACCTCTTGTTTTATTGTGTTATTTGTTATCTGTCTGCTAAGGGTGAAAAGGGTAAAAGAAGACCTAAGGTGTTATTTCTAAGTATGCTCGCCAAGACATCTCATCTCGTGCCTACGTATCCTGACGGAAATGGAATCAGAGCATTCGTCGTTCCCCTCGATAAGGGTAAGCAAAGTAAAAAAGAAAAGGTTGTTCGCCAAGGATTGACCTTGTGCCTACGTATTCTCAAAGGGATCTTGAGAAATCAGAGCGTCCGTAGTTCGGACGACTACGGGTTGCCAGGTTCTAAGAACCAAGAACAATAAAGACAAGTAAAGAACAAATGAGGGACATACACAATGACAATACGTCAACATACAGTCCCTTCCCTTGGATCAGGTCAATAAGGAATAGAAAACAACAGGAACACGGGAGAACATCACGTAAATTGAAAGCAATAAATGAAGACACAGACACAATATCACAGAAGTACGCATGAAAGAACATCATGGTAATCAACGACAAGTAAAATCAATAACGGACACGACAAAGCATCGTGAATCCATAAACATAAAGAACAGTCACGAAAAAACATCGTGGTAAAATAGCAGAGATTCGCGGCAAAGCATCGCCATAAATAAGTAACAGGAACGCAGAAGAGCATCACGTAGTAAATAAACAGCGACACGCGGCAAAGCATCGCGGTAAAATCCACAAACAAAGTACACGACAAAACATCGTGTAGAACAAACAGAGGTACACGACAAAACATCGTGTGACAGATTAATCATGGGAAAGCATCAAGAATTAATTAGAGAGAACAAGCAAGCCGCAAAATAGAATCGGGCTAAAGATGAATTATTAATCAAATTAAATATAAACATTTAATAAGATTAATTAATAATTTAATTAATCAAATTAAATAAAAATATTTTAATCAATTAATAATTAAACTAATATTTTTTTTATGTTTTTTAATCTTCTACCAAATAACTAACTAAAACTAAAAAATAAGAAAATATCAAAATAAGTGATAAAAATATTTTTTTGGTCTTTTCTTATAATATTAAACGAATTAAAAGGAGAAAATAATTAAAAGACAAATAAATAAAACCTTAATGTTTTTTTAATCAAACAACAATAGTAGTAGCATGTCATAATTTATTTACAATATATAATTATTTTCATAGCATTAACATCACAACATCTAAACTTAACATAAGCACAGCACAATAGGATCACTAAAATATGTAAATCAATACGAACTAATAAACAAACATAATTGACGCATAGAATCACAGACATCAAATACAAAACAGTATAGCAAATAGAAAGCTAAATACAAACTAAAACTAACTTTGTTTAAAAATAATAATTATAATAAAAAAAGAAAAAAATGAAGAAAATGGAAATGAGTTACCAAGGATAAACGACGTTTCCTCTCCTTCTGCTTTGTGAACACAGCTCACGTTCGCTTTCTCGTCTCTCTGCTTCTCCCTCGGCAGCGCGGTTTGGAGATTGCGGCATCGCCGGTGATGTCCGTACGGGGTCATTGCGTGTCGCTGATGGCGGTTTTGTCGGATTCCGACAGTTGACCGTTGTGCAAGCGGGGGGTGGTGAGTGTCAGAAGTCGCTGTGCCGTGCAATGGTGTTGTTCGCGGCAGTTCATGAGATGTTTTCTGGCTATGTTTGTTTCTCTATGTCATTATTGTAGTATGATTTATGCCGTTTTTTGATTTGTTAGACTTCTGCCTTGTTTGGTTGTTTTTGTTGTGAATTTGATTTTCCATGTCATGGCTTTTATGTAGTATTGGAGTTTGAATGATTTTTGCAAGTTAATGGTGGTTTGGTGAGGAGTTTTAAAATGGTGATTTCTATGTGTAAGAGGGAGAGTTTTATGTGGTGCCTTGGAAGGTTGACGAATGAAATAGGAGGGAGTATCACGTATAAATGCAGGTTTGATGAGAGAGATTTGTGAGGGATGGAAAAAAAGTATATGAAAGTTGTGAGGTGAGTTTAAAATGGAGGATGTTACTGTATGAGGGAAGAAGATTTGACTTTTCTTCTCTAAGTTTTTTTTTGTGTGTGTAGAGATGTAGTATGAGAATGGTTTTCTCTGTTAGTGTATTAGGATTGTATGTACGTGAATGTTAGTGTTAGTAGGGGTTAGTTTTTGTGAATGGGAGTGACCTCTTTGTTTTTTCTAATGCATATATATAGGACTAGAAGATAGACAAGAATGATAATAACAATTAACACAATATTTTTTTGTTCTTTATAATGAGATAAAAATAAAAAGAATTAAATATTATGTTTTTGTGTTTTTAGAAGGAGAAACATAATTAAGTATTGATTGAATATGATGTCTTTGTGTTTTTTTATAAAAAAATAAAATATTAATAAACACATTAAAAATAAAATTAATTAATAAAAATAAAAATTTAAATTAAATATCTAATTGAATCTAAATAAATTAAATGATTATTTAACTATAAATAAATAAAAATGATTAAAAAAACAAAATAAAAAGTCGGGCAGAAAAGTGCTCGAAAAAATCAAATGAACACACCAAAATAATCAGCGCGAAATAAACATATTGAAAAAATACAGCGTTTGGTCAGATTTTGAAATAAATTTAGACCGGTTTGTCTGTAAATCCAACAAATTTATTCTGACTAACATTTCGGACACTATGCAAGATGAAGTGCATACTATGCTATGCAGACAATGCGAAACGAAAAAACAGAATCTTAGGGTAAAAAATTAGGGTATGACAGTCTCATTCTTCCATACTTGACTATTTTTCACTCATTCTTGGGTCTTTCTTCATCATTTTGGCTCCTCTTTTGCTCATTTTCCCCCAATTCTTCGACTGATTATATATAATGACAGATATTCATCAAGCCACGTGATTCGAATCATGTGCAAAAGTATATCTGAATCAAATCCCATAGCCTTGTCAGAAAATTTATTGAAAAAGAGATTGATTTAAATCATGTATAAAATTTGATTTGAATCAAATCAAATAGAATTTGTCACCATGAAAATGATTCGGATCAAGTGCAGAAATTGATTAGAATCAAATAACTAGGTTTTGATTCTGTCCAATTTGATCAGAATAAAAAATTGTGTCTAAACTCAATGATTCAAATCAAGCATATAAAATCTCAATTTTTCAAAATTTTAAAGGTACTTTGAGATTTTAATTTGAATCAAACTTAAACCAAAAACACAAAATCTTTTCATTCCACTTACACATGCCATTGATCAAAGAACATCATGATCAAGATCAAATCTAACCAAAGTTTTATGCATGCAAAAAAAACTAATCTTTTCAAACTTGATTCCGAGAGATGCAGCCATGAAGGAGACTCAACAAATTGAAATTAAATCAAAGTGAAAGCAATAAGACAAGCAACAAAACAACTAGATATAGATGCTCCCCCTGAGTGAAGTAGGGACATGGAACTACAATCTCCCTCATTTTGATGCTTGACAAGCTTTCACTTGGAATTGAGTCGACATTTGAGTATAACACGTATGCTCCCCCTGAAACATTGCACACAAATGACTCACAACATAAAAATGTATAAAACAATTTTAGACTCATTACAACTTCTCCCCCTTTGACAACATCAAAAAGAGATAGTTCAAAATGTATCTACAACCAAGATAACAACCTCTAATAGATAATTCCAATGAACATAAGATCTAAATAGCTAAGAAGCATATACAATAGCAATGATCTCATATTCAACGAAGATATATATGTCATAAGCAACACAATGTAAATGGACACGCAACACTAATATTCAACAGCTAACAATAAAATGATCAAACTTGTAAATCAAGGTATGCATTAAAGATCACAAATAATGTATGGCCAAGTAATCAAAATCTCAAATGCACTTAATTAGCAACATGCATTTAAAAGACTTAATGAAAATAAGAACAATCAAAGGCATAAGCTAGAGATGAATGAGTAAGATATGGTGAAAATAAGTAAACAAATGCATAACTCTTGAACAAATACATAGAAAGATACAAGGTTTATAGAGACATACCATTGTAGTTTAGTAAAAGATACGTTTTGCTACAAAATAGTGTTAGCGCAATCAAAATATATATAACAAATGAAACTAAAATGAAATCCTCTTTCTATTTAAGGCATGATGAGTCTAAGACTTCCAAATCCCTACAAATCTTGTGGAAGGATTCAGATGACAACAATTTTATAAAAATGTCAGAAAGATGACTTTTAGTGTCAACATACTCAAAAATAGCATCCCCTTTTTCCACATGATCTCTTAGGAAATGGTGTCGGATCTCAGTTTGTTTGGTCCGAGAATGTAGTACTGGATTCTTAGTAATACTTATAGCACTAGTACTATCGCACTTAATCGAATGCAACAAAGTTTTAAATTATAGTCCAATAATTGTTGCTTAAGCCACAAGACTTGTGCACAACAACTACCAGCGGCTACATATTCAGCCTCGACGCTAGAAAGAGCAACGCATTGCTGCTTCTTACTATGCCAAGAAACTAAACAACTTCTAAATAAGTGACAGGTGTCATACCCAAAATTTTCCATACCCCTCATTCATTTCATCTGGCTTATAGCTTCTTGGATTCATCAGTATATATTTACCCTAATCACTCAGTTTTAGTCAAGAATATTCATTCATATGTACACAACCATTCTTTTTTTTTTGCATAATTGGTTCAAAAGGTTCTTGAATTCAACCGGATATTTCAACATATTTACATGAGTGGTTTGATCAAGGGATTTATTGGTTCTTATTGGTTACTTATGGTACTAGATATTCCAGAAAATGCTATGGACTAGGGTTTCTTTTTATGTTGCTTTGGTTCATTAGTCATCATGTCTAGAGGGTTGCTTGGAAAAGGAGCTATTTTGTTACAATTGACTTTTTGGTCAAAGTAAACTTTGAATGTTGACTTTTTGACACAATCTTTGGAATTTTCATTCATGTTCAAGGCATAGTTATTGTATTGATGTACATCATGAAAGGAAAGGTTTGGAATTCATTTATGGCACAATTGACTTTTGGTCAAAATAGTTGACAGAGTCTTTTAGATTTTCTTCTTTATTTCAACTATGGATGTCTATTAGTCTTTTGTTCAAAGTGCGTCATTCAAGTGGATTCATTAAAATTGATAGGAAAATACAAGGCAAATTCATTACTTGGAGAACAAGGTACAAAAAATCAAAGTACAAGTCAACATTGTAAGTCAAAGGTCAAGATTAATTACAATATTCAAGATGCAAGGAGCAAAACATCAAAATTAAAAGTACATGAAAATTACACTATTTTGACCCACAGTTGACTTTTGGTCAATTGTTGACTTTTGGTCAAACAGTTGACCAAAGGCTGACTCTGACTCCACACTTATTCTAAGCCTATTTCCTCTAATCTTCAGCTTCACCTCCATCTTGCCTTCATGTTGTAGAAACCTTCCATGTATGCCACAATTGTATTATGTCCAACCTTATGCCACAAACCATGATGTACGATAGTTAAACTTCATGTCCAAACCACCAGCCATCCAATGCCTGCAATACGTGCACCAGACCTACAACAATAAAGCATTCATCTCATCACAAACACTAAATTGCAACAATGCAAAAACGGGCCATAACATAAATACCACAAATCACATAACCACATAGTCATACACTATCCAAATCAACACATACACAAGAACATCATGGTGCAAAAAACTACACAAATAGTCATACACTATCCAAATCAACACATACACAATACCACATAACCATAAAGCAGTTACAAATCCAAGATATATCCAACACAAATACAATGTGTCACATGCTTCAGTACAACAATATTTATCAAAATAACATCAACATCATAGTGCAAAACAAATCCCTACCCAAGTACATATTCATACAAGCTACAGTTTTATGACAAGATGTACAAACATAATGCAAGTTCTTGTCATCATAACACACACCAATTCAGAATGCAATTTTATTCAATTCAATGCAAAGTTAAAAGGCAATGCAAAGAGATAGGTCATGCAAATCAAATCCAAGGCACATCAACACCATGTCAAGTTCCATCATCATCCATAATAAATATACAATTCATTTCAAGACAATCAATGCAATGCATACATACATTATCTAAGCCAAGTATAGTTCAAGAAAACCACACAATCACCATAAAACAAAATGCTATATACCCATCATGCTATGCAGAAAACCAACACACACATCAAAGCATGGCATATTCTTTCCAACTAATATAGTTCAATCCTACACGATCACAACCATGGCATGAACAAAACTCACACATCAAATTTAGCACAACATCAAAGTCAACAATACAATCATGATATGCAATGTAAATACATATACATCATCACACATACATAGCATTCATCAAGCTCCAAATCAAAATTCAAATGCACAAATAAAACCCTAATCATGCTAGGAAACTTAAACCCTAGCTTCACTTCTAACTAACTTGTTCACTAAGCTACTAACTGTTAGCTAGACTAAACCACTCTAACAACCTACTAACAAACCTCTAACAGCCTAACCGCCAGTGCCACGTGTCCAAATGCTTAATTACCAAATTGCCCCTCATTTTAAATTTCCTTCCAAATCAAGCTTAAACCCTAACAACTTGTAACTACCAAACTAACACAATCCTTATTCAAACCTTACACTAAACTTAGGCCTAAAGAAGCACATTTCACTCAATTATCTCATTCCAACTAACTAAAACCTAACTAACTCTTAAGACTCACTCTCAACCATTGATTAACCCTAGTCTTGGATAATCCAAGGGCTCACATTTACTCATCTGTAACTACCTTCTAACATAAATTCCCTCAATTTTTCCCTCCAATTCCCTCAACACCCATCTATAAGAACCTTAGCATTTCATTATTCTTCATCAAGTTTCTATTCACCCTATTGTTATTTTGCACAATTCATGCCCTAACATCCCCAAACCTCATTCATAGCTCTCTCTTTGCCATTGACAGAGCATCGACCTCTGAAGTTCTGAGTAATAGAGCTTGGCCCCTTCATTCACTCACCTCTGCAAACTGTTAACTTCCAACCTAATCTCCTATACCCATCCTTATTATTCTGTCAACATTAACCAAATTCTAACAACAACAACACAACTACCAGAGAAGAGGGAAAAAAGAAGGAGAAAAAGGAGAGATCACTACAAAGCGTAAATAGCAAGAAAAAGATTTAAGACCTGGACTTTGAAGCTTAAAGTCAAATATTAAGACTTTAGACTTGTACTATGCATGACAACATTAAGCTTTATTCCCCCTTTATGGTACCATATCCCATTCATTTAAAATTTGTCTTTTTCTTTATTCCTGTAAAACTAAAATCTCTTTTAGCAAATAAACCAAAATACTTAACAAATACGATGTGAATTGTGCGCCATGAGCCTTAAGAAATGAAGAAGAATGAGAAGATGTATTCCTATCCTTATTCTGAATATCTTTGGATACGGGACGCATGGCCTAGTTGTTCAAAGTATTCATCTCCATTCATAGACTTTAGTGCAATTCAAATCAAGGCAATTTTCATAGTTAAAGGAAGAAAAAGGAGGAGGGTGTAGAATATGTAACACACGAGGCCGAAGAGGGCAGAGAGTGGTTACATGTAACACCCGAGGGAGAAGAAGTGGTTGTCAGTGTACAAGGCATGATAATGAGACACTCTTAGTAGTTTCTAGGGAAAAACTGAAGTCACATCGGAATGAAAGGGATCTTGAGGTTGTGCAGGTATGGGACGACATGGTTGAAGGAAAGCTTATGAGGATTAATTGGTACTACCTATTCCAAAAAGATTCATCTTTTTTTGGTAGCCTTACCAATAAGAACTCCATAGTTAAGCGTGCTTGACTTGGAGTAGTATTGGAATGGGTGACCTTCAGGGAAGTTTCCCGGAAAGTGTGTGAGTAGGGGCAAAGCAAGCTGAAAAGACCCGTGTTGGTTTGTGGAGTCACTCAGTAATCCTGAAAGCAGTTTGGGGCATTACAAATGGTATAAGATTCAGACCTTTCCTAGTACGATGTAGTTAGGGGAGTAACCAAGCGAAAGCTGGTGGGATGGTAACACTTGAGGCTAAAGAGGGCAGAAAGTTGTTTTATGTAACACCCGAGGGAGAGGGAGTGGTTGCCGGTGCACGAGGCATGATAATGGGACACTCCTAGAAGCTTCTAGGGAAAATTGAATTCACATTGGAATAAGAGGGATCATGAGGTTGTGCCAGTATGAGACTGCATGGTTGAAGGAAGGCTTATAAGGATTAATTGGTACTACCTATACCAATAAGATGCATCTTCTTTTCGATAGCCTTACCAATAAGAACTTCATAGTTAAGTGGGCCTGAGTTGGAGTAGTTTTGGGATGGATGACTTTCTGGGAAGTTTTCTTGACTTGGAGTAGTATTGGGATGGGTGACCTTTTGGGAAGTTTCCCGAAAAGCGTGTGAGTGAGGACAAAGAAAGCTGAAAATATCTACGTTGGTTTCTGGAGTCAGTCGGTAATCCTGAAAGCAATGTGAGACTGCATGGTTGAAGGAAGACTTATACGGATTAATTGGTACTGCCTGTTGGGATTTAAGAGGATTTTTTCAAAATTTTAACCTCTTAATGGAACAATCCCGATAAACGGATCTTGCTAAAATCATTAATCACAAATCCAAGATATTGAATTACCTCTTGAAGCATGCTTTAACTTTGATCACGAACATGGAAAATACCATCGTCTCCATGAAGTCCACGCGAGTACAAAGTGGAATGCGGTCCTAGTCGTCTCTTATTCTGAGAAAAATGACAATTAGGATTGGTAGGAGAAAGAGTTCCTCTATTTATAGAGAGCTACTAAAACCCTAATGCTCTTATTTTGGGCTTTTCCAAAATAAGCACAATCTTATTTAATTAAATTATTTTAATTAAATAATATATTATTATATTTAACTAAACTCTTTTAATTAAATAAATAAATATCAATTAAATTAAATCATATTTAATTTAATTAACTGTCAATTCTCTTTTATTTAATTAAATCATATTTAATCAAATAAACTATATTTGCGTTAATTTATTAAATAATACAATTAACATCTTATTTAATTTAATCACCTGCTCCATTGTCAATACTCTATGCATGTGACCATGTGTATTCTCTTTACGTTGCCAATAATATTGAATCATGTATTTAATATTATAAACAGTGAGCGATACCTAGCAACACATCACTGCTACCCAAGTAACGGGAATGTCATGTGATCTAACATAACCTTTCTATGATAATGATCATGCGTGCAATTACCCTTTTTCCCTTATATTTATATCGAACACAAGGCATATAATATGTCACCCTTGTATAGTCCAATATTTTATTTCTTGATCCCCGAGTAAAGTTGATGTCGTACCCCAAATTTTAAGCACCATTCTATTTACTTTTCACCTAACTATGAGCTCAGATCACTAACATGTTCAAATCTCCTTACAAGCCACCTGGTCAACCCCAATGACCTAAAAAGTCAAAGGAGGATCATTTTGACTTATTATCCACTCTTAGGAGTTTAATCTTAGTCTAGCCTATGGGTACTATTTTTAAACTTCTTAGGGTATAAGTTAATTTAACTAGTAGGATAACATTAGTTTTCCTTAGAAAAATTAGGACTAGTTTACTAGAAAAGATATTTAATAGGCCTATTATTAATATTATAGGGGTATAAATTTTATTATTATTTTTAATGACTATTATTAACCTATTAGAATTTAGTATTGAGTAAAAGGTTTATTATGATGTTTTAGGAAATTATAATTATTATTAAGTTATTATTAGAATTAATCATTAAGGTTTAGTGACATTTTGTTTAGGCAAAGTTATATTACAGATTAAAGTTATTATTAAATTTTATGGTCTGAATATTGTTAATAGTATTATTTTTTAGAAAGTGTTTTGAACCTGGTCAACTTTAGGACCTGGTTAAGTCAAAAGCCCAAATCCTAAAAACTGTAAGTTGCGCATATTCAGAAACGAATTGGATCAAATATTGAAAAATATTGAATCAAAACTTCACATTAACTGACTCTGATACATTCAAAATTTGAATTCACAAACAATTTGAACCAAGTACATCAGATCCTAAGAAACCCCTAAATCCTAACTAAATCAAATTACAATAAATAAAATAAAAAACTTCTTAAAAACATCAATCTGATTAATGTACAAAACCCTAATCTAACTGTATATATATACTTAAACTAATTCACAGGAAAAAAGATCCTAAGAAACCTTTAAGAACATCGCTTCTGCAATCCCTAACTGACACCCAAAAGCTCCAATTTAGCAGTGCGGGTTTCACATCGAAACCCTAATCAACTCGAGCTCAGCTTCCACCAAAGATTCAAAGGTACCTCGCACGAAAAAATAAAGGAGAAGTCAGAAGAAGGCATAGAGGTTCAAAAGGAAAGAAGGGAAGCATATCAGTAGAAGAAGAGACAAAGAAAGTCTACCTTTTTATCGGAGAATCCCTCCTCTTCGTAGGTTGGTTACCTTACTTATTACAGGATGATAGTTGTTTACCTTGCATATTTTGTATTTGTGTATGTTGCTTGCATGTAAAATTGAAGATTTAGGTTTTGTTTCTGGTTGATTTAGGTTAAGGGTTTGAGGGTTTAATTGGATGCAAACAGGGTTGGATATATAGCTTAGGGTTACCGGGGGTTTAATCTGGGTAGTTTAAGGATGAATCTGGGTTAAGACAGGCTAGGGTTAGGAGGGAAAAAATGAATCTACATCTTTTTCATGACTGGGTTGTCTGAGCATAGCGTAAAAGGGTTAGTGCTCCTCATTATTAGGGTTAGGGTTCATCTGAACCCAATAAAGATTCATCCCCAGGTCAAGTTTCGAAGGGTTAGGGCTTAGGGTTCATAATGTTTGAGTGTTTCTGGAAATTCCAGATGAACACATGAAGTTTCTGGTTGAAATTCAACTGGAAACTGGATGGTACTATGGTTTAGGTGGTGGTCAAGACATAAGAAGGGTGGAAAAAGTTAGGAGTTCGGAGGAGAGTTAGAGAGAGACCAGAGAGAGAAAGGAAAAGCGAAATAAAATGGATTCTGAAGGATTCTTGCTTAAATACTCCTTGTGCCCGTGTCTATCTCAGACCTGCGTGGCGTGCTCCCCTCCAATCATTCTACTGACTCAAGTCAGTCATTGTGTATACGCATCTACCTTACTCTTTCATTGACTTTCAATCCCCAGTCTCCATCCTGCTTACTTTGACTAGTAAGCTCAATCAATGGTTGTGAGCGAAACACCTTAGATCCATATACCTTTAACTCTCTCTCGATAGACACTCCCTCAGTGTGGGCTTCATAATGTTATTGGGCCTTCTGCCCATGCTATCCACACACCCCCATCCAAGATCCCATTACTAGTGTAGTTGAGTTTACATCCCCTAGGATTTTATTTAGTTTCTTTATTTTCTTAGTTATTTTATCAGTATACTCATATAATAGTCTCTATGCATTACTTTTGTCCTATTTAACAGTAAAGCTTAACTACATATACTTTAAAAATAATGTCCTTATTTTTAATGAAGTCTCACGATTATGTCATATACAAGTAACACAATAAATACAATGCCTAATAAGTATATATATTTACAAACAATATATATCAAAGTCATGATACAAAAGCATATACAACCAATATTGATTGGATATTAGGGCTTACTCTAACACTACCTATACCAACAAGATGTATCTTCTTTTCGGTAGCCTAACCAATAAAAACTCCATAATTAAGCGTGCTTGACTTGGAGTAGTATTGGGATGGGTGACCTTCTGTGATGTTTCCCGAAAATCATGTGAGTGAGGACCAAAAAAGCTGAAAAGACATGTGTTAGTTTGTGGAGTCAGTCGCTAATCCTAAAAACAGTCTGGGGCGTTACAAATTCTCTCTTCCAAATGATTTAGACACTGTTGTAGGGCTCCCTGTATGAATATTCGTCTTCAGACTAAAATCAACCAATAGTAAAATCATTCCCTAACCATTCTCTCTTGATTCCCATAAAACTCCTCTTGGTTTTGACACTCATACTATTCCTCTTCCAATTTGCCTTGTTAATCCCCTATTTTAGGAAAACTCTTATTTTTATTCCTATTTGCCTTGTTAATTTCTTGGTTTAGGTAAACTCTTATTCTTCTTCCCATTTTCCTTGTTAATCTCCGGTTTAGACAAACCTTTACAACTCTTTATCCTTGGCTCAGACACCACCTTTACAATTCTTTGTCCTTGGTTCAGACACCACCTTTACAATTCTCTGTCCTTGGTTCAAGCCAAACAAGATTTTCTTTTTCATAAAAGAACTTCTATAATTCATTCCTTAGTAGTCATACTAATAGCTTAGAGCATCCGAACCAGGATCAAACAACTAATGTCAAAATATTTATAGGAGACGATTATAACATCAGTCCCTAAAATCAACCAGCAAATACTTATTTTCTACCCCACGAACTACGGAGCTCTGTTTTTTCATTGCACTATGGGAATAAGTAGGCACATGATTTCAAAATTTTGGCGAGCACATTAATTAAAAACTTATTTTTTCTGTTAATTAAAACCAACCGCAAGTAATGTAACGCCCCAAATTTATGAGAAATATTTATTTAATTTATTTAAATATAATATTTGTGAATTTTCCGTGAATTTTGGTGGTCCGTGTCGATGTCGGGTTTTGTGGAGTTTTGGTTATTTTAATTAAATAATAGTATATAATATGAATATATTAGTATTATTATTAATTTAAAATAATATTAGAGGAATTAAGGGCAAAATGGACAATTCAAGAGAATTAGTGAGGGCATTATGGAGAAAGCCCATATTTGAGGCCCAAGAGTTAAATTAACCAAAAAGGAGGAATTGAGAGAATTATGATTCATTTGTGGAGATCGTGAAAATAAGAAGGAAAGAAGGAGAGCTCTGAGGAAAAGAGGAAAAGGCGAGGATTTTTGTGAAGGTTTCCAAAGGCTCAAGAGAGAACACACCGGATCGACAATCTAAGGTATGGGGAGTATTGCCTTTCATTGTTTTCAATATAGAACGTTGAAATTCTGGTACCAGACGTGTGATGTTAAGGTGCGATGTCACAACAACACACTCTGCAATAATGGACAGAATAAGCAACAGGAAAACACAAGGAATTGTTCACCCAGTTCGGTCTAACTACCTACGTCTGGGGGCTACCAAGCCAGGGATGAAATTCACTACTTGTAGATATAATTTACAAACTCAACACACCAGTTGACAATCTCCTAAACTTATACTCTACTAGTGACTTTCTACCTAAGAACCCACTTAGATATGAGAACACTACTCAATCCCCTAAAACACTCAAAGAACAACCTCTTTGAGATCCCTTGATCTTGCTTCCTAGCTTCGATCAATCAACAACTCTCTATTGCTTCACATCTTCTAGAGAGGACAAAAAATTCAACACCTATTCAACCTAGAATAGTGTGATTACAAGTACTCTAAACAAACCCTAGACTCTAAGCCTCCAGCTCTTGATCTTCAATCTGTTTTCTATACCTTCTTCCTTGGTCTTGTGCGCTTTATATAGCTCCTTGAATTTGGATTGGATTTGTCACAATATTTGATCAGATTTGTTAATTAAAAACTGAATCTTTTAAAACAGATTTTATCCCCAAAATCTTTTTAAATCGTCCACCTTTTAATTCTCCAACAAACCTGCAATCAAATCTCCCATGTAACAGAAAATATCTAGCCCAAGATATTCTCATCCAACGAGTCAACACTCTCCACAATTCCAGCTAATACGCGACCCTAATAACAACAAGCCCATGCTGTCATTAGCTTCAGTTCTGCAGGTCTGATGTTACAACATCACCTATGTGACATCAGACATCCACTTCAGCAACTAGCAACCTTAACACAGCCCAGTGTTAAGTGCAATGTTATGACATCAAGCCCATGACATCAAACATAGTTAACCTTCACAACTTAGTACAGCCCAGTACTAAGACTCAATGCTGCAACATCAACACCATGACATCAGCATTGAACACCTTGTTGTTTTACCAAAATTCCAGCCAATCCAGGAACTTACAAACGTGATGTGTTAAAAAATGGGTTTTTGAGGTTTTTGGGGTTTTTGAAGGGTTTATGAGTTATTGATGATTTGGAGGTATTTCTGAGAATCGATGAAGGATTATTAAGGGTTGAATTGATTTGGGGTAAAATAAGCCTTCGAGGCAAAACCTTTTTTTTTGACGATGTGTGGGATCTTGTGTGAGAAAGGGATTTATAGGGTTTATGGGAATCTTGGGAGTTTGTGAAGGTTTAGGTGATTTCGAGTTGGAATAGTGAAATTAATCGACCTAATAGTTGTAGGTTTTGTGTCCTTCATGGTTGTAATGCCTTAGGAATGTTGTAGGGATGTTTTTGGGCGAACTGAGGTTGAATTCGTAATGTAATGTGGGTTTGGTATGCTACTGATGCGTAGCAGCGATTCCCTGCAATCACTAGTTCGCAAAGCGAACGAAACACTCGCAAGGAGAATGTTCTCCTGGACTCGCAAAGCGAGTAGCGCAACGAATGCGGATAAATGTGATGATTCTGGGTTGATTTCTGAGAAGTGGTGTCGTGGGTTCGCACAGCGAATGTCCCAACGAAGGGCTTCACAAAGTGAATTAAGTGGCGAAGGGAGGCAGAATGGGGGCTTTGTTGGGATTATAGGATTCGCTAGAGCTTCGCAAGGCGAAGGTCCCAGTGAATGTGTTCGCACAGCGAACTCAGCAGTGAACTGCTGCTGTTTTGTGAAATTTATTTATGATGCTGTGATGTTCTGAGATTTTGGTGCTGTGATATTTCTGATGTTTTACTATGACGTTCTTGATGATATTGAGATGATGAGCTGTGATGTTTTGATGAATATATGATAACATGACGTATATGAGAACTGATGAATGATGATGCACATTATGATGTTTACTTGACGGTGATGAATTATTGACGTTTGTGTATCATACATTCATATGCATACTCTGTGACGACGCTTCATTCCCATTGTACGGATATGAGGTAATTATGACGTGCTCCAGTTTCGATTTCGGGATCGATCCTATTGACGGGGATCTTTGGAGGGTTGATGGCCTGGTGTCCATCCTTTGTAACGATTGGTACCACATGCATGAGTCTTGTTGTGCATTGCATTTTACGTGACATTGATGAATTGTGATATAGTGTTTCCTGATGTTTTCCCTGTTGATGTTGTATTTATGACGATGACGCCATTTTATGTATATCTTGTTTTATAATGATTATTATGAATTGTGATTACTCACCCTGCCTATTTGAATGTTACCTCCACGTGGGTAACGTGCAGGTGATCAGGTTTAGCTGTGGATGCTTTCGAGGACTTGAAGTTTATTTGCTTTTGGTCGAATTAGAGGGTCTTGCTCTGATAGTGTAACATCGGGTTGGGGTCCTTTGAGTAGAACTATGTTGTTTCCTTATTTTCATTGTCATTTGACGATGTGGTTTTATTTTGATTATTATGATGTTTGTAGAAAACCTTTTTATTTGGAATTATTGAGTTCTGCTGCCATGTGAAGGCTTTTTGATTTTTTTTTAGGAAAACCCTTTGTTTACAGGGTAATTGTGTTATTTTGATTTAATGAGGAATGTGCACCCTTTGAGGGAAATTTTTATGCCTTACTCTGATTTTTTAAGTTGTTTCTGCTGCAACATTTTTAGGGGTAGAAAAGGGTGTTACATTAGAGGTATCAGAGCAGGTCGGTCTGTCCGGCCAGGTTTTTACTTGATGTTTGTCCCTGTCAGTCGACAAGTGTGTGTACACTGTCAATGGTTTAGTTCTTCTAACCTTGTTGGTGGTGTGCAGGATGGCTGGAAGAAATGATCGTGCAATTGCTGATGCGTTGGAATCGGTTGCTAATGTGGTGGCGCAGCTGAATCCAAATGGTGGAGCTCCTGATGAGTTTCGAGCTTTGGGTAAGTTCCAGAGGAACAATCCACCGACTTTTGTGGGTACGCATGATCCAGCAAGTGCAGACAAGTGGCTGAAGGCGATCGAGAAGATTTTTCGAGTGATGTGGTGTTCTGATGAGCAACAGGTTCAGTTCGGAACACATATGCTGGAAGAGGAAACTGAGGACTGGTGGGATAACACCCGTCAGAGGGTTACTGATGTTGGCACTGTGACAACTTGGGCTATGTTTAAGCAGGAGTTTTCGGGCAAGTATTTCCCAGAGGATGCTCGTGGCAAGAGAGAAGTGGAATTCCTTGAGCTAAAGCAAGGAGACATGACTGTGGCAGAGTATGCTGCGAAGTTTGAGAACTTGGTGATGTTTTGTCTGCACTACAATCATGCTAATGCTGAGATGTCTAAATGTCTCAAGTTCGAGAATGGGCTGAGACCAGAGATTAAGCAGGGTATTGGGTATCAGCAGATCCGCACGTATGCTGAGTTGGTGGACAAGAGCATAATCTACGATGAGGATAGCCGAGCTCGATCTGCTCATTACAAGCAGTTGAGTGAGAAGAAAGGGTAGTATAAGGGTAAGCCTTATATAACTTCAGCTGACAACGGGAAGCAGAAGGCTTCAGATGGGAAAAAGACAAGTGGGGGAGCAGCTCCCGCTTCTGGAAAGTGTCATAAGTGTGGCGAGCAAGGTCACTGTGCTGATGCATGTACCAATAATGTGGTGAGGTGCTATCGATGTGGTAAGAAGGGGCATAGAGCTACTGACTGCAAAGATGAGGGTCTGACCTGTTTCAATTGCGGTGAGAAAGGTCATATCAATACTCAATGTTAGAAGCCGAAGATGACTGCGACTGCTGCTCAGACCAGTGGTCGTGTGTTTGCTTTGAGTGGTGCAGAGATGCTAGAGAAGGACAACCTGATTCGAGGTACTTGTTTTATTCATAATATTGAATTGGTTGCTATTATTGATACTGGTGCTACTCATTCTTTTATCTTGCTAGAATGTGCTAATAGATTGGGTTTGAAGTTATCTGAGATGAATGGTAATATGGTAACAGAAACTCCAACTAATGGTTCTGTTACTACTACCCTTATATGTTTGAGATGTCCTGTGACGATTTTTGAGAAGAGCTTTGTGATGGATTTGGTGTGCCTACCCTTGCACCAATTTGACGTGATCTTTGGGATGAATTGGTTGGAGTTCAACCGTGTTCATATCAATTGTTATAACAAGACTGTAGAGTTTCCTGAGATTGATGATAGTGGGGAGTTGATGTTCTTGTCTGTTAAGCAAGTAAAGGAACTTCAAGAAGACGAAGCTTTGGTGTTTACAATGTTTGCATCATTGCAAATTGATCGTCAAGTTATGAGTGTGGAGTTGCCTGTTGTCTGTGAATTCCCAGATGTGTTTCCAGATGACATCAGTGATTTGCCTCCAGAGCGTGAAGTAGAGTTTGCAGTGGACTTAATACCAGGTACGAAGCCAGTATCGATGGCTCTTTATCGGATGTCAGCTTCTGAGTTAAGTGAATTAAAGAAACAGTTGGAAGAATTGCTTGAGAAGAGGTTTGTTCGACCAAGTGTTTCTCCGTGGGGTGCTCCCATGTTGTTAGTGAAGAAGAAGGATGGAAGTATGAGGTTGTGTGTTGATTATCCGCAGCTGAATAAAGTGACTATCAAGAATAAGTATCCGCTACCGAGAATCGACGATTTGATGGATCAGCTAGTAGGTGCTTGTGTGTTCAGCAAGATTGATTTGAGGTCGGGTTATCATCAGATTCGAGTTAAGCCTGATGATATTCCGAAGACGGCTTTCAGAACGAGATATGGACACTATGAATACACTGTGATGCCGTTTGGTGTATCCAATGCAACTGGTGTGTTCATGGAGTATATGAATCGGATTTTCCATGAGCATTTGGATAAGTTTGTGGTGGTGTTTATCGATGATATCTTGATATATTCTAGATCCGAAGAACAGCATGCTGAGCATTTGAGGACTGTGTTGTAAGTCTTGAAGGAGAAGAAGTTGTATGCAAAGCTGTCGAAGTGTGAGTTCTAGTTGAAGGAAGTGAGTTTCCTTGGCCATGTGATTTCGAGTGGAGGGATTGCTGTTGATCCTTCTAAGATTGATGCGGTATTACAGTGGGAGACTCCGAAGTCTGCTACTGAGATACAAAGTTTTCTGGGATTGGCGGGTTATTATCGCAAGTTTATCGAAGGCTTTTCCAGGCTGGCACTACCTTTAACTCAGTTGACTCGAAAGGGCCAAGCTTTTTTGTGGGACGTAGCTTGCGAAGAGAGTTTTATGGAATTAAAGAAGAGGTTGACGACCGCTCTAGTGTTGATTTTTCCTGATCCGAGTGAATCTTTTGTTGTGTATTGTGATGCGTCGAAGATGGGTCTTGGTGGAGTATTGATGCAGAATGGACAAGTTGTTGCCTATGCTTCGAGACAATTGCGAGTTCATGAGAGGAATTATCCTACGCATGACTTGGAATTGGCTGTTGTGGTGTTTGTGTTGAAGATTTGGAGACATTATCTGTTTGGCTCTAAATTTGAAGTGTTTAGTGATCATAAAAGTTTGAAGTACTTATTTGATCAGAAGGAATTGAATATGAGACTAAGAAGGTGGTTAGAGCTGTTGAAGGATTTAGATTTTGATTTGAGTTATCATCCAGGCAAAGCAAATGTAGTGGCCGATGCATTGAGCAGAAAGTCATTGCATATGTCGATGCTTATGGTGAAAGAATTGGAGTTGATTGAGCAATTCAGAGATTTGAGTTTGGTATGTGAAGCGACTCCTGACAGTGTGAAGTTGGGAATGTTGAAGTTGACTAGTAGTATTCTGGAAGAAATCAGAGTGGGACAACAATCTGATTTAAAGTTGGTTGACCAATTGACTTTGATTAACCAAGGTAACGGAGGTGACTTTCGGATTGACGGGGATGGTGTGATCATGTTCAGAGACAGGGTGTGTGTCCCAGATGTTCCAGATATTAAGAAGAGCATTCTTGAAGAAGGACATCGAAGTAGGTTGAGTATTCATCCCGGTGCTACGAAAATGTACCAAGATTTGAAAAAGTTATTTTGGTGGCCAGGTATGAAGAAGGATGTTGCGGAGTTTATTTATGCGTGTTTGACTTGTCAGAAGTCAAAAGTTGAGCATCAGAAGCCTTTAGGTATGATGCAGCCGCTGAGGATTCCAGAATGGAAATGGGATAGTATTTCCATGGATTTTGTGGTGGGGTTGCCGAAGACTGCTAAGGGAAATGATTCAATTTGGGTGATCGTGGATAGATTAACTAAGTCGGCTCATTTCTTACCGATGAAGATTAATCATTCCATGCAGAAGCTAGCCGAGATGTATATTGAGGAGATTGTGAAGTTACATGGGGTACCTTCGAGTATTGTGTCGGATAGAGATCTGAGGTTTACATCGAGGTTTTGGAAGAGTTTGCAAGATGCGTTGGGTACCAAGTTGAGGATGAGTTCTGCTATCATCCGCAGACGGACGGTCAGACAGAAAGGACAATCCAATCTTTAGAGGATTTGCTGAGGGCTTGTGTGTTGGATCATGGAGGATCGTGGGATAACCATTTGCCATTGATTGAGTTCACGCACAATAATAGTTTTCATGCTAGTATTGGAATGGCGCCCTACGAAGCTTTGTAAGGGAGAAGGTGTAGGATTCCTTTGTGTTGGTATGATTCGGGCGAGAGTGCTGTACTCGGACCTGAAATTGTGCAAGAGACGACTGAGAAGATTAAGAAGATCCAAGAGAGGATGAAAGCTTCGCAGAGTAGTCAGAAGAGCTACCATGATAAGAGGAGGAAAACACTTGAATTCTAAGAGGGAGATCACGTGTTTTTGAGGGTGACGCCAGTGACTGGTGTGGGTCGAGCTTTGAAGTCTAGGAAGCTCACTCCACGTTTTGTTGGTCCATACCAGATATCGCAAAGGATAGGAGAGGTAGCCTATCGAATTTCTTTACCGTCGTCACTTGCGAATTTGCATAACGTGTTCCATGTGTCTCAGTTGAGGAAGTACATTTCGGATCCGTCGCATGTGATCCAGATGGATGATGTACAAGTGAGGGATAATCTGACCGTGGAAGCATTGCCTGTGCGTGTCGAGGGCCGAGAGACGAAGCAATTACGGGGTAAAGACATAACTTTGGTGAAGGTGCTGTGGGGTGGACCAGCAGGCAAAAGTTGGACTTGGGAACGTGAAGATCAGAAGAGGGAGTCGTATCTGACTCTATTTCCTTGAGGTAATTTTCGAGGGCGAAAATTCTTTAAGTGGGGGAGAGTTGTAACACCCCAAATTTATGAGAAATATTTATTTAATTTATTTAAATATAATATTTGTGAGTTTTCCGTGAATTTTGGTGGTCCGTGTCGATGTCGGGTTTTGTGGAGTTTTGGTTATTTTAATTAAATAATAGTATATAATATGAATATATTAGTATTATTATTAATTTAAAATAATATTAGAGGAATTAAGGACAAAATGGACAATTTAAGAGAATTAGTGAGGGCATTATGGAGAAAGTTCATATTTGAGGCCCAAGAGTTAAATTAACCAAAAAGGAGGAATTGAGAGAATTAGGATTCATTTGTGGAGATCGTGAAAATAAGAAGGAAAGAAGGAGAGCTCTGAGGAAAAGAGGAAAAGGCGAGGATTTTTGTGAAGGTTTCCAAAGGCTCAAGAGAGAACACATCGGATCGACAATCTAAGGTATGGGGAGTATTGCCTTTCATTGTTTTCAATATAGAACGTGATGTGTTGAAAAATGGGTTTTTGAGGTTTTTGAAGGGTTTATGAGTTATTGATGATTTGGAGGTATTTCTGAGAATCGATGAAGGATTATTAAGGGTTGAATTGATTTGGGGTAAAATAAGCCTTCGAGGCAAAACCTTTTTTTTGACGATGTGTGGGATCTTGTGTGAGAAAGGGATTTATAGGGTTTATGAGAATCTTGGGAGTTTGTGAAGGTTTAGGTGATTTTGAGTTGGAATAGTGAAATTAATCGACCTAATAGTTGTAGGTTTTGTGTCCTTAATGGTTGTAATGCCTTAGGAATGTTGTAGGGATGTTTTTGGGTGAACTGAGGTTGAATTCATAATGTAATGTGGGTCTGGTATGCTACTGATGCGTAGCAGTGATTCCCTGCAATCGCTAGTTCGCAAAGCGAACGAAACACTCGCAAGGCGAATGTTCGCCTGGACTCGCAAAGCGAGTAGCGCAGCGAATGCGCGATAAATGTGATGATTCTGGGTTGATTTCTGAGAAGTGGTGTCGTGGGTTCGCACAACGAATGTCCCAGCGAAGGGCTTCGCAAAGTGAATGAAGTGGCGAAGGGAGGCAGAATGGGGGCTTTGTTGGGATTCTGGGATTCGCTAGAGCTTCGCAAGGCGAAGGTCTCACCGAATGTGTTCGCACAGCGAACTCAGCAGCGAACTGCTGCTGTTTTGTGAAATTTGTTTATGATGCTGTGATGTTCTGAGATTTTGGTGCTGTTATATTTATGATGTTTTACTATGATGTTCTTGATGATATTGAGATGATGAGCTGTGATGTTTTGATGAATATGTGATGACATGACATATATGAGAACTGATGAATGATGATGCACATTATAATGTTTACTTGACGATGATTGATTATTGACGTTTGTGTATCATACATTCATATGCATACTCTGTGACGACGCTTCATTCCCATTGTGCGGATATGAGGTAATTATGACGTGCTTGTTGAAATACAAATAGAGTTCGGGTTTTAGTTATCGTTCCATAGAGATTGTTCGGTGATATCGCAGCCGTTCTACAGTCGTAACGTTTCAAACTTTAAAGTAACAAGGGGATTTAGGTTGGTTTTGTAGCGTTTACATTCAAATTTAATTAAAAGCGGTAAAGAGATTGTTTTAACGGTTTATAAAAGCATTTCAAGATTAGGGTTCGACAAACCACTTTGTACGTATATAATCGATAAGCTAATGAACTCGATTAAATGATAAATACAATCACATATCCTCCCAATATGTTTATCTCTAACACATATTGTGAGTTTTGCCATTTTGATCCTTCGTTGATTTCTCACACAAACTATCAAAATGACAACATTAAAGTTCAATATTTGGTGAACATCAACACACATTGCTATCTCTAGCCAATGGACATTGATGGATGAAAATACCTAGGTAAAGAGTTTGAGCATATTTCTCAATCATGAACCAACACAAAGAATAAACATAGAAACAAGGTTTTTCACCATACATTCATCATTTAAGAGTTCACAAACTAGAATCAATCCATATACATACAAAGGAAAGGTTTACCTACATCTAACCTTGACACAAAAGAGAAATTAGCTACACATCTTCATGGTAGCTTGCACAACAAGTAATGGACAAAGTTCTTGGAGCATCAATCTTCAATAATCAAGGATTGAAGCATAAAAACTAAGAAAGCAAGAAAATGGGTTTTAATGGAGTTTTCTCTCCAAAATATCTAAGTTACAAGGTGAGAAGATGAAAAGTAGTAGGTTGTCCTTCCAAAATGACACCAACATAAGCCTAAATAGAAGTTCAGCCCAGAAAGGAGTGTTGGGCGGTACATAATTGTGCTGGGCGAAGCCCACCTTTCATCCCACGTGACAGCAACAGTGCCAAAAGTGGCAAAAATATTTTACAAAAAGCGCCGGGCGAAAGGATGAGAGTGCCGGGCGATGCAAAAAGCGCCGGGCGAAATCAGGAGGCCCAGCAATGTCAACTTCCTGGAACTTGGCTGAAGAAATTGGAGAAAACATGGGATGAGGCATCGACTGTGGAGTTCCGGGCGAAAGGTCAAAAGTGCCGGGCGATGCAAATTTGTGCCAGGAGAAATTAGGAGGCGCGGCAATGTCAACTTCCTAGAACTTTGAAATGCAAAAAATGAAATTGGGGTGCCCAACCGCCTCTGCTGCACCGGGCGGTGTAGAGGCCTCAGGAACAAAACTTAGGATTTTCACAAAGTCCAAATCCGGTCGAAACGATTCGCGATCAAAATACCAGAATTCCTGCAAAAAGTAGCGAACACATCAAAGCACCATATATTCACAAAAATGCAAGACTTGCTTAAATAATAAGTCATTTCCCGATTAAAGCAATTAAACGAGTTAAAAAGGTGTCAAAATAAACTATGAAAATAAACACATTTTCGCACAACGAATGTCCCAGCGAAGGGCTTCGCAAAGCGAATGAAGTGGCGAAGGGAGGCAGAATAGGGGCTTTGTTGGGATTCTGGGATTCGCTAGAGCTTCGCAAGGCGAAGGTCCCAGCGAATGTGTTCGCACAACGAACTCAGCAGCGAACTGCTGCTGTTTTGTGAAATTTGTTTATGATGCTGTGATGTTATGAGATTTTGGTACTGTGATATTTCTGATGTTTTACTATGATGTTCTTGATGATATTGAGATGATGAGCTGTGATGTTTTGATGAATATGTGATGACATGATGTAAATGAGAACTGATGAATGATGATGCACATTATAATGTTTACTTGACGATGATTAATTATTGACGTTTGTGTATCATACATTCATATGCATACTCTGTGACGACGCTTCATTCCCATTGTACGGATATGAGGTAATTATGATGTGCTCCGGTTCCAATTTCGGGATCGATCCTATTGACGGGGATCTTTAGAGGGTTGATGGCCTGGTGTCCATCCTTTGTGACAATTGGTACCACATGCATGAGTCTTGTTGTGCATTGCACTTTACGTGACATTGATGAATTGTGATATAGTGTTTCCTGATGTTTTCCATGTTGATGTTGTATTTATGATGATGACGCCATTTTATGTATATCTTGTTTTATAATGATTATTATGAATTGTGATTACTCACCCTGCCTGTTTGAATGTTGCCTCCACGTGGGTAACGTGCAGGTGATCAGGTTTAGCTGTGGATGCTTTCGAGGACTTGAAGTTTATTTGCTTTTGGTCGAATTAGAGGGTCTTGCTCTGATAGTGTAACATCGGGTTGGGGTCTTTTGAGTCAAACTATGTTGTTTCCTTATTTTCATTGTCATTTGACGATATGGTTTTATTTTGATTATTATGATGTTTGTAGAAAACCTTTTTATTTGGAATTATTGAGTTCCGCTGCCATGTGAAGGATTTTTGATTTATTTTGAGGAAAACCCTTTGTTTACAGGGTAATTGTGTTATTTTGATTTAATGAGGAATGTGCACCCTTTGAGGAAAATTTTTATGCCTTACTCTAATTTTTAAGTTGTTTCTGCTGCAACATTTTTGGGGGTAGAAAAGGGTGTTACAAGTAACCTTTAGATAATAACATTCATCCGCACAAAGAACAATAAAAATGATTCTCGTTGAGTAAAATGGATGTAAGGGGTGTTAATACCTTCCTCTTGCATAACTGACTTTCGTACCCTTTTCTTTTCCCTTTGGGTTTTATTGATAATTTTCCTTTCTCATAGAATAAATAAAATTCAATCGCGATTCTATTGTATTTCGAGCGTGTTATGCGCTCGGGTATTTTTCACGCCGCGACAACAGGTACCACTAGTACTCTTCCTATACGACTTTCACCCCACAAAATCGGAACCAGAATAGCCTACTAAGCTACAAGCACTTCCTTTAGGATACCAAAGACCATGATTGGAGGTTCCGTTAAGATACCACTAAATACATTTAACGATCTTAAAGTGGGAATCCTTAGGCGATGTTTGATATCTAGCACACATGCACACACTAAACAAGATATCTGGCCTACTTATTGTTAAATAAAGTAAGGATCCAATTATACTTTTAAACTTGGTTACGTCAAAATCCACTCTATCATAACAAGATTTGTTCATAATATATTCTCTTTTAGTTTTGATAATAACAAAAGTATTAAAGAACAATGGTTGATTTGATGTGTGTTTTATTTATGCAGGTTCTTGTTCTTGTACATAAATAATCAGAATCTGTTATACTTAGACACACTTGGGAGTTGCTTCATTGCTAACTTCTGGTGGCAGAGTCTGAAGAACAATTGCTAGTATGTCTTGGTGCAGACTCTGAGTTGAAGGCCTCAACATTCAGACGAGTTACTACACTTGGTAATTGTTTATCAACATCTGGTACCATTCAGAGTTGGTGATAAAGCTGTGGATTGTCTGTACTGTAGAAAGCAAGATTTATTGTCTAATCAGCTTGTTAGCTAGAGTCTACAAGATTGCAAGGCTCAAGAAAGGCTGACATGTTTTATGGATGTCTGCTTCCAACGGCTCTATCAGTACAAAATCTCTTGAAGACTCAAAGCTTAAACGCATTACACACTGGATTTAGAACTTGCTGTGCATCCATCTTCAACATCTCTTGTACTATGGAGTAAAGGCAAAGACACTTGATCAAGTAACTTCCTCAACAAATAGTTTCTGCAAAGGTTATATATATGGCGGAAGATTCAAGTTTGAATCTTAACATGGATTCTTCTGATGAAGGAGTAGCAAGATCAAGCAATTATCAACTCTAATGTAATATGCAAATTTTCTGTTTTAGGTTGTAATTTTAAAAGCCTTAAATTTCTAACCATTAAATATCTTAGAAATCTTAAGAGTTTTAGGTCTTTGTTATGGTGATTTCCTGTACCTCTGATGCTTGCATCATGTACACCTTGTTCTCTATTCTGCCGAGCCTTTAGTAGTTTAGATTAAGTCTCTTGCTATGTGCTTGAGAAAAAGTCTTGTCTCATTGGGATTCAAGAAACAAGTCTTGAGCCAAGATACTTAAGCCATGTAACTCTCATTGCTTAAGTGCTTGAGCTGTGAAAGTCTTATTCAGCTAGTCTGATTAAGCAGAGGGGAATTCTTCGTCTGAGGGGCGTGAGCAAGAAGTCTCAAGAGAGCTTGAGCAAAGGGGAAGTCTCATTCTGGATGGCCAGAAGAGCAGGTGGCTCGGCCAGAGGACGTGAGCAAGAGAAGTCTTAGACATGTGCCCTAAGCAAGGGGAAGTCTCAACCTGAAGACCGTGGAGCAGGTGGCTCAATCAGAAGGTGTGAGCAAGGGAAAGTCTTAGACATGTGCTCTAAGCAAAGGAAGTCTCAGACAGTTGGTCTGAGTGTCATACCCCAAGTTTTGACCACTAAGATTTCCCATTAGTGCAAATCATTACCACAATATAGATTTACCTTCAGGCCTCATCTATCTCTTCAAAGGTGGTCGAGAACTCACCACAATCAAAGAATTAGGGTTTCAAGCCCTCCCAGAGCCTTAGACAAAAGATCAATCAAGGAATGACATGATATTCAACTTGTCTAAACTCTCAAACACCCATAAAGAATCAAGAGGACTCCCACATCAAGAATCAAGCACAAGGTGGCAACATTCCAAGTGGATTAAGCCTCAAGATCGCCAGTGTCACCAAATTAGGGTTTTGGTCGACAGAGGCCTCCAGATGAAAATTTTCATCTGGGCATGAGCCAATGCTTCACACAACAACCTAAGATACTCCAAGGGACCTCATGGAACCAATCATCAAGTCAATTTAGCCCCAAGGGACGCATTTACCAAAAATCAGGAATTAGGGTTTCTTGACCTAATTCACCCCTAAGTTGACTTTTGGGACAAAACATGAGCCAAGACCTCAAGACATGATTTGAGGGTCTTCAATACACTACATTGATCCATTTGCAACAATGGATTGATCCAATAAGCTTGATTCACAAGTTTCAATTTCATCAGGACTACAATTAGGGTTTCGAGGAAAAAAGTCAACTGTACCTTTGACTTTTGATCCAGACATGCTCCCAAACCTTGGGAAATGATTCAATACAGCCTATAACACCTATGGAATCCATCCATTAGGTTTTATTTAGGTCAAGGACTTAATTTCACAAAGGATCACACAGTTTGGATTTCATCCGATAAAAAGTCAACTGTACAAAAATCCAAAGTTTGACTTTTTGAATTTTTGGTCAACCAAGGTTCCTTAAAACAATGTTAATATGTGATTGGAATCATCATTCATCAAGAAAAATCAAAGAAAGTGAGTTAACTTGTAAAAGGGGTAACCATAAAAAACTTAGAAATTTTCTAAGTTATGGAACAAAGTGGCTAGGGTACCAACTTTCAAGGATCATAACTTGAGATCCAAGCAACCATTTTGGATGGTCCAAAGTTGGATTTGTAGCTCTCATGGCATACTTTAAAAGTGTCAACTACATATCATTCCAATTCTTCATGGATTTTAAGTTATGGAGTGATCAAAATGGCTGAAAACATGAAAATGACATTTTTCCAACACTTCGTGAAATTTTCACTAAGTCAAAATCTGCCTTACTTTTTCCCAAATGTAGGGACATTTTTCACCTTGATCCAAGCCAAACCAGGTTTAGGGGTGGGCATCAAAGTTAAAATATGCCATGAGGGCTTTCCAACAAGTACCAGATCATCTCCAAATTTAATTTGAGCAAGGAGATACAACCCTTGAAACATGGCATCATGAACTGATTCTTTTCAAGGCAGATTTGGCAGATTTTGTGCATTTTGCTCGATTTGTCCAAATCTGATAAATCCAAGCCTTGTCATCAATTTGGACACATCTGAGGATCAAATCCAAGGGGGATGATCTGATCTCCAAGCCTCTAAAGTCCATGAATCTACAAGTAGCCATGCCAAACCTAAAAGAGCTAAAAAGGTGTCAAGACTCTAATTTTGTTGCAATGCATTTAATGGATACACCAAGGTGGCATGGACTGATACATTCCTAACTAAATGAGTCAAGGATAAGCTCTGAATCAAAGAACCATAGGTCTGTGCCCTAACCTCTAGTCAATGGCTAGAGGAGACTTGAGATTCCATTTGATCACAATTGGCCACAAACCTGTACTAGTTGCCATTCACTATTGCTTGCAAAACAAACTTACTCTACTATAAATAGAGCTCATTTGTGATCAGTTTGAGTACACCAAAGCACCCAAACTGATGCTTTCCTCAAAATCACCTCTTCACTTCAAATTTTGCCTGCTAAAACAAGCCACTATCAGGTTTTGGGTTTGAGAGCAATTCCAACCAAACCAATCACACACACACACACACCTCACATATAACATATAGAAGTGATCCGTAACACAAAATCACATCTGGAACATCAATTTCACAAAATCACCAGCCATCTGCACAAGCCTTTGACAGAATTGCAGTTGAGGTGCCAAATCCAGTTCCAGCCCAATTCAACCCACTCCAAGCATCCAGACACACTCCATAGTACCTAAGGAAGCTATTCACATCATTGGAACCAAGTTGTAACACCTCCAACCTAGAACTCGATCACTAGCTGCAAGAGGTAAGCCTAAACTTGGTCATCTCATGATTCATGCATATTTCCTCGCACAATAATTTTGCCATATGTTCATAATCATGTATGGAGTGTTTCCCCTCAATTGATTGCTTTGTATGAATCGTGTATGGAATTTCTTAGCCTTCATGCAGAAATTAGGGTTCTTGAGGTTTCTCTTTGATTTCTCATTCCATACTTAAAATAAATGAAATTAAAGACCATAGACATGATGGTGAGTTGTAAACGAGCAGATTGATATGTGGATTATGTAATTTCATCAATTATTCAGTGAGATTGATGAGAAAATGCAAATCAGCCAAAAACAGGGCACACGGGCAAGAACAAGGTGTTCTTGGCGCCCTTTTTCAAACTTTTGAATTTTTGAATTTTTACTATTTTATTTAACTGATTCAAAAATTAATTTCTCTCTGAATTTTAATGATTTTGAGTTGATTCTTTTTTTCAAAATTCACAAAAATGTTAATATATTTTATTTTACAAAAATTTCCCAAAAATATTATTTATTTCATATATTTTATATTTTTGCAAAGAATTAATTTTTATTTGTTTTTTAACATTTTAAAAGTTTTCTTTCCCTTGATTTTCCAAACTTAAATGGTTTTCAATCATTTTATGGATAAAAACATGATTTTTGAGACATTGACCCAAAATCACAACTCATTTCTCACATGTTTTCATTGACTTTATTAATTTTTAATCAAAATTAATTCCATTTTTAACAAAATTAGGGTTTTGATTGATTTCACCCTCATCAATCTTTTTTTAAACACTCATGGGCCTCTAATAGAGTATAAGACCCAACCCCTTTGTAAATAGACAATTTTGGGCCTCACACATTGTATAAGTCCCTCTGTATATTTTCAAAAGTACGACGCAATCGTCGCCTTTTTAAAAAAGTCAACTGGGCTTCTCCTAGAGTTATAAGACCCATCTTTATTCATTTTCAAACTCTTTGGGCCTCTAATAGAGTGTAAGACCCAATCCCTTTTTGAAACTAAAATAATTTGGGCCTCAGTCGTTGTATAAGTCCCGAGACGAGTTCAAAACAACGGTGCGATCACTGTTAAACCTTGGGCCTCTCCTTGAGTATAAGCCCCAACAATCTTTTCAAAAAGAACATCTTTTTTTATTTAGATTCAATATACATGTTGTTATCAAAACTTTCTTTAATTTCTTTGAACAACTAACAATACAGCATGGAAGCTTGCTCGCCTGTAGGTTTTAACAGCTTTCATTTACTCGCTTTAATATAAATATAACTGTATTGTGGGAAGCTGCGCACGGATAGTCTTCTTTCATACCCTTTTAAATACTTGTCATATATCAACTGTATATATACTAGTATAGTTATTTAGAGTTTTCCCCGGCAACTAGGTCTAGAACTAGGTAAAGCCAGTTTGGTCACTCTTTAAATACAGTCAGAATTAGATCCCCATAGGATTTCCAGATACAGTCTTGCCTTCTCTTGGGCATAAACAATATGGAACAAAGAGAAAGGCAGTATTCTTCATAAACCTTTTCTCAGACTGTCACCCCTAGAAGTTGTCAAAGAAATTCTACTCCCCAGAGTTGATCTATTCTCGGTGAATATCATCTATTGAGTTTCTTCAAACCTTAGAACTTTCACTAAATGATCTATTCTCGGTGAATAACATTTCTTGAACTTTTCTTGGTTTGGGACCCACAGGCTTCCTAAAAGTATCCCTGCCTCCTCTTGGGCTTTGTACAAGGACCCTTCGGCTTCTTAGAAATTCTCGTGCCTTCTCTTGGGCTTAATACAAGGACCCTGACGACCTCTTAAAGATATAAGACAGAACTTAGTCATCCTTGTAGCGAGTGATTTTTGGATGTGGTTGCGAAGCACGATTGCTCTAGTACTACAGTTCGATTCATTTTTATCCTATTAAAGCTGATAAAGGAAGGGAAATAGATGTCTCCAACTAACTCTGCTTGCATACTGAGGTTAAACAGTCAAAACTGTTGGTTTACAGATGCTACAAAGATTCGTGGTCTCTCCTTGGTTATTTTTTTCGAAAAGAGGTGTTTTAGGCTTCGGTTGAGATGTTAGGACGAATGTATATGAAAGTATGGGATTTTGGGTTTTTGTTTAGTGTGCTCGCTAATATTTTTCTTTCAATCTTATGCCTACGTATTCCCGTTTACCGAAACAGGGAAATCAGAGCGTTCGTAGTTCCTCCTATTCTATGGGAGGAAATGGTTGTTTTGGTGTCTTATTCAAAGCCCAAGACGTAAAGCGAAAGGTAGTTTGTATCTTGTTCAAAGCCTAAGATGTTAAGCTGAAGGGTCTATTTGTATCTTGTTCAAAGCCCAAGATGTGAAGCTAAAAGGGTTTGACTTTTAGAGAGAATTTGTCATCTCTAAAAAGGGGGTTGCATGTCACAACTGTTTATAAAGGAGAATTACTTCAACCGGGATGTGTGAATCTGGCAATGCCATAATTTCCTTTATAGGGGTTTTTTTAACCTGAAGGAGAAGACTTTAACTCAGTGTAGAGCAATGCTATATTTCCTTAGGAATTTTTTCATGCTAAAAGAGGGACAGTGGCATGGATGTAGATGATCCAGAGGCTTGCTGCTTATAGCGATTAGATGAAGGGGAATGAGTTGTTGATATTTGCGTACTGTGAACGAGGCACAACTTTGATGCTAAAAGGTTGATTGGATCAACCAGTGGTTTTCTTTTACAAAGCCTAAGAGGAGGCTATGGGCCCAATAAGAGGGTATTTTTGTGTCTCGTACAAAGCCTGAGAGAGAGGCTAAAAGGGAAGTGACTCGACAAGAGAGTCCTCTATGGTATCTCGTATGAAGCCCGAGATGGAGGCTAAAAGGTTTGACTCCACTGGGGAGAATCTTTTGGTATCTCGTATAAAGCCTGAGATGGAGGCTATTTGACTCAACAAGAGAGTCTTTTGTATCTCGTACGAAGCCTGAGATGAAGGCTAAGATTTGTTTGGCTCAATAAGAACCTTTTTGTATCTCGTATAAAGCCCGAGATGGAGGCAGAAGGGTGATTGACTCAACGAGGGAGTCTCTTATGTGTCTCGTACAAAGCCCGAGAGAGAGGCTAAATGTTGTTTGGCTGGGGAAGAATCATTGTACAAAGCCCAAGAGAAGGCTATGGCGTTGTTTCAGTTGAGTGACAGGTCCAGTATGCTGATTTAAAGAGAAAATAAGTTCTTATATGAGTAATGTTGGCCCTCAGGGATTTTGATTCGAGGATCAGGGTTATTCCATATCTTTAAGGAAACGGGAAATCCAAAGGATATTGAGACTGTCCGAGTCTACGGGTTTCCTTCCTATTTTAACGAAGGGGTCACTTGAGAATGTCTTTGAGACTCAAGGAAATTAGATTGTCCGTGTTTAGAGTTTCATCTTTTGTACTATGTTTTAAGAAACAGTAGTAGACTCTTTGAAAGGACTGTTCTATGAAGATGACTAGGTTCTGTTCCTATACCTCTAGGAGGTCGTCGGGACAATTTGTACGAAGCCCAAGAGGAGGCTGGAAACTTTTAAGAAGCCGAGTGGTCCTTGTATAAAGCCCAAGAGGAGGCTATCATTCCCAGAGGAAGAGATCATTATGCGAAGCCTAAGAGGAGGCTGTGAATACTTCTAAGAAGCCGACGGGTCCTTGTACAACGCCCAAGAGGAGGCGGGGATGCTTTTAGGAAGCCTGTGGGTCCTTGAACAATCCCAAGAGGAGGCCGATGCTTTTAAGAAGCCGATGGGTCCCCAAACCCCAAGAAATTCAAGACAGGCTATTCACGAGGAACAGATCAAGCCAGGAAAGTTCGAGAATTTGGAAGAAACTCAAGAGATGCCATTCACGGAGAAAAGATCATCTCTGGGGGAGTAGAGTTTCTTGACAAGTGCTTTTAAGAAGCCTGTGGGTCCCCAAACCCCGAGAAATTCAAGACAGGCTATTCACGAGGAATAAATCAAGCCAGGAAAGTTCGAGAATTTGGAAGAAACTCAAGAGATGTAATTCACGGAGAAGAGATCATCTCTGGGGAATAGAGTTTCTTTGACAACTTCTACGAGTGACAGTCTATGAAAGGGTTCACCGAGAATGCTGCCTTTCATGTCTCCATATTGTTTAACCCCAAGAGGAGGGAAAACTGTGTCTGGTAATCCTATGGGGATCTAGTTTTGACTATTTAAGAGTGATCAACGGGCTTAATGCTAGACGTAGTTGCCAGGGAAACTCTAAATATCTATACTATTATTACACAGTTGATATGAGTTTATGAAAGAAGACTTACAGCGAAACAGCCCCACAATACAGTTATATGTATATGAAAGCGGTAAATGAAAGCGGATAAACACTTACTCGGTTGTAGAGCTTCCATGCTGTTTGGTAAGTTGTTCAACAAAGAAAGATTAAAAACGACAGTATATTCAAAATCAAAGGAGAAAGTGCTTTGAAAAAGAAAGATTTGGGGCTTACAGCTCAAGGAGAGGCCCAGGGTTTTACCAGTGATTGCACTGTTGTTTTGTACAGAGGGACTTATACGAGTGACTGAGGCCCAAAATTGTTTTCTGTACAAAGGGATGGGTCTTACACTCTCTCAAGAGGCCCAAAAAGTTTTAAAGAAAAAGAGTGGGGCTTATAACACGAGGGTAGGCCCAATTGATTTTTCGTTAAAAATGGCGATCGCGCCGAGGTTTTCTTTTAACGCAGAGGGACTTATACAATAAGTGAGACCCAAAATTGTTTTGGTTAAAAGGGGGTTGGGTCTTACACTCTATTAGAGGCCCAAAAGTTTTGAATGGGTCTTATAGCTCAAGGAGAGGCCCAAATGTTATTTTTCAAAAAGGACGACGATCACGCCGTTTGTTTTTGACGGTATCGGGACTTATACAATGCACTGAGGCCCAAAAATGATTTGGTCAATAAAAGATTGGATCTTACACTCTATTAGAGGCCCAAAGTGTTTTGAAAATGATTTATGAGGGTTGAATTAATCCAAAAACCCTAATTTGTTTTCAAAATGTGTTTTAATTGAATAAAAATTCAATTAAAATGATCAAAATTGTTTAACATATGGAAAACAAATTGTGATCTTGGATTAATGCTTCAAAAATTAAGTATTGACCTACAAAATAATTAGAAGGCATTAAAAGTTACAAAATCAAGAGGGAAAAAACATTTTAAATGGCAAAAACAAATAAAACATTAATTCTTTGAAAAAATATCAATTATATGAAATAAATAATATTTTTGGGATTTTTTGAGAAAATAAAATATTTTAACATTTTTGTGAATTATCAAAAAAAGAATCAACTCAAAATCATTAAAACTCAGAGAGAAATTAATTTTTGAATCAATTAAATAAAATCACAAAATTCAAATATTCAAATATTTGAAAATGGCGCCAAGAACAAAGGCAAGAACACGCGCATGTTCTGAGTTTCCCAGATTTGCATTTTCTATCCAATCTCACTGAATACTTGATTATATCATGCAATCTACATATCAATCAACTCGTTTTAACCTCACGATCATGTCTATGGTCTTTAATTTCATTTATTTTTAACATGGAATAAGAAATCAAAGAGAAACCTCAAGAACCCTAATTTCTGCATGAAGGTTCAGAAATTTTACACACGATTCAAACAATGCAATTTATTGAGGGAAAACATTCCATGCATGATTATGAACATATGGCGAAATTATTGTGTAGCAAAAATTGCATGGATCATAGAGTTAGAAGAGCTCATGCTTACCTCTTGCAGCTGGTGATCGTGTTTTGTGTTGGAGGTGTTACATCTAGGTTCCAATGATCTGGATAGCTTCCCTAGGTGCCATGGAGTGTGTATGAATGCTTGGAATAGATTGAAATGATCTGGAACTTGAGATGGTACCCCAACTGCAAATCTGTCAAGAACTTGAGCAACTGGCTGGTGATTTTGTGATTTTGGTGTTCCAGATGTTATGTGAGTGTTTGGATCACTTCTATATGATGTATGTGAGGTGTGTGTGTGTGATTGGTATGAGTGGAATTGCTCTCTAATGAAAAACCCGATAGTGACTTGCTAAGAAAGGCATTTTTGAGAGTGAGAAGTGGTTTTTGAGAAAGGCAGGTGTTGTAGGCCTTTGGTGTACTTAAACTGATCACAATTGAGCTCTATTTATAGTAGAGCAAGTTTGTTTTGCAAGGAATAGTGAATGGCAACTGCTGAGTAGGTTTGGCCAATGTTGGCAAATGAAAATCCAAGTCTCCTCTAGCCATTGACTAGAGATTAGGGCACAGGTTGCTAGTCCCCTTGGTCTTGGATAAGTCTTGACTGAATTCAGTTGATAAGAGCTCAGTTCATGCCACCTTGATGCTTCCATTGAATGCTCCAATCCAAAATTGGAGTCTTGTCCCTATTTTGGCAATTCTAGGTTCAGCATGCTATTTCTTGTTCCAAAGACTTTGGAGGCTTGGCTCAGTGATTGTCCCCTTTAGATTCAATCCTCAGAGGTGTCCAAGTGGATAGGAGCATTTGGATTTGGCTGATTTTGGCAAATCGACCAAAAGTGCATAAATCTGCCTTGCCTTGGCAAATTTCAGCAAGGCAACTTGCCAATGTCATATCTCATAGCTCAAATTGAATTTGGTAATGTTCTTGGCCATTTTGGAAAGCCCTTACATGATACAACAACTGTTTGAACATGTTTGCTTTTGATCTCTTTTGAATCCAAGTGAAAAATCCCCCTACATTTGGAAAAAAGTAAAGGCAGATTCTGACTTAGTGAAATTTTCACTAAGTGTTGGAACAAAGTGACTTTTCTTGATTTTGATCACTCCATAACTCAAAATCCATGAGGAATTTGGACATAGGTCAATATGAAGCTTTTGTAGAGGGCAATGTGATCTACAAATCAAGCTTTGAATGGGGAACAATGGCCTTGTGGTTTAGGAGTTATGGTCCTCCAAAGTTGGCACATTAGTGTCACTTTTTCCATAACTTAGAAATTTTTCTAAGTTTTTATAGTTACCCCTTTTACAAGTTATCCCACTTTCTTTGATTTTTCTTGATGAATGATGATTCAAATCATACATTAACATCATTTTAGGGTTAAAAATCCATTTTGGTGAAAAATCTCAAAAAGTCAAAGTTGACTTTTGTGCATAGTTGACTTTTTATCAGATGAATTCCAAACTGTGCAATTCTTCAGGAAATCATGTCCTTGACCTAAATCAAACTTGATGGACATGTTCCATGGGTGTCATAGGGTATATTGAATCATGTCTTAGGGTTTGGGAGCATGTCCTGGTCAAAAGTCAAAGTTACAGTTGACTTTCCTCGTGAAACCCTAATTGTGGTGCAGATGAAATTGAGACTTGTTGCTCAAGCTTCTTGGATTAATCCATTGTTCCAAATGAATCAATATGGTATATTAGAGACCCTCAAATCATGTCTTGAGGTCTTGGTTTATGATTTGTCCCAAAAGTCAACTTAGGGGTGAATTAGGTCAAGAAACCCTAATTCCTGATTTTTGATGTATGCATCCCTTGAGGTCAAATTGAGTTGATGATTGGGTTCATGAGGTCCCATGGAGTATATTAGGTTATGTTTTGGATCATTGGCTTATACCCAGATGAAAAATTTCCATCTGGAGGCCCTGGTCGACCAAAACCCTAATTTGGTGACACTGTCGATCTTGAGACTTGATCCACCTAGAAGGGAGCAGCCTTGTGCTTAATCCTTGAAGTGGGAGTCCTTTTGTTCCATTGTGGATATTTTAGAGGTTAGACAAGTTGAAGATCAAGTCATTCCTTGATTGATCCTTTGTCTAAAGTTGTGAGAGGGCTAAAAACCCTAATTTTGATTGTAGTGAATGCTCAACAACCCTTGAGGCATTTGATGAGGCATGATGGTTCATCCATATTGTGATGATGATTTGCACAATGATGAGAAATCTCAGTGGTCAAAATTTGGGGTATGACAGATGCCCCTATTTAATCTTCTTGGACCCGAAAGTGTGAATGACGAAGGTATTCGGGCATTCGGGGTGCAAGAGGATTAAATATCGGAATACCCAAAATTTTGATGGCTATGAATGGCAGCTTGCGCATTCATCTTCTTTTGCTAAGCAATGATGCTTAGAAAAGGTAGACTTCCCCTCGATCCTGGTTTCCTACCAAGGAACTGGTCTAAGTCTCTAATTTAAACTTCCCTTCGATCCTGGTTTCCTACCAAGGAACTGGTCTAAGTTGCTGTTGTAAACTTCCCCTCGATCCTGGTTTCCTACCAAGGAACTGGTCTAAGTTTCTTTTGTCAATAAACTTTCTTGACAAGGGACGCTATTTGTAGTGGTTTTCCTCAAACTTCTCGCCGGATTTTCCTGGGGAGATGCCATTTGATGGGAAAAAGTTTGACGCTAGACTCGCTGGGGAGCCCAATCGTCTGAGTTGTAGAGGTGCATAAACTTCTCTATTGGAGACGCCATTTGTCGACTATATCTAGGGAAAATGAGTCTCTTGAGAGACTGCTTCTGCTTGGGGTCTTACATCATACTTTTCTCGGGATCTTCCCGGAGAAATGCCATATGATGGGCTCCAATTTTGAGGTGCCGATGACCTTTTCATCAGCGGTCTTTCGGAGAAAGGCAGCTGTACTGCCAAATCTCTGCTTAGGAGGCTTTCTCTGGGGATTTTTCTTTAATCCGGGAAAGCAAGGATATCATCTTCGATGGCGAAGAGTGACATTTGTAGAAAGCTTCTCTGGATTTTCAGAGGTTCAAGTTATCAAAGTGGTTGAGTGCTGACTCTAATCCAGAGATACACTAGAGGCGAGATTGTTCAAACGCAGCATTTCCTGACGAGGCAAGAACTGACAACTCGATTGAGAAGACTTCTATCACTAGGGGATAAGACCGACTAGAGTGATAGTGATGCAATATGAATATGAATTCAAATCAAATGTATGATGTATGTATGTATATTCTGACAAAGACTTGACACAACACACAGACTGACGGATGAACACGACGGGATACTCGGCCACTGCTGGAGATGAAAGGTATTACTTGGTTCAAGATAGCAATTCTGCCTTGCTTAGGAGAGATAGTCCCTGCGGGGAATACCGTTGATCGGGCTTAGGAGATAAGAACTCGGCCGAGGGTATCAGATGGGAAAGCCGCATCTCATACAGTTAATCCTTCGTTCAGGCGTACTGGCCTAGAAGGAGTACTTTGATTCTTCACTTTGAAATTCAAATGCCTTTGGAGACGCAATCGACGTTCTTCCGATGCTCAACAGTCAAAAGCAATTGCCATCTTTAATTTAAAAGCAGAAAAAGTTTTAACAAGTAAATTCATTTTTGTTTCATTTCAAGAATCGCTAATCATGTTAAAACGCCATTCTGTAAAGCTAAAACAAATAAGAATTACAAACAAAAGCACAAGGGCTCAAATTTTATTGATAAGATGGAGATCAGCCAAATGCGTGATTCCAAAGAGTATATACAAAGTTTGAAAATGGTAATTTACAGGGAAAATGGCTACATTGAAACATAACGACCACTATCCTTCTACCAACTTTGAATTTGGGACATCCCGAGCTTCTATCGAAGATGACCTTGACTGGAGTTTTCCTCCGATGGATGGTGTAACTGCTGCTGAGGGACTTACCTCTGTTGAATATAGTTACTTGCCATTATCCCTAATTTTTGCCTGGATTGTACTGTGATGTTTCCAATCCACCGGGATGATTTTTTTTATTTTGTCTCTAACTTTTGCCTGGACCGCCCTTTCGGGTTTTCAATCCACCGAGACGTTTTTTTTTTTTAGTTTAGGCGAAGTATTTCTTGACTACATCAACATTTGTGGGGTAGGAAAATTCCTCTCCGTCCATGGTTGCAAGTCTCAAGGCACCGCCTGAGAAAGCTTTCGTGACCACATAGGGGCCATCATAATTTGGGGTCCATTTGCCCCGAGAGTCAGTGAGAAACGATTGTATCTTCTTGAACACGAGGTCTCTTCTTCTGAAGACATGAGGTTGGACCTTTTTGTCGAACATCTTCTTCATTCTCTGCTGATACAACTGACCGTGGCATAGTGCCGTGAGTCGCTTCTCTTCGATCAGGTTTAATTCGTCATGTCGACTTTGACACCATTCAGCTTCTGAAAGCTTAGCTTCCATCAATACCGGGATTGATGGGATCTCTACTTCTATGGGGAGAACTGCCTCCATGCCATATACTAGAGAGAAAGGGGTTGCCCCTGTTGAAGTGCGGACATATGTTCGATAACCGCGAAGCTCAAAGGGTAACATCTTGTGCCAGTCTTTGTAGGTTACGACCATCTTCTGAACAATCCTCTTGATGTTCTTGTTAGCCGCTTCTACCGTTCCGTTCATCTTGGGTCGGTAGGGAGATGAGTTATGGTGTTTGATCTTGAACTCAACGCACAACTCTTTCATCATCTTGTTGTTTAAGTTAGACCCATTATCAGTAATGATCTGGCTCGGAACACCATAACGGCAGATGATATTGTTTTTGATAAATCGGACCACCACTTGTCGGGTTACATTAGCGTACGACGCTGGTTCAACCCACTTGGTGAAATAGTCACTGGCTACTAGAATGAACCGATGTCCGTTTGAAGCCTTAGGTTCGATCAAGCCAATCATGTCGATTCCCCATATGGAAAAGGGCCACGGGGAAGAAAGAAGTTTGAGATGTGATGGCGGTACATGAATTTTGTCGGAGTATATCTGAAACTTGTGACACCTCCTCATGTACTTGTAGAAGTCGGATTCCATGGTCAACCAGTAATACCCTGCTCTCAGAATTTTTCTCGCCATTGTGTGTCCATTGGCATGAGTGCCAAAGGATCCTTCATGAATTTCTTTCACAAGCATGTCTACTTCTGGTCTGTCTACGCATCGGAGCAAGACCAAGTCAAAATTCCTCTTATAAAGAGTGTCACCGCCCAGGAAGAAGCTTCCAGCCAATCTTCTGAGGGTTTTCCTGTCTTTTCGGAGTGCCCTAGATGGGTACTCTTGTTTTTGAAGGAAGCATTTGATATCGTGATACCAAGGTTTATTGTCTATGACTGCTTCGATCGTGAAGATGTAGGCGGGCCGTTCAAGGCGCATTATGTCGATCTTAGGCAGGTCATTCCATTGACCTACGCTAATCATAGAAGAGAGAGTGGCTAAGGCATCAGCCATGTGATTCTCATCACGAGGGATATGATGAAACTCAACTCTGTTGAAGAAAGGTAACAACCTTCTTGCATAGTCTTTGTAAGGAATCAGTCCTGATTGGTATGTGTTCTAATCTCCTTTTATCTGATTGATAACCAGGGCTGAGTCGCCGTATATGTTCAAGTTTTTGATCCTTAAATCAATTGCTTCTTCGAGACCCATAATACAAGCTTCGTATTCGGCCTCGTTGTTCGTACATTTGAACGTAAGTCTGGCAGTGAAAGGAATGTGGGTACCCTGAGGGGTAACAATGATTGCCCCAATTCCGTTTCCATAATGATTAACTACTCCATCAAAGATAAGTCCCCATTGGGAACCTGGTTCTGGCCCTTCACTGGGTAATGGTTCGTCTCAGTCTTTCATTTTTAAATACATGACATCTTCGTCTGGGAAGTCAAACCCGGTTGATTCTTGATCGTCAATCGGTTGATGAACCAAATGATTGGCTAAAATACTTCCCTTAACGGCTTTTTGAGCATGGTACTCTATGTCATATTCTGATAATAACATCTGCCAACGAGCAATTCTTCCCGTGAGAGCAGGCTTTTCGAAGACATACTTGATTAGATCCATCTCGGAAACCAACCAAGTAGTATGAAGAATCATGTATTGGCGAAGACGTTTGGCTGCCCAAGCCAAAGCGCAACAAGTTTTCTCAAGCATCGTGTACCGAGTCTCGCAGTCGGTGAATTTCTTGCTCAGATAGTAGATGGCAGACTCTTTCCGTTTTGTTTCATCTTGTTGGCCAAGTACACATCCCATTGAGTCCTCTAGGACTGTGAAGTAAATGATTAGTGGTCTTCCTTCCACTGGAGGTGATAGAATCGACGGATTCAACAGGTATTCCTTAATACTGTCGAAGGCGGTTTGGCAATCTTCTGACCAAATGCCATCCTAGTTCTTTTTGAGTAATTTAAAAATCGGCGCACATGTGGCGGTCATAAGGAATATGAATCTAGAGATGTAGTTCAAACGTCCCAAGAATCCTCTGACTTGTTTTTCAGTTTTCGGAGAAGGCATTTCTTGAATGGCCTTGACCTTGTCAGGATCAACCTCAATTCCTTTCTGGCTGACGATGAACCCTAAGAGTTTCCCCGAACAGACACCGAAGGTGCATTTGTTGGGATTCAAGCGGAGTTTGTACTTCCTCAAACGCTCGAATAGTTTCGACAGGTGGGTCACATGCTCCTCTTCTGTCTTAGATTTTGCAATCATGTCATCGACATATACCTCTATCTCTTTGTGTATCATGTCATGAAACAGAGTAGTCATGGCCCTTTGATAGGTTGTCCCGACATTCTTCAAGCCGAACGGCATCACCTTGTAACAAAAGGTACCCCATGGGGTAATGAACGAAGTTTTCTCCATGTATTTCATCGCCATTTTAATCTGGTTATAGCCCGAGAATCCATCCATGAAGGAGAAAATTTTGAACTTTGTTGTGCTGTCTACCAGCATGTCAATGTGTGGTAAAGGAAAGTCATCCTTTGGACTTTCCTTGTTCAGATCCCTGTAATCAACACACATTCTGACCTTTCCGTCTTTTTTGGGAACGGGTACGATGTTGGCTAACCATTGAGGATATTCAGATGTAGCGAGGAAACCTGCGTCGATCTGTTTCTGTACTTCTTCTTTGATTTTGATAGCCATGTCCGGGTGAGTCCGTCTCAACCTTTGCTTTACTGGCGGACAATCCGATCTTAACGGTAAATGATGTTCCACGATGTTGGTATCCAACCTTGGCATATCCTGATAGGACCAAGCGAATACATCGGGGAATTCTTTGAGAAGCTTTGTTAAACTCTCTTTGGCAGTTGGACTGAGCAGTGCCCCAATCCTGATTTCTTTTCTCTCTTCTTCCGAACCCAATTTTACCATTTCCAACGGCTCTTTGTGAGGTTCAATGGACCTTTCCTCCTGTCTGAGTAGTCGAGAGATCTCCTCTGGAATTTCGTTGTCAACTTCTTCTTCAGCCCCAAATACCGGGAACCCAAAGTCGGGATAAGGCATCGGATCGTATGTTTCAACTGGGTTTAAAACAAGCAATCTGCATGACGTGATGATTTGTGTTTAGAAGAGATAGAGAAAATGCGAGTGTGTGCAGTGTATTTATTTTACTGCTTGTTTTTATTATTGAATTATTTTTTAGGATTACCATTTTCTGAGAAAAGCGAAAACAGAAAACAGCAATTAATGCGGAAGTTACAGAACGACATTATTTTATTAATGAACAAGTCGATCCTTGAAACTACAGTCCTATAAAACAAAACTCTGTCGCTTTGGGCGAAGCGAAGAGGGAAAATTTACAGAAAGTGAGCCCTATTAAAACATCCGTTTCACCTGGGCAGGGTGAAAGGTTAAAGATGGAAATTACTTTGATTGGCGAACGAACTTCGGAGCATCGACAACAAACCATTGGCGGTGAACTCCTCGGTGAATCACAAAGTATAGCACCTTCCTTGATTTGTCTTCAGAAATAACGCTGATTTCTGGTGGAGCAGGATCATTGGAATCTGTCTCCCAAACAGAGTTGTCGTAGGAGGATTCCTCTGTTGTATTTTGCATAGCATTTGTGCTCTCAGCTGTATCTCCCTATCCAGTTGGTTGGATATCTTCGAGCCTGATACGAGAGCTTTCGGGAGCGGTGTACTTGACCATATAGTCAAATTTTCCACTTGGTTGTCCCAGGGTGTCCCATACTTTCCTCGAACTGGAGGGGTCATCCCTCTCGATGACGTTGACCTCGGGAAAAACATAGTTGATGAATTCCAGTCCGGCAAACGTTGCAAATTCATCGTCGTGTTGAGTAGTTTCTGAATGACCTGAGTGTTGATCCCATGACATGGTGGGGACACAGGTATTCTGTTTAATGACGGTCAGCTGATTTTCATTGTTCGGCTGACTCTCTTGCCCCAAGTCTGCTGGATAAGGTTGCCACATTGGCAGACTATCCATTGGGCCATAGTAGTCGTGGTCAAAGTTGTCTTTCATCGGAGTGTCTTCCTCTAATGAATTTGGCGAAGCACGGCATCCTTCCGGATCACAACCTCCGTATATCATTTCAACATCTAATTGTGGTATAAATCTCGGACTCTATGTGGGATAGCAAAATGGCGTAGGCACCTCTTCCTGAGACATATAACCGTCCTCATTAAGATAGGACTTCCATTCTTCATCTGTGTCAGAGGGATCTTCCTCATTGATAGCATGTACTGCTTGAGACACTGGGTGAAGAAAACCTCCATTGTGGAAGAAGTTCTGAATAGGATGAAGACTTCCATCGCTGGCAGCTGTCTGGGTACAGGTTGCAGAACAACCAAGACCCTTCTTTATTTTATTATCAATAGGAATGACAAGCTGTCCCCATCCGGTTGTATCGGTACTCTCGACCGCTTTGATAACATCTTTGTATGAGGAAATCGAGGTTCCTCCTTGGGATTGATTGTCCTTGCCGACTGACAGCGCTTGGAACTGCATCCCAATAACCTCCTCGGGTTCTACACAAGTAGATGATGATAAGTTACTCACGAGCAAGGCCTGTTCTCCACAGACTGTGACAAGTTGATCGTTCTGAACAAACTTTAGCTTTTGGTGGAGGGTCGAAGTGACCTCTCCAGCCTGATGTATCCAAGGTCTTCCTAATAAACAACTCTATGTTGCCCGGATGTCCATGACCTTAAAAGTGACTTGGAAAGTGTGAGGACCGATAGTTATGGGAAGATCAACTTCGCCGATAACTGTTTTTCTGGATCCGTTGAACGCTTTGACGACGACCTCGCTGATTCTCATCGGAGGGCCTTTGAATGATAATTGCATCAAAGTGGACTTCGGCATAACATTCAGGGCTGACCCTGTGTCTACGAGTATGCTGGCTAAAGCATCGTCCTAGCAGTTAACTGTAATGTTGAGCGCCATGTTATGACGGCAACCCTCTTCGGGTAATTCCTCATCACTAAATCCCAAATTATTGCAGGAAGTGATGTTAGAGACAATACTATCGAACTGTCTGATTGTTACATCCTGTTCCATAAAGGCTTGCTCCAAGACTTTCTGCAGAGCCTCCCTGTGGGCTTCTGAACTGAGTAACCGTGATAATACCGAGATCTTTAAAGGAGTCTGTAACAGTTGATCCACAATGTTATATTCACTCCTTTGGATGAGCTTCAGCATCTCATCATTATTTTTCGAAAGGTCAGGATTACTGGATTGACCGACTGGTGGACCGGGAGCTTCTGTCTGAAGTTCCTTTTCTTTGTTAGGTTCTCCAACTCCTCGGTTGAAGATTCGACCACCCCGTGTTGCACGACTGATGTCTGCAATATTCACGACGAAGGGTAATGGAATTTCCTTTCCATTTTCAACTGTCATTGCACCGTATTTGTAAGGGATAACCTTAGTTGATTCATACGGTAGTGGTCTCGGTAGATAGATGACTATGGGAACCTTCTGGTTTTTCTGACCATCGAACGTAATCTTAATCCGTTCCCGGTTGGGAATTCTTAATTCGTCAAGCAGAGGGATGATGGCAAAAACATCCCTGGTCTGGTGACGACCAGAGATTGTGACAACATCCTTGACTTGATTGGCAAGGTAGCTCGGCGTCCAGTTGATGGGTCCAGAACCCGGATATGGGCGAATCTCTCCACGATCCACCTGACCCTGAAGAGTTGTTCTCACAAGGTAACACCCTTGGTTACTTTCCGAACAGACACTACAACGGTCATAGTTGTGTGGTGGCACCTGACCACGCCCACTTTGAATACAATGTAACCTTACTAGTTTAGCTTCCATAGATCGGACATCCTGACTTTGACGCCGAGTGGGATTCCTGTTATTGATATTAATCTGTTAAGTATCTTCATCCATATAGATTGGCATCCACCAGTGATTTAACAAGTGCTGAAGTGCCTCCTGGACAAGGGTACAACCTCGATCGTTTTCACAACCTGCTTTACAGCTTTGATAGTCGTGTGATATTAAGAATTCAAGTCGGACCTGCTCAGCATGTAACTCTACCAAGTTGGTATTCATCACGCAAATATCGAAGATCTGAACCATGTTGATCTAATAAGGGTTCCTATCATGGTAGTCCTGGATCCATCCAAGATCCATCTGACGCTGGAGGGCCTCTTGTATGAAAGAGCATCCCTGTTTGTTTACCGAGCAAGTCATACAGGAACTGTAGTCGTGTCGTGGCAGATTATGATACTGGCTTTGCCTTGAGTGCATCGCCACCAAGTTGACATTCATTGCACAGATATCGTGGTTCTGAATGACGTCGGAATTCGTGTAGACCATGTTAACTCCACGAACTCGGTGCTCTTGGATCCATCCGAGATCCATCTGTTCCTGTAGAGCTGCTTGCACTACAGAACATCCCTGATTGTTTTTAGAGCAGACATCACATTGATGATAATTATGAGGTGGCACATGGCCATATCCACTCTGTCTACAATGTATCTTGACCAAATTGGTCCTCAATAAGAGTACATCGTGAATTTGATAGACATTGTTAAATTCTTTCTCAATTAGGTTGACTGCAGCTTTCTCATGTTGAGGCAGCGGGTTTGTGAGAACATTGGGATTCGTATCTTTGAAAGATAAGAGCCCGCTTCTAACAAGCTTTTGCACGTCGGATTTGAAATTGAAACAATTCTCTATGTTATGCCCTGATCCTCCTTGATGATAAGGGCATGTTTGATCCACCTTTAACCAAAAAGGCGGATTTTCCGGCATTGTAAGAGGAGACTTAGTCTGAATGTGCCCCTTAGCCAGTAGTAACGGAAATAGTTCTGCGTACAACATGGGTATAGGATCAAATCCTAATGGTCATGTTGTACGGTTGTTGTTATATGGAGGACGAGCCTGCTGAAAAGGCTGTTGTGTCCTTTGCTGATTAGGTTGGCTCTGCGCAACCTGAGGTTGATACGTAGGAATAGGCGCAGGGCTGATAGCAGGAGTTACAGCTGCTACCCGTTGATAACGTCGCCTTTGCTTTCCGAGAGAGATATTCCCAATATCCTGCTCTTTTTTCTTAGGGAGAGCACTACCGTATCATTTTGTACTGCTTGATGGTCCAGCGTCTTTTGCCAAACGTCTTTCTCGGACGGCTTCCTCGAGACGAACTCCCATGCCCACCATCTCGGTGAAGTCACTGGGCGCACTGACAACCATTCTGTCATAGTAAAATGAGCTTAAGGTCTTTAAGAAGATCTTTGTCATCTCTTTTTCCTCAAGAGGTGGACAAATCTGAGCGGCAATTTCGCACCATCTCTGGGCGTACTCCTTAAAGGTTTTCTTGTCCTTTTGTGACATTGATCTGAGTTGATCTCTGTTTGGTGCCATGTCCAAATTGTATTTGTATTGTTGGACGAAGGCAGTACCAAGATCTCTGAAGGTACTAATCGTAGTACGGTTTAAACCCATGTACCATTTTAATGCGGCACCGGTTAAACTATCCTGAAAGTAGTGAATCAGTAGGTCCTGATTCTCCGTTTGAGCTGACATTCGTTGAGCGTACATCACCAGATGACTCTGGGGGCAAGAGTTACCCTTGTACTTTTCAAAGTCGGGCACCTGGAATTTGTGCGGGACTTTCACATTGGGGACTAAGTAGAGGTCTGCGGCGTCCTTTCCAAATAGATCCTGACCGCGGATGGCTTGCAGTTCTTTCTGCATCTCCAAGAACTATTCCTGGAATTCATCCATTCGGTCAAACATATTTCCTTTTTACCAGAAGGTATCTGTGGAATCTGTCCTTCCGGGACAGTGTGCACCACAGGGGGTGGTACCGTGACTACGACCGTGAGTCTTGGCGCTTCCCGAAGTTTGTAACCTTCAGGAGTCTTCAACATGCCCCTGGCATCTTCGCTTTCCCGAAGTTTGTAACCTTCAGGCCCAGCGGCTTCTGTTGTCATTCCCTGATCTTCAGTGATCGGCGGAACATATCCTTCTGGGATATAGTTAACAGGCATACACCAAGGACGATCTTTCGGCATTTGATACCTAGGATCAAACTTCTCCACTATGGGCGTTGAGGTGATCTCTGAGATCACAGTCCTTTGTAGCTGAGCTTCTGCCATGGCTTGCATGTTGTTACGAAGCTTTCTCATATCCTCTCTCAGAGCGTCGATCTCTTCTTTCAACTCTCTGTTTTCTTCCTCAAGATCATCCATCTTTTTCTGATGATTGGCCCGAGTATTATACGAATGAGACAGTTTGACTCTAGAATCGAGACACAAACGTGAGATTCGTAGGTAAGAAGAATACGCGATGTGAGAATGATGGATGCAATGATTATATTAATTGTTTTTTTGTTTAATCAAAATAAACTTCAACAATTAGATTGCAAATATCAAACGGTGGAGAAACCCCTTTTTATTGAAATTCAAAGGATTGCGGAAACGAAAATACAGTAGATTTCAAAGTGCAGAAACAGAAACCTAAGCTAATGGGTCCCGAGAGAACTCAGGTGCTGATTATGGTATCTTCCTTTTCTTTGACCGGGGCTCTTGAGTCGTTGTCGGGTTGTCATTCCTTTGCCAAGTGAAAGGAGCGAGCAAATTCCTTTGGTCATCCTGATTATCCACAACATGTTTCTCTAAAATCTCGATCAGAGCATCCTTATCTTTCAGTAATTACTGTATTTTGATGCACTCCACATCGAGGGTGCGGTACTTGTTCTTCCAAGACCTCCTCTCCCATTGAACTTTGTTGAGAGTAACCTGAAGCATTTTAGTTTCCGTCATGAAGTACATGACAGATTCCCTCGGCGGAAGAATTCCGTGACGAGGATAAGGCATCTTTAGCTTGAGAGCTCTAGTTTGTACCCAGTGGAGATAAGGCTCCACCGAGACACAATCCGGTTTTCCTAGAGACTCCCTTCCTTTCTTATGAACATGTTTCTAAGCGTGCACTATTTCCGTCTTTAGTGCTCTGTCACTTTCTCCTTCCTTGAAGAAAAGACCTTCCAGATGAACATTTCGGGGAACATGTCTCATCGGGTATCCAAACTGACGGCGAACCAATATCGAATGATAGTTGATTCCTCCCTTAGTTCCTATAAGGGGTATGTTGGAGAAGTTTCCACAACGGTCAATGATCCTGATTCCATCATAAATCCTATTACACCAATCTATGTCAGAGTTGGTGAGAGACATGATCTTATGCGACCAGCGCAAGGCACTCTTATGATCCCAGAAAGTAGCAAACTTAGGTAAATGGGAGATAAACCATTTATAAAGCAGGGGTACACAACATGTGATCTCCCCTCCGCTGTACAAATTCCTTAAGTGTACAGAATGATACGCATCTGCGAGCAAAGTCGACACAGGGTTTCCAATGAGAAAAAACTTAATGGAATTGATATCGACGAAATTATTAATGTTGGGCAACAAAAATAACCTGTAGGTGAGTAAAACAAAGATGCTCTCGAAAGCAGTCTCGTTCCCGATACTAGCGAAGTACAGGGCTTTCTTTGTCAAGAACTGGGCTGGCAAACCTTGTATGCCACCCTTAGTGGTCATATGAGTCCTGACCTCAGACTCGTCCAAATGAATTGCTCTTGCAATGGTCTGATTCTTTGGAATTTCTTCCAGTCCAGAAAATGGAGCTTGGTCTGTAATGTGTAGACCAATTAGGCGAGAATACTCCTACAGCGTTGGTGCGAGCTGGTAATCCGGGAATGTGAAGCAGTGGTAAACTGGATCGTAGAATTGAACGAGCGCGTCCATGATTCCCTCAATCACATGGACCCTTAACAGAGATAGCAAACCTCCATACTTGGCTTTGAAAGCCTCTTGGTTTGTGACCATCCTCGCCAAACCTCACAAATCCTCTAGTTTTGGAACCTTGAAGGTGTACTTATAAGTTCTCCTTCTACCGAAATCCATAACGCAATCTTTTTCTTTGATATTTGCAATCACAGTCTTAGTTTAATTTGAAAAACAGAGAGACTAGAGGAGAAAACATTTTTTTTTAATGTTTTAATGTTTTTTCGATGAATGCATGAATGCAGCACACAAAAACATAGGAAAAACATGGGGTCAAAGGGTCGTTGTCATGAAGTAAACTCTCTACCCATCCCCAAAGGTTTATACTAGGGTGATTTTTTGTACCTGTACTCAAAATCATCAGCTCCTCCCAAGATAACAAATAGCAAGCGGATCGCCAGCAAGCTGTATGAAAACTTAGAGTAAATGCTATTCACCGGGAATAGATCATCAGCCTCAAATGAGGGTAGTATCGCGTGACAACTATTTCTGATAGTTTCCGCACTACAAAAGGGTTGGCTCCTCAGCTTCTCAGACATCACAATCGGCCCATTGCCTATGAGAGGGAATGGGTTGCATTGGCCAGCCTCCACTGAGGTTGATGGTCGACCTCGTCGCCATCACTTATCTTAAGTGTATACTCAATCTTTCCACATGCGGCATCACACACATTCCCATTAGCAGAAAAATAAACAGGTATAGCAATTAGGAAAAGCAATATATATATTTGTCCTAATGTCCTAGACCTTTTAAAGCTATGAATCCTAAGTTCCTGACAGAAAATGGTTTCCCGGCGGAGTCACCATCATGTGGTTTCATTCCAAATTAACGGCGTTTTGACCTAAGATCCTAATGACGTCAAGGCTTCAAGGGATAAGAGGAACAAAATGCCTTGAAAGGCGCCTTTTTGTGGTACCTCAGTCCAAGATTTCTACCTAGGAGACGAGAAGAGAACAAGATCCCTAAAAAAAAGATTGTCCCCAGCAGAGTCGCCATTTTTCTGTAGCGAGTGACTTTTGGATGTGGTTGCGAAGCACGATCGCTCTAGTACTACAGTTCGATTCATTTTTTATCCTATTAAAGCTGATGAAGGAAGGGAAATAGATGTCTCCAACTAACCCTGCTTGCATACTGAGGTTAAACAGTCAAAACTGTTGGTTTACAGATGCTACAAAGATTCGGGGTCTCTCCTTGGTTATTTTTTCGAAAAGAGGTATTTAAGGCTTCGGTTGAGATGTTAGGACAGATGTGTAATACCCCAAATTTTGACCACTTAGATTTCCCATTATTGTGAAAATCATCATCACAATATGGATGTACCTTCATGCTTCATCAGTCTCCCCAAGGATGGGTGAGCATCCACTACAATCAAAATTAGGGTTTCAAGCCCTCTCTGAGCTTTAGACAAAGGCTCAATCAAGAAATGACATGATATTCAACTTGTCTAATCTCTCAAACATCCACAATGGATCAAAAAGGACTCCCACTTCAAGGATTAAGCACAAGGATGCTCCCTTCTAGGTGGATCAAGTCTCAAGATCGACAGTATCACCAAATTAGGGTTTTGGTCGACCAGGGCCTCCAGATGGAAATTTTCATCTGGGCACAAGGCAATGATCCAAAACATAACCTAATATGCTTAATGGAACCTCATGAACCCATGCATCAAGTCAATTTTGCCTCAGGGGATGCATTCATCAAAAATCAGGAATTAGGGTTTCTTGACCTAATTCACCCCTAAGTTGACTTTTGGGACAAACCATGAGCCAAGACCTCAAGAGATGATTTGAGGGTCTCTAATATACCATATTGATCCATTTGGAACAATGGATTGATCCAAGAAGCTTGAGCAACAAGTCTCATTTTCATCTGCACCACAATTAGGGTTTTAAGGGAAAAGTCAACTGTAACTTTGACTTTTGACCAGGACATGCTCCCAAACCCTAATACATGATTGAATATACCCTATGACACCCATGGAACATGTCCATCAAGTTTGATTTAGGTCAAGGACATGATTTCCTGAAGAATTGCACAGTTTGGGATTCATCTGATAAAAAGTCAACCGTGCACAAAAGTCAACTTTGACTTTTTGAGATTTTTCACCAAAATGGATTTTTAACCCTAAAATGATGTTAATGTATGGTTTGAATCATCATTCATCAAGAAAAATCAAGAAAAGTGTGATAACTTGTAAAAGGGGTAACCATAAAACTTAGAATTTTTTCTAAGTTAAAAATAAAGTGGCAAAGGTACCAACTTTGGAGGACCATAACTTCTAAACCACAAGGCCATTTTTTCTCATCCAAAGATGGATTTGTAGCCCTCATTATCACCTACAAAAACTTCAACTACAATTCATTCCAATTCATTAAGGATTTTGAGTTATGGAGTGATCAAAGTGGCTGAAAAGTGAAAATGTCACTTTTTCCAACACTTTTTGCCAAATGTAGGGGGATTTTTCACTTGGAATCAAAAGAGATCAAAACCAAACTTGTTCAAACAGTTGTTGTATCATGTAAGAGCTTTCCAAAATGGCCAAGAACATTGCCAAATTCAACCTACACCATGAGATACAACATTGCCAAGTTGCCTTGCTGAAATCTGTCAAGGCAAGGCAGAATTTGCAACTTTGGTCGATTTGCCAAAATCAGCCAAATTCAATTGCTCCAATCCACTTGGACACCTCAGAGGATTGAATCTAAAGGGGACAATCACTGAGCCAAGCCTCCAAAGTCCATGGAACAAGAAATAGCATGTTGAACCTAGAATGGCCAAAATAGGGACAAGACTTCAAATTTGGAATGAGGCATTCAATGGAACCATCAAGGTGGCATGGACTGAGCCATTCTCATCTGAAATCAGTCAAGACATATCCAAGACCAAGGGGACCAAATCTCTATGCCCTAACCTCTAGTCAATGGCTAGAGGAGACTTGGATTTTCATTTGCCAACAATGGCCAAACCTACTTACCAGCTGCCATGCACTATTCCTTGCAAAACAAACTTGCTCTACTATAAATAGAGCTCAATTGTGGTCAGTTTAAGTACACCAAAGCCATCTAACAGATGCTTTCCTCAAAATCTCTTTCTCTTGGCAAAAATGCCTTTCTTAGCAAGGTAGCTATCGGGTTTTGAGTTTGAGAGCAATTCTGCACAAACCAATCACTCACACACCTCACATACATCACATATGAGCTGATCAAACACTCACATAACTTCTGAAACATCAATTTCATGAAATCACCAGCTGGTTGCTCAAATTTTCAAACAAGTTGCAGCTGAGGTACCACAAAATGATCCAGCCAATTTCAATCAAGTCCAACCATCCAAACACAATCCATAGGGTGTAGGGAAGCTGTTCAGATCATCACAACTCATCTGTAACATCTCCAAATCAAAAATCACTTTGCACTTGCTGTCACGGCTTGGAGGTAAGCACATACTTGGTCATCTCTCAATCTATGCATATTTCCTCGCACAATAATTTGGCCATATGTTCATAATCATGCATGGAATGTTTTCCCTCAATTAATTGCATTGTTTGAATCATGTATCAAAAATCCTAGCCTTCATGCAGAAATTAGGGTTCTTGAGGTCTCTTCGTGATTTCTTGTTGTATGTTTAATTTAAATGAAATTAAAGTACATAGACATGACCGTGAGGTTGAGTCGAGCATAATGATATGTGGATTACATGATATGATTACGTATTCATGGAGATTGGATAGAAAATGCAAATATGAGAAACCCAGAAAAACGCGCGTGTTCTTGCTTGTGTTCTTGGCGCCTTTTTTCCAAATTCAAATATTTGAATTTTGTGATTTTGTTTAATTGATTCAAAAATTAATTTCTCTCTGAGTTTTAATGATTTTGAGTTGATTCTTTTTTTAATAATTCACAAAAATGTTAAAATATTTTATTTTATCAAAAAATCCCAAAAATATTATTTATTTCATATAATTGATATTTTTGCAAAGAATTAATATTTTGATTGTTTTTGGCATTTTAAATATTTTTTCTACATTGATTTTGCAACTTTTAATGCTTTCTAATTATTTTGTAGGTCAATACTTAATTTTTGAAGCATTAATCCAAGATCACAATTTGTTTTCCATGTGTTAAACAATTTTTGATCATTTTAATTGAATTTTTATTCAATTAAACACATTTTGGAAACAAATTAGGGTTTTGGATTAATTCAACCCTCATAAATCATTTTCAAAACTTTTTGGGCCTCTTGAGAGAGTGTAAGACCCATCCCCCCTTCTACAAAAACTTTTTGGGCCTCATCCATTGTATAAGTCCCTCTGTACAAGTAAACGACGCGATCGTCGCCCGTTTAAAAATAAAAACCATCTGGGCCTCTCCTTGAGCTATAAGACCCATTCAAAACACTTTGGGCCTCTATTAGAGTGTAAGACCCAATCCCCTTTTAACCAAAACATTTTGGGCCTCACTTATTGTATAAGTCCCTCTGCGTTAAAAGAAAACCTCGGCGCGACCGCCATTTTTAAACGAAAAATCATTTGGGCCTACCCTCGTGTTATAAGCCCCACTCTTTTCTTTAAACCTTTTTGGGCCTCTTGAGAGAGTGTAAGACCCATCCCTTTGTACAGAAAACCATTTTTGGGCCCCAGTCACTTGTATAAGTCCCGCTGTACAAAGTCAAATAGTGCGTTCACTGATAGAACTCTGGGCCTCTCCTTGAGCTGTAAGCCCCAAATCTTTCTTTTTCAAAGCACTTTCTCCTTTGATTTTGAATATACTGTTGTTTTCAATCTTTCTTTGTTGAACAACTAACCCAACAGCATGGAAGCACTCCAACCGAGTAAGTGGTTATCGCTTTCATTTACTGCTTTCATATTATAAACTGTATTGTGGGGCTGCTCACTGTAAGTCTCCTTTCATAAACTCATATCTACTGTGTAATAATAGTATAGATATTTCGAGTTTCCTCGGCTACTATGTCTAGAACTAGGTGACGCCGTTTCACTTATTCATAGAAATAGACGCCTAGATCCCCAATCGGAGCACCAGATACAGTCTTCTCTTCGGCTGTCCTCCTTAGGAATCGTTAAGAAGCTCTACTCCCCAAGATGAATGTATTCTCCGTGAATGGCATCTTTGAGTTTCTTCCCAATTCTCGAACTTTCCTGACTTGATCTATTCCTTGTGGATAGCTTGCCTTGAATGTCTCGGGGTTTGGGTACCCACTACGGTCATAATCTTGGACCTTAACTAAGGAACCCTCTTTAAAAGCTAAAAGTCGCTGGATAGTAAACCTCGCACGTTTACCAGTGGTTTTCATCTTTAAAAGAGTTATCTCTCCTAATGGAAAGGAGATGATAGACCCACGGGCTTCTTAAAAGCATCGGCCTCCTCTTGGGCATTATTCAAGGACACTACGGCTTCTTAGAAGTATTCACAGCCTCCACTTAGGCTTCGTATAATGATCTCTTCCTCCGGGAATGATAGCCTCCTCTTGGGCTTAGTACAAGGACCCGTCGGCTTCTTAAAAGTTTCCAGCCTCCTCTTGGGCTTCTTACAAATTATCCCGACGACCTCCTAGAGGTATAGGAACAGAACCTAGTCATCCTCATAGAACAGTCCTTTCATAGAGTCTACTACTGTTTCTCACAGCATAGTATAAAAGATAAAACTCTAGACACGGACAGTCTAACTTCCTTGAGTCTCAAAGACATTCTCAAGCACCCTTCGTTAAATAGGAAGGAAACCCGCAGACTCGGACAGTCTCAATACCCTTTGGATTTCCTGTTTCCTCAAAGAGAAGGAAATATTCCTGATCCTCAAATCAAATCCCTGAGTACAGTGTTAATCACATAAGAACTGATTTTCTCTTTTAAAATCAGTATATTGGATCTGTCACTCAACTGAAACAGTTACAATAGCCTCCATCTCGGGCTTCGTACGAGATACCAAAATTCTCCCCAGTGGAGTCAAAAACAACCTTTTCGCCTCTCTCTCGGGCTTTGTACGAGATACAAAAACACTCTCTTACTGAGTATAAAAGATTCTCTAACTGAGTCAACTCTTTGCCAGCCTCCTCTTAGGCTTTGTATAACGATATGCCCCACTGGGTCGAACCCTTTTAGCCTCTTTCTCGGGCTTTGTACGAGACACAAAGTAGCCTCCTCTTAGGCTTTGTATAATGATTTTCCTAGCAGAAATTAGCCTCCTCTTAGGCTTCGTATAAGAAAACCACTGGTTGATCCAATTAACCTTTTAGCATCAAAGTTGTGCCTCGTTCACAGTACGCAAACATCAACAACTCCTTTCCCTTTATCTAATCGCTGTAAGCGGCAAGCCTCTGGATCATCTACATCCATGCCACTGTCCCTCTTTTAGCATGAGAAATTCCTAAGGAAAGATGACATTGCTCTACACTGAGTTAAAGTCTTCTCCTTTAGGTTAAAACCCTTTCTTCGGAAATTATGGCATTGCTCGGATCCACGTATCCTAGTTAAAGTAATTCTCCTTCTCCCTTCTTTAGAGATGACAAATTCTCTCTAAAGTCGAGGTCTTTCAGCTTCACGTCTTGGGCTTTGAACAAGACACAAATAGACCTTTCAGCTTCACATCTTGGGCTTTGAACAAGATACAAATCACCTTTCGCTTCATGTCTTGGGCTTTGAACAAGACAACAAAAACCATTTCCTCCCATAGAATAGGAGGAACTACGAACGCTCTAATTTCCCTGTTTCGGTAAACGGGAATACGTAGGCATAAGATTGAAAGAAAAGATCTTAGCGAGCGCAATCAACAAAAAACCCAAATCCCATCAATCAAAAGCAGTAATTCAAAAGCATTAGTCCTAACACCCTAACCCTTGTTCCCCGCCAGAAACATTAAGCCCTAGAAAGAAAGAAACCTGTATTGGCGAAATACGAATAACCAGTACAAAGGCCCCCCCACATTGATAGCATCCGTAACCTAACAGACCGCTGTTTAAACTCAGTATGCAAGCAGGGTTAATTGGAGACATCTATTTCCCTTCCTTATTCAGCTCACAATAGGATAAAAAATGAATCGACCTGTAGTTTTAAACTCAAACCGCAGAGAGCGACCAGTGCTTAAGAACCGCGTCCAAAATCGCTCGCTACAGGATGTATATGAAAGTATGGGATTTTGGGTTTTTGTTTAGTGTGCTTGCTAAGATTTTTCTTTCAATCTTATGCCTACGTATTCCCGTTTACCGAAACAGGGAAATCAGAGCGTTCGTAGTTCATCCTATTCAATGGGAGGAAATGGTTGTTTTGGTGCCTTGTTCAAAGCCCAAGACGTAAAGCGAAAGGTAGTTTGTATCTTGTTCAAAGCCCAAGATGTGAAGCTGAAGGGTCTATTTGTATCTTGTTCAAAGCCCAAGATGTGAAGCTAAAAGGGTTTGACTTTTAGAGAGAATTTGTCATCTCTAAAGAGGGGGTTGTATGTCACAACTGTTTATAAAGAAGAATTACTTCAACCGGGATGTGTGAATCCGGCAATGCCATAATTTCCTTTATAGGGGTTTTTTAACCTGAAGAAGAAGACTTTTAACTCAGTGTAGAGCAATGTTATCTTTCGTTAGGAATTTTTTCATGCTAAAAGAGGGACAGTGGCATGGATGTAGATGATCCAGAGGCTTGCCGCTTACAGCGATTAGATGAAGGGGAAGGAGTTGTTGATGTTTGCGTACTGTGAACGAGGCACAACTTTGATGCTAAAAGGTTGATCGGATCAACCAGTGGTTTTCTTATACAAAGCCTAAGAGGAGGCTATGGGCCCAATAAGAAGGTATTTTTGTGTCTCGTACTAAGCCCGAGAGAGAGGCTAAAAGGGAAGTGACTCGACAAGAGAGTCCTCTATGGTATCTCGTACGAAGCCCGAGATGGAGGCTAAAAGGTTTGACTCCACTGGGGAGAATCTTTTGGTATCACGTATAAAGCCCGAGATGGAGGCTATTTGACTCAACAAGAGAGTCTTTTGTATCTCGTACGAAGTCCGAGATGGAGGCTAAGATTTGTTTGGCTCAATAAGAACCTTTTTGTATCTCGTATAAAGCCCGAGACGGAGGCGGAAGGGTGATTGACTTAACGAGAGAGTCTCTTATGTGTCTCGTACAAAGCCCGAGAGAGAGGCTAAACGTTGTTTGGCTGGGGAAGAATCATTGTACAAAGCCCAAGAGAAGGCTATGGCGTTGTTTCAGTTGAGTGACAGGTCCAGTATGCTGATTTAAAGAGAAAATCAGTTCTTATATGAGTAATGTTGGCCCTCAGGGATTTTGATTCGAGGATCAGGGTTATTCCCTATCTTTAAGGAAACGGGAAATCCAAAGGGTATTGAGATTGTCCGAGTCTACGGGTTTCCTTCCTATATTAACGAAAGGGTCACTTGAGAATGTCTTTGAGACTCAACGAAATTAGACTGTCCGTGTCTAGAGTTTCATCTTTTGTACTATGTTTTAAGAAACAATAGTAGACTCTTTGAATGGACTGTTCTATGAAGATGACTAGGTTCTGTTCCTATACCTCTAGGAGGTCGTCGGGACAATTTGTACGAAGCCCAAGAGGAGGCTGGAAACTTTTAAGAAGCCGAGTGGTCCTTGTATGAAGCCCAAGAGGAGGCTATCATTCCCGGAGGAAGAGATCATTATACGAAGCCTAAGAGGAGGCTGTGAATACTTCTAAGAAGCCGACGGGTCCTTGTACAACGCCCAAGAGGAGGCGGGGATGCTTTTAGGAAGCCTGTGGGTCCTTGAACAATGCCCAAGAGGAGGCCGATGCTTTTAAGAAGCCGATGGGTCCCCAAACCCCGAGAAATTCAAGACAGACTATTCACGAGGAACATATCAAGCCAGGAAAGTTCGAGAATTTGGAAGAAACTCAAGAGATGCCATTCACGGAGAAAAGATCATCTCTGGGGAGTAGAGTTTCTTGACAAGTGCTTTTAAGAAGCCTGTGGGTCCCCAAACCCTGAGAAATTCAAGACAGGTTATTCACGAGGAATAAATCAAGCCAGGAAAGTCCGAGAATTTGGAAGAAACTCAAGAGATGCAATTCACGGAGAAGAGATCATCTCTGGGGAATAGAGTTTCTTTGACAACTTCTACGAGTGACACTCTATGAAAGGGTTCACCGAGAATGCTGCCTTTCATGTCTCCTTATTGTTTAACCCCAAGAGGAGGGAAGACTGTGTCTGGTAATCCTATGGGGATCTAGTTTTGACTATTTAAGAGTGATCAACGGGCTTAATGCTAGACGTAGTTGCCAGGGAAACTCTAAATATCTATAATATTATTACACAGTTGATATGAGTTTATGAAAGAAGACTTACAGCAAAACAGCCCCACAATACAGTTATATGTATATGAAAACGGTAAATGAAAGCGGATAAACACTTACTCGGTTATAGAGCTTCCATGCTGTTTGGTTAGTTGTTCAACAAAGAAAGATTGAAAACGACAGTATATTCAAAATCAAAGGAGAAAGTGCTTTGAAAAAGAAAGATTTGGGGCTTACAGCTCAAGGAGAGGCCCAGGGTTTTACCAGTGATTGCACTGTTGTTTTGTACAGAGGGACTTATACGAGTGACTGAGGCCCAAAATTGTTTTCTGTACAAAGGGATGGGTCTTACACTCTCTCAAGAGGCCCAAAAAGTTTTAAAGAAAATGAGTGGGGCTTATAACACGAGGGTAGGCCCAATTGATTTTTCGTTAAAAATGGCGATCGCGCCGAGGTTTTCTTTTAACGCAGAGGGACTTATACAATAAGTGAGGCCCAAAATTGTTTGGGTTAAAAGGGGGTTGGGTCTTACACTCTATTAGAGGCCCAAAAGTTTTGAATGGGTCTTATAGCTCAAGGAGAGGCCCAGATGTTATTTTTCAAAAAGGGCGACGATCGCGCCGTTTGTTTTTGACGGTATCGGGACTTATACAATGCACTGAGGCCCAAAAATGATTTGGTAAAAAAAGGATTGGGTCTTACACTCTATTAGAGGCCCAAAGTGTTTTGAAAATGATTTATGAGGGTTGAATTAATCCAAAAACCCTAATTTGTTTTCAAAATGTGTTTTAATTGAATAAAAATTCAATTAAAATGATCAAAATTGTTTAACATATGGAAAACAAATTGTGATCTTGGATTAATGCTTCAAAAATTAAGTATTGGCCTACAAAATAATTAGAAGGCGTTAAAAGTTACAAAATCAAGAGGGAAAAACATTTTAAATGGCAAAAACAAATAAAACATTAATTCTTTGCAAAAATATCAATTATATGAAATAAATAATATTTTTGGGATTTTTTGATAAAATAAAATATTTTAACATTTTTGTGAATTATCAAAAAAAGAATCAACTCAAAATCATTAAAACTCAGAGAGAAATTAATTTTTGAATCAATTAAATAAAATCACAAAATTCAAATATTCAAATATTTGAAAATGGCGCCAAGAACAAAGGCAAGAACACGTGCGTGTTCTGAGTTTCCCAGATTTACATTTTCTATCCAATCTCACTGAATACTTGATTATATCATGCAATCTACATATCAATCAACTCGTTTTAACCTCACGATCATGTCTATGGTCTTTAATTTCATTTATTTTTAACATGGAATAAGAAATCAAAGAGAAACCTCAAGAACCCTAATTTCTGCATGAAGGTTCGGAAATTTCACACACGATTCAAACAATGCAATTTATTGAGGGAAAACATTCCATGCATGATTATGAACATATGGCCAAATTATTGTGCAGCAAAAATTGCATGGATCATAGAGTTAGAAGAGCTCATGCTTACCTCTTGCAGCTGGTGATCGTGTTTTGTGTTGGAGGTGTTACAGCTAGGTTCCAATGATCTGGATAGCTTCCCTAGGTGCCATGGAGTGTGTATGAATGCTTGGAATGGATTGAAATGATCTGGAACTTGAGATGGTACCCCAACTGCAAATCTGTCAAGAACTTGAGCAACTGGCTGGTGATTTTGTGATTTTGGTGTTCCAGATGTTATGTGAGTGTTTGGATCACTTCTATATGATGTATGTGAGGTGTGTGTGTGATTGGTTTGAGTGGAATTGCTCTCTAATGAAAAACCCAATAGTGACTTGCTAAGAAAGGCATTTTTGAGAGTGAGAAGTGGTTTTTGAGAAAGGCAAGTGTTGTAGGCCTTTGGTGTACTTAAACTGATCACAATTGAGCTCTATTTATAGTAGAGCAAGTTTGTTTTGCAAGGAATAGTGAATGGCAACTACTGAGTAGGTTTGACCAATGTTGGCAAATGAAAATCCAAGTCTCCTCTAGCCATTGACTAGAGGTTAGGGCACAGGCTGCTGGTCCCCTTGGTCTTGGATAAGTCTTGACTGAATTCAGTTTCTAAGAGCTCAGTTCATGCCACCTTGATGCTTCCATTGAATGCTCCAATCCAAAATTGGAGTCTTGTCCCTATTTTGGCAATTCTAGGTTCAACATGCTATTTCTTGTTCCAAAGACTTTGGAGGCTTGGCTCAGTGATTGTCCCCTTTAGATTCAATCCTCAGAGGTGTCCAAGTGGATAGGAGCATTTGGATTTGGCTGATTTTGGCAAATCGACCAAAAGTGTAAAAATCTGCCTTGCCTTGGTAGATTTCAGCAAGGCAACTTGCCAATGTCATATCTCATGGCTCAAACTGAATTTGGTAATGTTCTTGGCCATTTTGGAAAGCCCTTACATGATACAACAACTGTTTGAACATGTTTGGTTTTGATCTCTTTTGAATCCAAGTGAAAAATCCCCCTACATTTGGAAAAAAGTAAAGGCAGATTCTAACTTAGTGAAATTTTCACTGAGTGTTGGAACAAAGTGACTTTTCTTGATTTTGATCACTCCATAACTCAAAATCCATGATGAATTTGGACATAGGTCAGTATGAATCTTTTGTAGAGGGCAATGTGATCTACAAATCAAGCTTTGATTAGGGACCAATGGCCTTGTGGTTTAGGAGTTATGGTCCTCCAAAGTTGGCACATTAGTGTCACTTTTTCCAGAACTTAGAATTTTTTCTAAGTTTTTATGGTTACCCCCTTTTACAAGTTATCCCACTTTATTTGATTTTTCTTGATGAATGATGATTCAAATCATACATTAACATCATTTTAGGGTTAAAAATCCATTTTGGTGAAAAATCTCAAAAAGTCAAAGTTGACTTTTGTGCACAGTTGACTTTTTATCAGATGAATTCCAAACTGTACAATTCTTCAGGAAATCATGTCCTTGACCTAAATCAAACTTGATGGAAATGTTACATGGGTGTCATAGGGTATATTGAATCATGTCTTAGGGTTTGGGAGCATGTCCTGGTCAAAAGTCAAAGTTACAGTTGACTTTCCTCGTGAAACCCTAATTGTGGTGCAGATGAAATTGAGACTTGTTGCTCAAGCTTCTTGGATTAATCCATTGTTCCAAATGGATCAATATGGTATATTAGAGACCCTCAAATCATGTCTTGAGGTCTTGGTTCATGATTTGTCCCAAAAGTCAACTTAGGGGTGAATTAGGTCAAGAAACCCTAATTCCTGATTTTTGATGTATGCATCCCCTAAGGTCAAATTGACTTGATGATTGGGTCCATGAGGTCCCATGGAGTATATTAGTTTATGTTTTGGATCATTGGCTTGTACCTAGATGAAAAATTTCCATCTGGAGGCCCTGGTCGACCAAAACCCTAATTTGGTGACACTATCGATCTTGAGACTTGATCCACCTAGAAGGGAGCAGCCTTGTGCTTAATCCTTGAAGTGGGAGTCCTTTTGTTCCATTGTGGATATTTTAGAGGTTAGACAAGTTGAAGATCTAGTCATTCCTTGATTGATCCTTTGTTTAAAGCTCTGAGAGGGCTAAAAACCCTAATTTTGATTGTAGTGAATGCTCAACAACCCTTGAGGCATTTGATGAGGCATGATGGTTCATCCATATTGTGATGATGATTTGCACAATGATGAGAAATCTCAGTGGTCAAAATTTGGGGTATGACAATCCTTTGCTAGAGCAGTCTCTCCAGTGTCAAATCACAGACCAATTTAGGGTTTATTCTCATCCCTTAAAACACTCGCCTCCTCTTGGGCATCATACAAAAGATAAAACTCTTCCACACCAGTAGACTTGGAGAGTCTAACCCCCTTGAGTCTCAAAGACACTCTCAAGTTCCATATACACATAGGAAAAACCTCGGTCACTCTGGATCAATCTCCAACAGAGCTAAATCCCAGTCTCTCTCCTAAATATCCCCAACTCAGAACCTCAAGGCATCTGATATCTCAACTCTTCTGGAACCCTCAGCAAGAGTTGATTCCCTACTTGGACCTACCTCTGGATCTCAATAAATCCCCTGCAGAAGTTAGCCTCCTCTTAGGCTTTGTATAAGGACCTTTCCTTAGCAGAAAGCTAGCCCCCTCTTAGATTTTGTATAATGATTCTCCCCAGCGGAGCTAAACTGTTCAGACTCTCTTGTTGAGTCAATCAATGTTCAGACTCTCTTGTTAAGTCAATCACCCTTTCAGACTCTCTTGTTGGGTCAATCACTTTCAGACTCTCTTGTTGAGTTAATCACCTTTTCAGATTCTCTTGTTGAGTCAACCTTTTTAGCCTCAATCTTGGCCTTTGTACAAGATAGATAATAATACTCTCTTGTTGAGTCAATCTCTTTCCAGCCTCATCTTAGGCTTGGTATAAAGATTTCCCCTAGCAGGAGTTAGCCTCCTTTTAGGCTTTGTATAATGATTTCTCCAGCTTGTTCAACCACAATCCTGGGCCTTGTACAGGATAGATAAAAGCACTCTCTTGTTGATTCAACCCTTTTAGCTTCAATCTTGGGCTTTGTACAAGACATAAATCTTCATCTTTTAAACTGGGGACAAATATTTTCCCCAGCGAAGACATCTGTCAGGATTTGAGGAAGGATTTCCCAAGCAGAGTCAAACTCATTTCAGCCTCAATCTTGGGCTTCGTACAAGATACCTAAAATATCCTCAGCCGAGTCAGTAAAGGCTCTTTTTAGCCTTAATCTTGGGCTTTATACAAGACAGATAATACTCTCCAGCAAGAGTCAAACCCATTTCAGCCTTAATCTTGAGCATTGTACAAGATACATACAAATCTTCCCGGCGGAGTCAAAATCCCTTTTAGCCTCAATCTTGGGCTTTGTACAAGACAGATAAAACATTTTCCCCAAAAAAGTCAAGCTTTTAGCCTCCTTTTAGGCTTTGTATAATGATATCCTCAAAGAGTCAGTCTCTTTTTTGCCTCAATCTTGGGCTTTGTACAAGACACCAATATATACACACTCTTGTTGAGTCGGTCTTATCCAACCTCCTCTTAGGCTTTGGATAAGGATTTCCCCAGTGGAGTCAATCAACCTCTTAGCTTCAACCTTGGGCTTTGATCAAGGCACAAAAAAATCAACAATCCCTCTTTAGAGATGACAAATTCTCTCTTTGTCAAAACCTTTTAGCTTTAATCTTAGGCTTTGAACAATATACAAATAAACCTTTTAGCTTCAATCTTGGGCTTTGAACAAGACACCAAAACATCTTTTTCCTCCCTTAGAATAGGAGGAACTACGGTTGCTCTGATTTCCCTGTTTCGTTTAAACGGGAATACGTAGGCATAAGATTGCAAAATCTTAGCGAGCATATCAATCAAAAACTCTAGGTCCAGTACCTTCATACATCAATCAAACTTAGGTATAGTACCTTACCAAAAACACCCGAACATCAACAAAAACTCACTCATTCATACTTCCCAAGAAACTTTCCCAACCCATTAACGGATAAACACCATCAAGTATAAAGCGAAACCTAAAGCTAATATCCTGTGGATAACCACATATAGGATGTGTAATTGACAACTCCCCATTGTATAACCTGACCCCGACTCCCCGAATCTCTTTTAAGCGTTTGTTCAATTAAACATCTGTGTGCAAGGTTAGTTTTAGATAGCTTCCTTTTCCCTTTCAGCTTTATGGGATAAATAAGAAATCAGAAAGTAGCACCCCCTCCTACTATTGCGGTGAGGAAAACCTAGCGATAAGGTGGTCGCGTCACCGACAAAAATCGCTCGCTACAGTAAAATGGCGACTCTGTTGGGGAGTCACTGTATGATCTGTTTTACCTTAGTCATCATCATCCCCATTTTCCAACAGTAAAATGGCGACTCTGCTGGGGAGTCACTGTATGATCTGTTTTACCTTAGTCATCATCGTCCCCATTTTCCAACAGTAAAATGGCGACTCTACTGGGGAGTCATTGTCTGTTTAGGACTAGGATTATAGCTACTAAGAGGTCTAGGATGTTAGTTTTAGGAATGAATATATATATATATATATCGCTTTTCCTAATTGATATCCGTGTTTATTTTTCCGCTAATGGGACTGCGGGTGATGCCGCATCTGGAAAGTTTGAGTGACACCTAAGATAAGTGATGGCACTAGACGGGTAATCTTACAGGGAGTGACTCCCAAATAAGAAACCCCGGTCGACCATCAAATCAGTGGAGATGCCCTTTCGGGTTCAATGCCTATACGACTTCGGTTGTTGAAAGCAGATTGTTCGATTGTGGTGTCCGTGAAACTGAGGATTTAGTAGGCTGAGAACCTTGTTACTATTTTGTAGTGTGGAAGCTATCGGAAATAGCTGTCACGCGATACTACCCTCATTTGAGATTACTCTAAGATACTGCAGCTCGCTTGGGTGAACCAGCCTGCTGTTGTTATCCCAAGGGGGGTCAATCATTTTGAGGATAAGTATAAAAAAATACTAGTACAACCTTTGGGGATGGGTAGAGCCATGACTTCATGACACCGAACCTTTGACCCCATGCTTTTTCAATGTTTTTGTGTGCTGCATTCATGCATTCATTTCATTAAAAAACGTTAAACAAAGAAAATTTTCTCTTCTAGTCTCTCTTTTTTCAAATTAAACTAAGACAATGATTGCAAATGTCAGAGAGGGAAAAAATATTGCGCTATGGATTTCGGTAGAAGGAAGACTCACAAGTACACCTTCAAGGTTCCAAAGTTAGAGGATTTGAAAGGGGGTTGGCAAGGATGATCACCAACCCTGATGCTTTTAGAGCTAAGTACGGAGGACTGTTGTTTCTGTTAAGGGTCTATGTAATCGAAGGAATCCTGGCTACACTCATTCAGTTTTACGATCCGGTCTATCACTATTTCACGTTCCCGGATTATCAACTAGCACCAACCCTGGAGGAGTACTCTCACCTAATTGATTTACCCATTACTGACCAAGCTCCCTTTTCTGGACTGGAAGAAATTCTAAAGGATCAAACCATTGCAAGAGCAATCTATTTGGATGAGTCAGAAGTTATGACTCACATGACCACTAAGGGTGGAATCCAAGGTTTTTCGGCCAAGTTTTTGATAAAGAAAGCTTTGTACTTTGCTAGTATAGGGAACGTGACTGCTTTCGAGAGCGTCTTTGTTTTGCTCACCTTCGGGTTGTTTCTATTTCCCAACATTGATGACTTCGTTGATATCAATGCCATTAAGATATTTCTAATTGGAAACCCTGTACCAACCTTGCTCGCAGAGGCTTATCATTCTGTACACTTAAGGAATTAGTATAGCGGAGGAATGATCACATGCTGTGTACCCTTGCTGTACAAATGGTTCACTTCTCATTTACCCAAGTCTGCTACTTTTTGGGATCATAAGAGTACCCTACGTTGGTCACAGAGAATCATGCCTCTTACCAACTTAGACATAGACTGGTACAATCGAATCTATGACGGGATCAGAATCATTGACCATTGTGAAAACTTCCCAAATGTACCCCTCATAGGAACTAAAGGAGGAGTCAACTATCATCCAATTTTAGTTCCTCGTCAATTCGGATACCCGATGAGGCATGTCCCACGTAATGCTCATCTGGAAGGTCTTTTCTTCAAGGAAGGAGAAAATGACAAAGCACTAAAGACAGAAATAGTACATGCCTGGAAACATGTTCATAGAAAAGGAAGAGAGTCTTTAGGAAAACCAGACTGTGTCTCTGTGGAACCTTATCTCCACTGGGTGCAGACTAGAGCTCTCAAGCTGAGGATGCCTTATCCTCGTCAAGAAGTTCTTCCATTAAAGGAATCTGTCCTTTATTTTATGTCAGATACAGAAAAGCTTCAGGTTACTCTCAACAAAGTTCAACAGTAGAAGAAATCTTGGAAGAACAAGTACCGTATTCTCAATGTGGAGTGTAACAAAATACAACAACTGTTAAAAGAAAAAGATGCTCTGATCGAGATTTTAGAGCAACATGCTATAGAGAATCAAGAAGACCAAAGGAATTTGCTCGCTCCTTTCACTTGGCAAAAGAATGACAACCCGACAACGACTCGAGAGCCCCGGTCAAAGAAAAGGAAAATACCAGAACCAACACCTGAGCTCTCCTCAGAGAGGACTCAGGATCCATAAGTTTAGACATTTCCTTTTACAACACTTTGTAAATTACTGTATTTCTATTTCCGCAATCTTTGAATTCAATAAAATGGGGCCCCCCCCACTGTATGATATTTGCAATCCAATTGTTGAAGTTTATTTTGATTAAACAAAAAAAAATTAATTAATATAATCATTGCATATCATTCATCATTCTCACATAACACATTCTTCTTCCCTACGAATCTCACGTTTGTGTCTCGATTCTAGAGTCAAACGTCTCATTCGTACAATACTCGGGCCAGTCAACAAAAGAAAATGGATAATCTCGAGGAAGAGAACAGGGAGTTGAGAGAAAAACTCGACGCTCTGAAAGAAGATCTGAGGAAACTTCACAATGACATGAAATCTCTGGAAGCAGCCCAGATACAAAGGACTGTGATTTCAGAGATCACATCTACGCCCATAGTGGAAAAGTATGATCCTTGGTATAACATGCCTAAAGATCGTCCCTAGGGCATGCCACTTAACTATATCCCGGAAGGATATATTCCGCTGATCACTGAAGATCCAAAAACTGCACCAGGAGCTGTTGGGCCTGAAGGTTACAAACTTCGGGAAAGCGAAGATGCAAGGGGCATGACAGCAACTCCTGATGTACAAACTTCGGGATAGGGAAGCACCAAGAGTCACCGCCGTAATAACTATACCACCACCCGTGGTACACACTGTCCCGGAAGGACAGATTCCACAGATACCGTCAAGTGGAAACGAAAGTATGTACGACAGAATGAGGGAATTCCAGGAACAGTTCCTGGAAATACAAAAGGAACTACAAGCCATTCGCGGTCAGGATCTATTTGGAAAGGACACCGCAAACCATTGTTTGGTCCCCAATGTGAAAGTTCCGCACAAATTCAAGGTGCCCGAATTTGAAAAGTACAAGGGTAATTCTTTCCCTCAAAGTCACTTGGTGATGTACGCTCGAAGGATGTCAACTCAGACAGAGAACTAACAGCTACTGATCCACAATTTCTAAGATAGTTTTACCGGTGCCGCACTCAAATGGTACATGGGGTTAAACCGCACTAAGATCGTTACTTTCAGAGATCTTGGCGCTGCCTTCGTTCAACAGTATAAGTATAACTTGGACATGGCACCGGACAGAGATCAACTCAGAGCCATGTCGCAGAAGGATAAGGAAACCTTCAAGGAATATGCTCAGAGATGGCGGGAAATTGCAACCCAGATTTGTCCACCTCTTGAGGAAAAAGAGATGACAAAGATCTTCTTAAAAAACTTGAGCTCATTTTACTATGATAGAATGGTCGCCAGTGCGCCCAATGACTTCACTGAGATGGTAGGCATAGGAGTTCATCTTGAGGAAGCAGTCTGAGAAGGACGTTTAGTTAAAGACACTGGATCGTCAAGTATTACCAAAAGATACGGTAGTGCTCTCCCTAAGAAAAAAGAGCAAGATATTGGTAATATCTCTCTCGGAAAGCAAAGGCGACGGTACCAACCAGTAGAAGCCGTAACCCCTGCTATCAACCATGCGTCTGTTCCTACGTATCAACCTCAGGTTGCTCAGAGCCAACTGAATCAACAACAATATCAGTAAAGGACACAACAACCTCTTCAACAGGCTCGTCCTCAGTACAACAACAACCGTACAACGCGACCACCAGGGTTCGACCCTATACCAATGTTGTACACAGAACTATTTCCACTACTACTAGTCAAGGGGCACGTCCAAACTAGATCTCCTTTTGCGATACCGGAGAATCCTCCTTTTTGGTTCAAAGCAGACCAGACTTGCCCTTACCATCAAGGAGGACCAGGGTATAACATAGAAATCTGTCTCAGCTTCAAATCCGATGTGCAGAAGCTTGTCAGGAACGGGGTCTTATCCTTTAAGGATACAAATCCTAATGTTCAGACGAACCCGTTGCCTCAACATGAGAAAACTACGGTAAATTTGATAGAGGAAGAGTCTAAGCACAACTATCAAATTCATGATGTACTCTTATTAGGAACCAACCTGGTCAAGATGCATTGCAGACAGAGGGGGTACGGGCATGTACCGTCTCATAACTATCACCAATGTGACGTCTTCTCTAAAGACAATCAAGGATGTTCTGTGGTGCAATCAGCTCTACAGGAACAGATGGATCTTGGATGGATCCAGGATCACTGAATTCGTGAAGTCAACATGACTTATACAAATTCCAACATCATTCAAAACCACGACATCCGTGCGATGAATGTCAACTTGGTGGCAACGCACTCAAGACAAAGCCAACATCATAATCTGCCACGGCACAATTATGATTCCTGTCTGATTTGCTAGGTAAACAATCAGGGATGCTCTTTTGTACAAGAGGCTCTCCAGCGTCAGATGGATCTTGGATGGATTCAGGATTACCGTGATAGAAGTCATTATCAAGTGAATATGATTCAAATCTTTGATATTCGCTTGATGAATACCAACTTGGTGGAATTACAGGCTACACAAGTCCAGCTCGGTTTTCGAACTTCGCATGATTATTAGAACTGCAAAGTGTGTCGGGAGAGTGACCAAGGATGTGCACTCGTTCAAAGAACACTGCAACACTTGTTAAACCACTGGTGACTTCCGATCTATCTAGATGAAGACACACAACAAGTCAACATGATTAACGAGAACCCTACTAGGCATCAGAATCAGGATGTTAGATCAATGGAGACAAATCTAGTAAGGTTACACTGCATACAAAGTGGACGTGGCCGGGTGTCACCACACAACTACGAGCGCTGTAGAATTTGCTCAGAGAATAATCAAGGATGCTACCTAGTGCGAGCAGCCCTTCAAGGTCATTCGGACCATAAGGAGACTCAACCATGGTCAAACTTTGGTTCAATGTCAGACTATCATCCTAATTAAGGAAAAGATGTTGTCTTGATCCCTAAGCGAGAAATGGCCAAAGATGTGTGTGCCATAATACCTTTACTCCATGAATCAAGAGTTCCTCTCGATGGTGGAAGGATTCTCAACCTCGAACCAATTGAGGCCGGCTACGATGGTCAGAAAAACCAGAAGGCTCCTGTAGTTATCTATCTGCCGGGACCAGTTCCGTACAAATCCGATAAAACTATCCCTTACAAATACAGTGCAACAACAATTGAGAATGGAAAGGAAACTCCATTACCCTCCGTCGTGAATATTGCAGACATTGGTCGAGTAACACGGAGCGGTCGGATCTTCAACCGAGGAGTTGGAGAACCCAGCAAAGAAAAGGTACCTCAAGCAGAAGTTCCTGATCAACCAATCAGGCAAACCAGTGATCCCGACCTTTCAAAGAACAATGATGAGATGCTGAAGCTCATCTAGAAGAGTGAATACAACATTGTAGATCAATTGTTACAAACTCCTTTAAAAATCTCTGTGTTATCTCTTTTACTCAGTTCCGAAGCTCACAGGAAGGCTCTACAGAAAGTCTTAGAGCAAGCCTTTGTGGAACAAGATGTAACAATAAGACAATTCGACAGCATCATCTCCAACATCACTTCCTGCAATAACTTGGGATTTAGTGATGAGGAAATACCGAAAGAGGGCCAGAATCATAACATGGCACTTAATATTACAGTCAACTACCATGACGATGCTTTAGCCAACATACTGGTTGACACCGGATCGGCTCTGAATGTTATGCTGAAGTCCACTCTAATGCGACTATCATTTAAAGGATCTCCGATGAGAAGCAGTGAGGTCATCATCAAAGCATTTAACGGATCCCAGAAAATAGTTATTGGCGAAGTCGACCTTCCCATAAGTATCGGTCCTCACACTTTCCTAGTCACTTTCCAGGTCATGGACATCCGGGCAGCATACAGTTGTTTGTTAGAAAGACCTTGGATACACGAGGCTGGGGCAGTCACTTCGACACTTCACCAGAAGCTGAAGTTCGTCAAGAACGACCAACTAGTCACAGTCTGCGGAGAGCAAGCTTTGATCGTGAGCAACTTATCGTCGTCCACTTGTGTAGAACCAGAGGAGGTTGTTGGAACCCTGTTCCAAGCACTTTCGGTGAGCCACGACAACCTATCAGAAGGAGGAACGTCAATTTCCTCGTACAAAGATGCTCTCGAAGCGATCAGAAGTAACAATACCAAAGGATGGGGACAACTTGTTATTCCTACTGATAACAAAACAAAGAAGGGTCTTGGTTTTTCCTCAACCTGTACCCAGACTGCTACTAACAATGAAAGTCTTCATCCCATGCAAAACTTCTTCCATAGTGGAGGCTTCCTTCACCCGATGTCTCAAGAAGTACATACCATCAACGAGGGTGATTCCTCCAATACAGATGAAGAGTGGAAGTCCTACCTTAACGAGGACGGTTATATGTCTCAGGAAGAGGTGCCTACACCATTTTGCTTTCCGGCACAAAGTCCGAGATATATACCAAGGTCAGATGTCAAGATGATATATGGAGATTGTGATCCGGAAGGATGTCGTGCTCCGCCCAACTCATTAGAGGAGGGCACTCTGATAAAAGACAACTTTGACCATAACTATTATGGCCCAATGGATGGCCTGCCTATCTGGCAGCCGTACCCAGGAGACTTGGGGCAAAAGAGTCAGTCGAACGATACATATCAGCTGAGCATCATTGAAAAGAATACCTGCGTCCCCACCGAATCATGGGATCATTACTCGGGCCATTCAAAAAATATCCAGTACAACGTGTAACACCTCAAAATTTGCCCTTTTGTTGTTAACCTAACTGGCTTATGCTTCCTTTCATTTGCATTATCATTCCTGCATTTGCATTGTCCTTTTGAGCATGGGATCAGGGTATTCTCTAGCAGCTCACGGCATCATCAGTCCCAGTACGATTTTTAACAGTGTTCAGAGCCAAGCAGGTAGCTTTCCAAGTCTTTTGAGCATTTATTTTTCTCATTAAATGATTGGATTATCAGAAACCCCGGCAGTCGATTTTTGATCAGTCATTCAGCACCAGACAGTTGTTATCAGCATATTTCAAGTGTTTTCCAGTGGTAATATCAAATGGTAAGTTTCAGAGATCTATCATGGTCCATAACAGGTGGAACCGGACGAATATCCAAGTTTTCCTCCTTTTGGCGCCAATTTTGAATTTTTGAACTGAGTAATCGATTACTCAAAGTGAGTAACCGATTACTCTGGGCGAAGTTGCAAAAATGTGGCATTTTCAGTACTGCAGAATTTTGGGGTGTTTTGTGGTCATGTGCTTGGCTTGTGCATGTGTGGGAAGGATCTAGAACTGATTTATTTTCATCATTTTCCACCCAAAATTCAAATTCTCTCCATCATTTTTCCATTCTAATTCCTCATTTCATTTCCTAATTCACATTTCACCCCAATTTCCACTCACTTAACCTCACTCCAAACCACATTTGGATTCCTAACCTAGCTTCTATTTAAATCAATTCATTCCAAACCTCAAAGACCTAGATCATTTTCACTCTCCAATTTTTCAGAATTTTGCTCTCAATTCTCTCTCACTTTTTCCATTTTTCATCTTCATCTTCAACCCCTCACCAAAGCTCCATATCCATAGATTCACAAATTCTTCATTGGAATTTGTGAATTCTTGAGCTAAACCTCCATCACATCATCATTCTTGGTTCAATTCTGATATAGCTACTGGTTTGGATCTTGGAATCACTTTTGGGAGCAGCTTTTGATTATTTGGAGTGTTCTTGCTTGGATCTTGAAGTTTCTTGCTAGGATCTTGAAGATTATTGTATAGATCTCTGGTTTTCTTGCTTGGATTCACCAATTTTCGTGCTCAACAATCACCAAGGCAAATCTCAGCCTTGTAGGTTGGTTTTCCTTAGATCTATGTTTGATTTAGCTTAATTTCAACTTATGCAATGTAGATACTTGGTTTGTGATGTGATTTGATCCATTTGCTTGATTTGATTTGTGATCTTGTTGTTTGATTGATGAAATTGGTGTTTGATTACTGATATTTGATGTGAATTTCGTGATTAATTGATTGCATGATCATTTGGATGTTTGCATAAGTGATTGGATGCTGAAAAGTGCTTTTCAAAGTTGATTTTCTGCCTCTGTTTCAGTGGTAATCGATTACCCTAACAGAGTAACCGATTACTCTGCCTAATTTTCACGTTTTTGGCCAAATTTTAACTGAGTAACCGATTACTCAAAGTGAGTAATCGATTACCACTGCTGCAGAGTGATATTTTCTTGCATTTTCTTGATTGTTTGAGATCCGGTGCATGCCTAAACTTCATGGATTGATGCATTGATGATTTGCGGACTATTCTTGAGCTGTTGCACCTCACACTATTGCATAAACACGACTTTTTGACACGCGAGTCTTGGTTTTCACTATTGAATGTGCATGCTTGTGTTGTTGATTTCTTGATGCTATAAACGCCATACACACATTTCTTTGAGCATGTTGACTGTGATTAAATGCTTATGTTGCTGGAATTGTGTTATGCATGCCTAATTGTTTCCATTCCTTGAGATGCATGTTTGTTCCGATTTGTGCACATGCTTAATGTTGTGCATCCGTTCATGATGTGGTGCATTCTTTCATGTTATCTCCAAGTGTTGTTTACCATGGTATATGATGTGTTTGCAATCATAATGCATGATGTTTGATGCGCATTTGCTTTGCCATGCTTGATTCATATTCAAATGTACCGCGTGCTGCCCTGTTTCTACAGCTGTCTATGTATAAGTGTGATGTTGTATGTACGGCTGTTTGGCTTTTCACACCCTTTGTTGTTCTGAATTGTATGTTGTTGTATGCTGCCTTGCTGGTGTGCTGCTTTTTACCGCTGTTTTGGTGCAGGTACGTTGTGGTAGCTGCTGTTTTTATTCATTCGCTTCCTTTCCTCTTTCGTCTCTTTCACTCTTTTCTTCCCTTGGATCTCAAGACTTATTCAAGTCTTGGATTCTTTTCCCCTTAGAGCTACCTAGTCCAACTTAATTTTTGATTAAGCTTGGAGTAGGATTAGCATTAGGTCTTAGGTAGTTGTTTCTCGCCTAAACTTCACTAACCATAGGACCGCCCTTTTGCATGACAACATTAGGATAGTGATTCCCTTAGAGTCACCCTTTTTCCTTGTGTCTTCTCTTCTTATCTCATAACAGTTCTAAAACACTTAATAAATATAACGAATATTGCGCTCGAGCCTTAAGTGTAGGAAATGAAGAACGAGGGGTCTCCCCTCCTCTTCTAGAGTGTTTAGCATACGTTCCATTTCAGGGCGACCATGCGATTCACTCGTTCCCGCGTGGTAGAATTTAGTGCAATGTAAGTTACGAACTAACTTCAATCCACTTCTGTCTAAAAAACAAAAAAACAAATTCAAATCTTTTTATCCTTCGGGATCGTTCTAGTTCAAATCATTTTTCAGAAAAGGGCACGTTACTTCCGTCTCGTCGCAAACAAGCATCGACCCTAACTGCCGGATGCGAATCTAACGTCGCTCATAAAAAACACTAACCGACCTCGTCAGGTTGAACTACGACTGCTCTGATTTCCTCTTTCTCGTCCGATTAAGGATACATAGGCACAAGACGGCGATGTCTTGGCGAGCAACCTCCCCTCTTTAGTTCGTGTCCGAACTACGTTGACTCTGACTTTCCCATTGCACGAGGGAATACGTAGGCGTAGGACGAGCGATGTCCTATCGAGTCACTTCCTTTTCTTTTCTTCTTCGCTTCTTTGTTCCTTTCCGTTCCCGTTTCTTCTCGTTTCCACTAGCAGCGGAGCTCCAGACGACGACACCCTTTGATCGAGACAACAAGTGTGGATCCCGTCGAGTACGATGGACGCGTGGGGTGCTAACACCTTCCCTTCGCGTAACCGACTCCCTTGCCTATTTCTCTTGGTCATGAGACCATGTTCTTTCCCTTCCCTCAGGTTTACGCAGTGTTTCCTTTCCCTCTCTTGGGATAAATACACATTGCTGGCGACTCTATTTTCCGCGCCACTTTCGCGTTTGTACCATGGATGCAAATCCTCGGGAGCGACAGCTGGCGACTCTGCTGGGGAGAGATAGACCTCTGGCTGGTCCATCCTAGCGCTTGTTTGTTTTTTTTCATTGGATGTTTATCTATTGTGCTTTATTTCATTGTATATTACTGTGTATTACTGTTTTACTGTATTTACCGCATTTATAGCATTGCATTTCATTATTATGTTGTACTGTTCTGCTGCTGGATTTTCTGTTTGTAGGGTGGGTTGGATTTATGAGAGAAAAGCCCAATACCCAGGCTTGAGCATACACCTATGATTAGCGTGGAAAGTAGTGTGACTTGTTTGGCATTTGGCCAGACTTAGTATACATGAAAACTCCACATCCAGACGAGGTTTTCTTGGTAATATTCTATCCTGCGCATTTGGAGCAGACGATGGAATATAACCTGGAAAACTGTCGACTCTGGCGACCGTCTCCCGAGAACTCGACAACGCCTCTCCTCCCGGCACGTGATGATGGCAGTCCAGAAATGGCAAACCCATTACACTTTTTGATCCGAGGACCTAATACTGAGAACTCACTATAGGATGACCCTTATTTTTGGGGAATCAGTGGACGACCTCTTTGTTTGGCGATAGTATTGTACCCCGAGGGATGAATGTACTATTGCTTCTTAAATCTAGAATCCGAGACTGAGGATCCCATCTTCTAGAACCCACATGTGAGAGGGGACGGGTGTTTGCAGGTCTGCAGGTAACCGAAACCTTCAACCTACCCGGTTTTCTGGATTTCTCATCAGTGTATTGTTATTATCCTGATTTTCTGGCAGTTTGAATGGGCTGTTATTCTGGACTTCTGGTTTTATGATATTTGGGGTTTTATTCAGTCAGCAGAACAACAGCAGTTTTGAGCATCATGGATACCTTGATCCCATGTTTGCATTTGCATCATCATTTTGCATTCTAACATGTTTGTTCATTTGTAGGGTTGCATCCTAACTTTGATTCCGGTTGTCCGAAGACTGTCCATGATGAATACTAGTACTGAAGAGAGGAAGAATATCATCCCGTACAAGTTCCCAGAGCTTCATTTAGATGCTTTGCACAAGATCTCGGCTATGGTAAAACCCGGGGTATTGGCAGACTTTAGAGGAGAGTATGGGAGGATTCTGAGTTTCGCCTGAGATGTTACCAACTATGAGTTCAAGGCTCTGCACACTCTGGCACAGTTCTATGACCCTCACCTGCGGTGTTTTCTGTTTGCGGATTATCTTTTAGCTCCGACATTGGAAGAGTATGCTCTCATTTTGGATGTTTATGTCAAAGAAGAAGTTCCCTTTTATCCTTCTAAGGAGTTTCCCGATCTGGAAAAGGTTGCTGTTGCGTTACGCTTGGATCAGTCTTTGCTGATGAAGAATGTTGCGAGTAAAGGAGGTTATAAAGGCTTTCACACAAAGTTTTTGATCGAGCAGGCTGCTATTTGTGCTAAGGCTAAATGTTGGTCGGTGTTCAATGCAATTCTGGCTATATGTGTTTATGGAACGGCATTGTTCCCTAATGTGAAGGATTTTGTAGACGTGCACGCTGTCCGGATATTCACCATGAAGAATCCAGTACCTACCTTGCTTGGGGATCTGTATTATTCGATGCACTATAAGAATGAGAAGAGGAGAGGAGGACCTCTTTACTTTTATGCTCCAGTTCTGTACAAATGGTTTGCCGATCGCCTTCCTAACTCTGGGGCATTCTTAGACAACAAGGAGACATTGGACTGGTCAAGGAGATTGATGGGATTAAGGGCTGACAACTTGATTTGGAACAATCGTGATTTGCTGCGCCAAGAGATCCTGATTAGTTGTGGAGGTTACCCAAACGTACCTTTAATAGGAAGAAAAGGGGGAATTAATTATAATCTTATTCTTGCTATTAGGCAATTTGGGTATGCTTTGAAAGAGCTGCCGAAGGACCAAGATGTTCAGGGATCTCTATATGTGAGTGGAGAAGCCAATCTGGAAGTGTTAAAGAAGGCTGCAAATACTTGGGGAGACCGCCACAAGAAAGGAAAGACTTCTTTTGGAAAGTGTAACAACAAAGCCTTCCCTGCATACGAGGACTGGATTCAGAGGAGAGTAGAGAGTGTACTTCTACTGTTCTGCAGAGAACCTCCATCTTATCCCCTGCTGATTGAATCTCTGACCACAATTGAGATAGAGAAGTATAACAAACTGTGGGCTGAAAAGGAGAAGCTTCGAGATGAGAATGGTGAGCTGCAAAGAGAAATCTACCACTTGAAACATGAGCGAGGTGAGGCTGTTCATGTCGCTAAGTTGAGGATAGAGCTTCTCGCTAAGAAAGAAAAGGAGCTGGCTGAAGAGGTCATAGCCAGACAAAAGGTAGGACAAGCTCTGAAAAGTGTTAGCAGAATTCTCAAATCCAAGAAGGAAGATCTAGCCAAAGCTTGGTCAATGATTCACAAGTTCAACGCTTACCGAGATACTGCGATCACAGCCAACAAGCAGAAAGAAGATAAGTTCCTGGGTCAAATCGAGAGTTTGAAGACGAAGCTCAAGAAGAAAGACGAGGAGATCTTATCAGGGACGTTCCAGAGACACGCAGTCGAGGAGCGAATGAATGAGGCCATAGCGACCATAGCAGAGCTGAAGATACGAGCTGAGGTGAAGAGGCCTAGGAGTGAAGGTTCTAGCTCAGGCAGTGGGTGACACTCTGTAGTCTGTTCTTTCTTTGTATTTTGGGTCACCACCAGAATTGTTGGCTGGGATCTTTGCTTCTTTTGTTTTCAGACTTATTATTGTTATCTTGGGTTGTAATATCTGACGGTGATTTTTCTCTGATTTATATATGAGCAGCAGTTTCATCCTATCTTGTCTTTAAACTGGAATCAAGGGGTGGATCTCCCTACAAATATTCAAACATGTTCATTTGCATTTGCATAATCATAATCATCTTTTTGCATCGCAGGTGCTCATTCCGGTTTGTTCTAACCTTCATTTGGTTGCAGGCAAGATTGATAACCAGCTGATTCACCAGTATTCTACTAGATCAAATCAGAAGAGAATTATGGAGAAGATGCAAGCTGATATGGCTACCATGCAGGCCCGTATAGACCAATTCATGGAGCTGATACAGGGTGTTGCCCAAGGGCAAGAGCAATTGAGGACTCTGGTCCAACCCTTAGTGGCAAGAGTGGATGAAGACAGGATTCTTCATGGCGGAGTTCATAATGGCGTTGGTGGTAACGGTGCTCAGGGAGGCCCTGTGGGCGTAGAGATCCCTATTCCTGGTGTTGTGATCCCTCCGGGCGGAGGAAAGCAGCTTGTGATTCCTTCTGTGGTGGGAGGAGGAAGTGTTTGTGCTGTTCATGGTCGTCGTTTTGAAGACCAACAAGATGACGTTTTCTCTCTGCCAGGCGGGGATGCTGGTCGTCAGGCTGAAAATGATCAGAGGTTCAGACTCATTGAAGAACAACTAAGGGGAGTGGTGAATCAGAATCCTGTAGGAATAGATCTGGAGGATTTGGGGCTGGTTCCTAGAGTTGTAATTCCGCACAAATTTCAGGCGCCCATTTTTGCGAAATACAATGGTACCACCTGTCCCAAGATGCATGTCAGGGCATACGCGAGGAAGATGGTCGCGTAATCTAAAGGTGAGAAATTGATGATGCATTTTTTCCAGGACAGCCTGTCTGGGGCATCCTTGGAATGGTATATGCAATTAGAGAGATGCCATGTCCGTAATTGGAGAGAGTTGGTCGAGGCCTTCATCAAGCACTACCAATATAACACTGATATGGCTCCCAACAGGACCCAGTTACAGAATATGTCTCAGAAGAATAATGAAAGCTTCAAAGAATATGCGCAGAGATGACGTGAACTAGCGGCAAGGGTGCAGCCGCCCATGTTGGAAAAAGAAATGTTGAATTTGTTTATGGATACTTTGCCGGGACGTTATTATGAGAAGCTGTTACCTTACGCGTCAGGCAAGTTTGCTGATTTGATCATGGTCGGGGAGATGTTAGAGAGTGGAATCAAAGCTGGGAAGGTCGCAGGTAGTGATAGGTCGTCTTCTGTGTCGTCTCACCGAGGTAAAGGAAAGCAACATCAGGGTTATAACCAGCAGGTAGCTTCAGTGACAATTCCTACAGCGCTTCCTCAACAGCAGCAAAATCAGGCTCCACGTCAGTAATAGCCAAGGCCTAAGCAGAATCGACATTTTGATACTCCACCTCTACCGTATTCACAGTTGTTTCAACATTTGCTACAGTTGCAGTTAATCCAAAAAAGGACTCTAGCTCCTCCCACCGGTAATCCACCTCCGGGTTATAATCCTAATGCCCACTGTGACTTTCATTCTGGGGCACCCGGACATTATATTGAAGACTACAAAGCTTTTAAGCACGCAATCCAAGACTTGGTGGATTCAAAGGCTATTAACTTTTTCAAATGATGGGCTGAATGTCATCCAGAACCCAATACCAAACCATGGGGGGCCCAGGGTCAACGCTGTGTTAGAGGAAAATGAATCTTTGAATTTGGTTACGGATGTTAATGAATTAAGGACTCCTCTGATGGTGGTAAAGGAGAGGTTATTGAGGGGTGGGGTGTCCCCCGGATGTGATGAGAATTGTTCAGAGTGTATGTCGCAAGTGAATGGGTGTGATTTGTTAAAGTCAGGAATTCAAAAGCTGATAGATAAAGGTCGATTGCAGTTTGACCGATGTGACCAACGGAATGAGATTATTAGCAGGAAAAATGAAGTTGCTACCATTACTATCCCATTTAAGACAATCACTATTTCAGGGCCAGTCAGACCAGTGCCAGTGATTATTACAGCTCCCGGACCCGTGCCATATGAGAGTACCAAGGCCATTCCTTGGAACTATGGAGGCAAAGTGTTTTTCAATGGACAGAAACAAGAACTGTTGGGAACTTCTGTAGTGAACTCTTGTGTTGAAAGCAGTGTTGAGGCAGGGGCTATCACGAGAAGTGGTAGGGTCTTTACCCCTTCTAATGATCAAGCTGGTAGTTCTAAACAAGACAAAGGGAAACAAGTTGTAGGTAATTCTGTGCAGGCACCAGTAGTGAATGACTCCACGACAGGGCCGGTTAATAATTCTTTCTCTGAGAACGTAGAAGAATTTATGAGATTAATCAGGAAGAGCGACTACAAGATTGTTGATCAGTTGCATCAGACTCCATCCAAGATCTCCATCTTGTCCCTGTTATTGTGTTCAGAGGCACACTGAAATGCATTGCTAAAAGTGCTGAATACTATTTACGTACCTCAAGAGATCTCTGTTAATCAGTTGGAGGGGGTTGTGGCCCATGTCAATGCAGGCAATGGTCTGGGTTTTACTGATGTTGACTTGACTCCAGCTGGGAGAAACCATAGCAATGCCTTGCATATTTCCATGGAATGTCGTGGATCGTTGATGTCTCATGTGCTAGTGGATACTGGGTCTTCTTTAAATGTTCTGCCTAAGAAAGCCTTGATGAAGATGGACACCCGAGGGTTGATATGCACACCTAGTGATTTGGTGGTGCGCGCTTTCGACGGCTCGAAGAGGTCTGGTTTTGGTGAGATTGTGCTACCAATTAAGGTTGGGCCGAAAGTTTTCGATGCTACCTTCTATATCATGGACATCCAACCTGCCTACAGTTGTTTGCTGGGTCGTCCATGGATTCACAGTATTGGGGTTGTGACGTCTACATTGCATCAGAAGTTAAAGTACATGGTAGACAGACATGTGGTGACGGTTTACGGAGAAGAGGATATGATGATAAGCCAGCTATCTACTTTCAAATATGTGGAGGTAGATGGCGAAATACATAAAACTCCATGTCAGGGTTTCGAAGCAATGAAGATCACTGAGAAGCCTCTCAAAGAAGGTAGCCAATCTGAAGTGGTTCAGCCTACAGTGGTACACCAGCCAGAGATTTCAATGTCTTCCTTTAAAAATGCTCGGGCCGTGGTTGAAGTCGGTGGTTCACAAAGGTGGGGTCAGATTATTGATGTCCAGGAAAAGAGGAATACTCATGGACTAGGTTACAAGCCACCCAGGCGTCCTGAAGAGCCTCCTAAGTTCTATGGTCCAGTCTGTTTCACCAGTGCCGGTGTTTTCTTCGACAGAGTAAATGTGATTAAGGAGGATGGGGACAGTGATTGTGATATGGATAGTTGGATCCGCCCCTGTGTCTCAGGTCAAAGCCTTCGCAACTGGTCGTCGGAGAGAGTTATTCAAGTGACCGGACCAGAGTAATTTCTTCTGTTTGTCATCTCTGTTAATCCTACGTTCTGCCCAAGATGTAGTGATTCATGTTTGTAGGGCTTGAATGTTTTTGTATGCTTTTCTTTATCATTAATAAAGGACGTTTTCGCATTCAAATGTTTAGATCCCTGTTTTTCTGTTTTTGTTTTTGCATTAAAATCACATCAAAATGGCAAAGTGTTTTTGTTTGGTGCATCCATAATAAACATATATCATCAATCATGCAGGTTTTCTTGTTCAGATTCCACCCATCATGATTCAGCTATGGCCCGATACGACTTCGATAATCCCATATATCAGGCTGAAGAGGGGACTGGTGAAGATTGTGCCTTACCAGAGGAATTAGCCAGGCTGTTAAAATAGGAGGAAAAGATCATTCTGCCTCATCAGGAGGAAATCGAGGTTGTTAACTTGGGGACCGAGGACGCAAAGAAAGAGGTACGGATTGGGGCTGCTTTGGAAGACTCTGTCAAGGGAAGATTGATCGAAATGCTCCGAGAGTATGTGGATATCTTTGGCTGGTCTTACCAAGACATGCCTGGGCTCGACACTGACATAGTGGTACACCGACTGCTGCTCAAAGAAGGATGTGCTCCAGTTAAGCAGAAGCTGAGAAGGACGAAACCGGAAATGGCCGTCAAGATTAAAGAAGAGGTTCAGAAACAGTTAGATGCTGGGTTTCTTGCTGTAACAAATTATCCTCCGTGGGTTGCTAAAATTGTACTTGTACCTAAGAAGGACGGAAAGGTCAGGATGTGCGTTGATTACAGAGATCTGAATAGAGCAAGCCCAAAAGACGACTTCCCGCTTCCTCACATTGATGTGTTAGTAGACAACACTGCTCAGTATTCTGTGTTTTCCTTCATGGATGGCTTCTCTGGGTATAACCAAATCAAGATGGCCCCAAAGGACATGGAGAAAATAACGTTCATAACACCGTGGGGAACATTCTGTTACAAAGTGATGCCCTTTGGATTGAAAAATGCTGGGGCAACATATCAGCGGGCGATGATGACTCTCTTTCATGATATGATTCACAAAGAGATCGAGGTCTATGTTGATGACATGATTGCGAAGTCACATACGGAGGAAGAGCATCTAGTGAATCTTCAGAAACTGTTTGAGAGGTTGAGAAAGTTTAGACTGAGGTTGAATCCGAACAAGTGCACCTTCGGGGTGAGATATGGAAAGTTACTGGGTTTTATTGTCAGCGAAAAAGGTATTGAGGTGGACCCTGCTAAAGTAAAAGCCATTCAAGAAATGCCTGAACCAAGAACAGAAAAGGAGGTTCGTGGCTTCTTAGGGAGATTGAACTACATTGCTAGATTCATCTCTCATCTTACAGCCATGTGTGAACCGATATTCAAGTTTCTAAGAAAAGATCAAGAGGTCAGGTGGAACGAGAATTGTCAAAAGGCGTTCGAAAAAATAAAAGAATATTTGCAGGAACCCCCGATCCTTATGCCGCCAGTGCCAGGAAGGCCATTGATTATGTATCTTACGGTTCTTGAGAACTCAATGGGGTGTGTGCTCGGTCAACACGACGAGTCAGGTAGGAAAGAGCATGCCATCTACTACCTGAGTAAGAAGTTTACTGATTGTGAGTCGAGGTACTCGATGCTGGAGAAAACATGTTGTGCACTCGCTTGGGCAACTAAGGGTTTGAGGCAGTATATGTTAAACCACACATCCCTCTTGATTTTGAAGATGGATCCGATCAAGTATGTGTTTGAAAAGCAGGCGCTTTTTAGAAGAATAGCCCGTTGGCAGATGGTTCTGACAGAATACGATATCCAATATGTTTCCCAAAAGGCCATTAAGGGAAGTGTTTTGTCAGAATATCTCGCTGAACAACCAATTGAGGATTATCAACCGATGAAGTTCGAATTTCCTGATGAGCACATTATGTATTTGAAGATGAAAGACTGTGAAGAGCCTCTACCTGATAAAGGGCCATAAATTGAGTCCAAATGGAAGCTGGTCTTTGATGGGGCTGTCAACTCATATGGTAACGGAATCGGGGTAGTCATTACAACTCCAAAAGGTTCTCATATACCTTTCACTGCCCGATTATCGTTCATATGCACCAACAGCGAGGCAGAGTATGAAGCATGCATTATGGGGTTAGAAGAAGCAATTGATTTGAGAATCAAGAACCTCGATGTTTATGGTGATTCCGCGTTGGTAGTTAATAAGATCACAGGAGAATGGGAAACTCGTCAAGCGAACTTGGTGCCTTATAACAACTATGCCAGAAGGTTGTAACCTTTCTTTGACAGAATTAACTTCCATCATATACCCCGGTTGGAGAATCAGATTGCCGATACGTTGGCAACATTGTCTTCGATGTATCAGGTGAATCGTTGGAATGAAACTCCTTCGATCAGAATCATGCGCTTGGATAGGCCAGCATTTGTGTTTGCAGTTGAAGGTGTATCCGATGGCAAACCATGGTATCATGATATTAAGGTTTTTCTAAAAAGTCAAGGGTATCCAGAAGGTGCATCCACCAAAGACAAGAAAACTCTGAGGAGGTTGGCGGGAAATTTCTTTCTGAATGAAGATGATGTGTTATACAAGAGAAACTTTGACATGGTCTTGCTACGTTGTGTTGATGAACATGAGGCAAGCCTGTTAATGGAGGAAGTTCATGAAGGATCTTTCGGTACCCATGCCAATGGGCATGTTATGGGCAGAAAGCTGTTAAGAGCGGGGTATTATTGGATGACTATGGAATCTGATTATTTCAAATACGTCCGGAACTGTCATAAATGCCATATTTATGATGATAAGGTGCATGTGCCGCCTACTCCTCTGAATGTGTTGTCATCACCTTGGCCCTTTGCCATGTGGGGGATTGATATGATCGAAAAGATTGAGCCGACTGCTTCCAATGGGCATCATTTCATTCTGGTTGCCATCGATTATTTCACGAAGTGGGTAGAGGCAACCTCGTTCACCAACGTCACCAGACAAGTGGTAGCCAGATTTATCAAGAAGGACATCATCTGCCGGTATGGAGTCCCAGAGAGAATCATTATTGATAATGGTTCGAATTTGAATAACAAGATGATGAAAGAGTTATGTCAGAGCTTTAAGATCGAGCATCACAATTCTTCTCCCTATCGTCCGAAGATGAATGGGGCTGTTGAAGCAGCGAATAAGAACATCAAGAAGATTGTGCAGAAGATGGTAGTGACCTACAAGGAATGGCACGAGATGTTACCTTATGCTTTACATGGTTATCGTACTTCGATACGCACATCAACTGGGGCAACTCCTTTCTCATTGGTATATGGTATAGAAGCAGTCCTACCACTAGAGGTTGAGATTCCTTCTTTAAGAATTCTGGCAGACGTGAAGCTTGATGAAGCTGAATGGGTATGTTCCAGACTGGATCAACTGAACCTTATTGAAGAGAAGAGATTGGCAGCCATTGCACATGGTCGGTTGTATCAGAGCAGGATGAAGAAAGCCTTTGATCAGAAGGTGCGTCCTTGGTGTTTTCAGGCTGATGAATTGGTTTCGAAAAGGATCCTCCCTCCTCAAACAGATCACAGGGGCACAAGCCTTTGATAAGAAAATACTCAAAACCTAGTTCCCTGATTAGGAGAATAAGTGCTATCTCCGCTTGAAATCAACACATCTGCACAAACTGGTTAATCCTAATAAGCACGCACACAAGATCTCATGACCTAATTCACAGAAGATCATGGACAAAGGCCAGATGATCTTACAGAGAGAAAACTGAGAAAGGTATGACAAATTTGGGGTATGACAAACTCAACTGTGGACTATCAGACTCAGAGGGAGCTTACAAACCTCATACCCTGTTGTTGCAGAGAAAATTAAATGCCCAACATTGTCCTTTAAATACTTGTGTTTGTCATCATCAAAAAGGGGGAGATTGTTAGAACAAGATTTGTTCATGACATATTCTCTTTTAGTTTTGATGATAACAAAATTATTAAAAGAACAATGGTTTATTTGATGTGTGTTTTATTTATGCTGGTTCTTGTTCTTGTACATAAATAATCAGAATTTGTTTTACTTAGACACACTTGGGAGTTGCTTCATTGCTAGCTTCTGGTGGCAGAGTCTGAAGAATAATTGCTAGTCTGGCTTGGCGCAGACTCTGAGCTGAAGGCCACAACATTTAGACGAGTTACTACACTTGGTAATTGTATATCAACATTTGGTATCATTTAGAGTTGGTGATAAAGTTGTGGATTATCTGTACTGCAGAAAGCAAGTTATATTGTCTTATCAGCTTGTCAGCTAGATTCTACAAGATTGCAAGGCTCAAGAAAGGCTGGCATGTTCTACGAATGTCTGCTCCCAATGGCTCTATCAGTACAAAACCTCTTGAAGACTCAAAGCTTAAACACGTTACACACTGGATTCAGAACCTGCTGTGCATCCAGCTTCAACGTCTCTTGTACTATGGATTAAAGGCAAAGACACTTGATCAAGTCACTTCCTCAAAGGCTAGTTTCTGCAAAGGTTATATATATGGCTGAAGATTCATGTTTGAATCTTAATAAGGATTCTTCTGATGAAGGAGTAGCAAGATCAAGAAATTATAACCTCTATTGTAATATGCAGATTTTCTGTTTTAGGTTGTAATTTTAAAAGCCTTAAGATTTCTTACCATTAAATATCTTAAAAATCTTAAGAGCTTTAGGTCTTTGTTATGGTGATTTCCTGTACCTCTGATGCTTGCATCATGTACACCTTGTTCTCTATTTTACCGAGCCTTCAGTAGTTTAGATTAAATCTCTTGCTATGTGCTTAAGCAAAAGTCTTGTCTCGTTGGGATTCAAGCAACAAGTCTTGAGCCAAGATGCTTAAGCCACGTAAGTCTCATTGCTTAAGTGCTTGAGCTGTGAAAGTTTTATTTAGCTAGTCTGATTGAGCAGAGGGGAAGTCTCCGTCTGAGGAGCGTGAGCAAGAAGTCTCAAGAGAGCTTGAGCAAAGGGGAAGTATCAGTCTGGATGGCCAGAAGAACAAGTGGCTAGGCCAAAGGACGTGAGCAAGAGAAGTATTAGACATGTGCTCTAAGCAAGGGGGAGTCTTAACCTGAAGACCTTGGAGCAGGTGGATCGGTCAGAAGGTGTGATCAAGGGAAAAACTTAGACATGTGCTCTAAGCAAAGGAAGTCTCGGACAGTTGGTCTGAGCAGGTGTAAAATACTTATGCAGAAGCATAAGCGATTGTAATCATGAAGTGGTTATGATGAAAATCTTTTGTGAGGTAATGAGACTGGAGTAATCTCAGTTAGGGGAGGAACCAAGATGAGTCTTTTGGGTCTTCTGCTGTTATTTTATTTACTTCTGTTATATCTGCTGCTAATGAATTAAAACAGAATTTGAACACCAGTTCTGATTCTGAAACTCTGGTCAGAAGTTAAATTAACAAAAACGAGACACACAATTCAACCCCCTTTCTTGTGTACTTTTTACACCTTCACACCCCTCTTTCATCTTTGTCAATAAGCACATTTGAAGCCATTGGTGTTGAGATAATATTTGAATCTTTCATCTCAAACTTCTTGTGAAGGTCTAGAAAATACTTCGTTTGACTAATGAAAGTGCCTTTTTCACCTTGCTTGATTTGTAATCTTAAGAAGTATGTTAACTCTCCCATAATCGACATCTCAAACTCCCCCTACATCACACTAGAAAATTCTTGGCAAAGAGATTCATTAGTAGACCCAAAAATGATATTATCTAGACAAATTTAAACTAAGAGAGTATGCTTTTCCTTATGTCTTATAAACAAAGTGGTATTGACTATCCCACGATTGAATCCTTGCTTGATAAAAATCCATTCAATCGCCCATACCAAGCTTTAGGAGCCTGGTTGAGGTCATATAGGGCTCTTTTCAACTTAAGAACATGATTAGGATTATCGTGATCCTGAAAACTCGGAGGTTGTGAGACATATACCTATTCATTTATATGGCTATTTAAAAAAGCACACTTAACGTCCATTTGGCAAAGCTTAAAGTCCAAGCAGCAAGCAAATTCCAAAGGGAGTCTAATAGTTTCAAGATGGGATACAGGAGTATAAGTCTCCTCATAGTCTATTCCTTGAGCTTGATTGAATCCTTTTTCCACTAACCTAGATTTATCTCTAGTTATTACACCATTTTCATCCATCTTGTTCCTAAATACCCATCTTGTGCCTATGAAGGTTTTGTCAATCTAACGCGGAACAAGGTCATAAACGTCATTTTGTTTTAATTGGATTAGTTCTTCTTGCAAAAAAGTAACCACCCCTCGTCAAGTAAGGCATCAGATATGGATTTAAGTTTAATCTAAGAAATGAAAGTTGAGTACTTACAAAAATTGTTAACTTGTGACCTAGTACTTACTCCCCTTTTGATGTCTCAAAGGATTTGATCTAACAAATGATCCTTTATGATTGGCCAATCTCGAGGCAGCTGGTTTGAGATCTCTTGTTTCTAATCCTAATATAATTTTTCCTCTTTATCTTCCGTAATGTCCTTATCATTTATTGTTGGATAAGGATCCTCTTTAGAACTTTTGATTTCAATAAATCTTTCTGTTATCACACTTGAAACATCAGAACAAATACCTTTCCCCAACATTTGGGGCGAGGACTCATCAAAAGCAACATGAATTAACTCTTCTACAGAATATACCTTCGTCATATTTTACATCGAATTTACCAAGGTTGTCTTTTACATTTTTCAAAATAAAGCATTTGCAGCCAAAAACTCGAAAATATGAAATATTAGGTTTTCTACCCTTAAGTATCTCGTAGAGTGTCTTCTCCCGGATGGATCAATTGATCATCCTGTTCAAGACATGGCATACAGTGTTAATCACATCCGTCTAAATATACTTAGGTAGGCTAATCTCATTTATCATAATCTGGGCTAATTCTTCCAAAACACGGTTTTTTGTGCTCTACAACACCATTTTATTGTGGAGTTCTCGGAAAAGAGAAATTGTGAGCAATACCATTTTTGGTGCAAAAGTTTTGAAATTTAAGGTTAACGAATTTGAAACCATGATCCCTACGGAGATTGATGATTTTAGAACCAAAAACATTTTGAACAACCTTATCAAAGTCAAAAAAATCTTTAAAAGTATCATCCTTATAGGATAAAAACATCGTCCACGTAATTCTAGAGTAGCCATCAACAATCACAAATCAGTTGACGCGCCACAAGTGCATGGCTAATGTCAGAGTAGTAAAAAGAATGTCGCACCACAAGGACCAATGGTTAACTACCGGTTTTTATTTTATCGATGTAAAGCTAAGGTAATCGAAAGGTTGGAAACAGACAAACTTAAGTGAAAAAACACTTAAGCCAAAACAGCTTATTTGAATAAGCACTTTTGAAAACAACTTAAATGAGTAAAAGTTGGAAAAATAATCAAAACAAGCAGGATTTAGGGTCATAATCCCTTACTCTAACATCTCTATATGATTAAATTAGTCATTCTACAAGGACTTTCACGTGAATTATAGAAAAATAAATTTTGTAGATAACACCTGCTTTAGCCAGCGTGTTATCTTGATTTTGATAAATAATTCGTCAGCTTTCGCTTATTCGAAGTTATTTATCGAAACCTCATTGTTATCGCGCAGTGTATTACAGTAAAACATTTCTCAACTTCTTCCAAGTACTTTCGTTGAAGAATCAAGCTTCTCCAATGTGTTTTGATGAAGACAACAACATTATACAACCTATTGAAGATAACAAAAAGGAATGATTCAAGTCAAGCATCAAGTTTCAAGTATCATATATATCAAAAAGTCTTGAAGTTATTCAAAAGATTGATCATCATCTAAAAGGTATATGAACTCAACTTAACTTTGAATATACAAGTGTTCATATCATCAATCATATTTGGCATGAATCATCAAAATATTTGCTTGTGAAAACCATTCCATTTCATACCTTTTTTAAAAGTATTTTTTCACTTTTTAACACTGGTTAATCGATTAACCGTTTGTAGTTTTAAAACTATTAATCGATTAACCATAGGATTTTTTGAATATTTTACTCATTACAAGGGGTTAATCAATTAACACATATTTTCAGATTTTAAAACTCACCTTCTTGCAAACAATTTCAAACATTATTTTCATCTTTAAACTTTCAAATTTTCAAGTGTTCAAATCAGAATTTTTCTAAGAGTGATTGTGCATTAAACCTTCATACAATTCATTCTAGTTTCATTCCTTCATCAAGAACACTTGTATAATCATTGTAAAAGTTGTTTGTTCAAGAATAAGATCAATCTTTAGATTGATAATTGTGAAACATCCATTTCAAATACTTACAAAAAAAAATTCAGATTATACTTTATTTATCACATCTTATTTTTCAGGATTGTTGAAATTAAGATTGTGAAGTTGTAATCCTTGTTGTCCAGGTTGTTGGAAACAAGCGATTCATTGTGAGAGGATTGTTCTCAATTGGACTTAGTGGAAAAATCCAAGAGGTTGTTCTTGGTGTGAATAGCTAGTGTCTGTATAGAAAGGCTAGGTAGAGTGTTGTCTAAAAGTCCTAGCAATATTAAAAATCTTTTTCATGTTGAAAGGGAACTGGAGTACTCTCGTACTGTGAGGGGAATCAGGATATATTCTCGTGTTCTTTACTTTCCACATTCACAGTTTTCATCACATAGTAATCTTTAGGAAAGTAAAACATAAAACCGTCGAAAATTCGGAAAATTTTCTAAGTACCTAATTCAACCCCCCCCCCCCCCCCCTCTCTTAGGTGCAATACTAACTTACAATTGGCATCAGAGCAGGTTATAGGTAACCTGTTCCTACAGATCCAATATGGCTTCCACAATTGCAAATCCGGTTTTCAAATATGGCGGTAGTAGCAACAAGCCCCCTCTATTTTCTGGAGAGTATTTCGACTTTTGAAAAATTTGTATGAAGGCACACTTAGAAGCACAAGGAGATGGAATATGGGAAAATGTTGAAAATGGTCCACATCAACCAATGAGTGTTGTAAATAATGTCGGAACTCCAAAGACGAAGAGTTCTTATGATGAAGATGATAAAAAGAAAATTATTAATTAAAAGAAAGCCATTAACATACTACAAAGTGCATTAAGTATGGATGAATTCTTCTGCATTTCTCAATGTAAATCCGCAAAAGAAATTTGGGACACTTTGGTGGAAACTCATGAAGGAACCGCTGAAGTTAAACGATCTAGATTGAATACATTAAGTCAAGAGTATGAAATGTTCCGAATGCAGCCCGAAGAATCCATCGTTTCTTTACATAAGATTCGTACATTTGACTAATCACTTGATTGCACTTGGTAAGACATTTTCTAATGATGAATTAAATCTCAAAGTTCTTAGATCCTTGACTAGAGAATGGCAACCAAAAGTTACGACAATATTGGAAAAGAAAAGTATTTCTACCATGACTTCCGCATCATTATTTGGAAAGCTTCAAGAACACGAATTAGAACTTGTACGACTTGAAAAACATGAACATCAAGAAAAGAAATATAAGGGTATCACATTGAAAGTAGATTTAAAAGATGATCAAGATGATGATGCACCGGAGGAAGATGAAAATTTTATGCTCATAGTAAAAAGACTCAGTAAATTTCTTGGTAAAAATGACAAATCCTTTAACTATGCAAAAAGAAAGAAACACTTTAAGAAAAATGAGGCTTCCACTTCAACACAAGATGTCACATGTTATGAATGTGGTAAGCAAGGTCACATAAAGCCCGATTGTCCAAATCTTTCCAAGAAAGGTGGATTCAAAGGCAAGAAGGAAACAAAGAATAAAAAGGCATATATTTCATGGGACGACAATGACATAAGGTCATCATCCGATTCGGAGATCGACGAAAGCGCAAATTTAGCTCTAATGGCTACACACAATTTCGATGATTAAAATGATGATGTTAGTAATGAAATTTCTCTTTATGATAATGATGCACAAGTTGCCATAAATGAACTCTTAAATGAATGCAAAGTATTGTATAAAACAATATCTTCACAAAAGAAACAAATTAAATCTTTAGAAGAAAAAGTTGATATAATGGAAAAAGAAGCAAAAGATGAGAAACAAAAGAAAGTTAGTGAAGAAAAACAAGAGTTGGTATGTAAAAATTGCAAATCACTTCCTTTCCAAATTGTTCAATTAAAAAGAGTCCTTGAAAGATATGAGAAAGGACAAATTGGGTTAAAAGTGGTCCTTAGTCAACAAAGATATCCAAATGATAAAAGTGGACTTGGTTATTCAAAGTTTTTCAAACCAAGTTCTAGTAAAACAATTTTTGTTCAGGCTAGTGACCAATCTTCCAAAGAGAAAGTGAACAAACCAAAGATTATGCATCCTTATCCTAAAAACAAAATATTTGTGAAAAAGAATTCTTATGTTCCTAGATATAAGAGCAATTTTGTTCCTACTTGTTTTTATTGTGGTATTGTTGGCCATACACCTAATGCTTGCTATGTTAGAAACTTTAGTGTTGCAAGTGGGCATTATGTGTGGGTAAAGAAAGGTACTAATTATGAAAGACCCAAGGAAATTTGGTTTCCTAACAAAACTTAATTTATTTTGTAGGTATGCTTGAAGACCACTTCTAATTTATGGTATCTAGATAGTGGTTGTTCGAAGTATATGACGGGAGACATTGACAAATTTTCAAATCTAGGGCTTAAGCCAAGGGTTATGTTACTGTTAGCTCCTAATTTCGACGCCTGATATTGAATTGAGAGCCTTATTCAAAGAAATGGAATTTTTTGAAGTTATGGAAGATTTCGACAGGAATAGTATTTTCAGAGAATCTGGTCGAAAGTGTCCATGTGCAGAAGAGACATGTTCTATGGACTTAGAAATATTTCTAACAATTTGGAGATATGTTTCGATAGAAGACTGACTGATGACGTTTGATTCAAAGATTCAAATTCAAATAAATGGAGGGAACTTTGTCCTTATCTATTTGAGAGAAGGAGACACTTGGAGTACATCTGAAGAGCGAAGACATGCAAAATGCCATTTGTCTCGCTCTAATTAGTAGGCCGTTAAGGGTAGTTATTTTTTACTATTATAAATAGCAAGTCTTAGTGTTAGGATTTGTGTGTGTAAAAGTTGTACAAATTTCTCAAAATCACACAAAGTATCCGTGTGTAGAGAAACGAGTTTTCTGAAGAAATGTATGTTTTATGTAACAACATTTTTCTTATTCAATGCAATTCAGTTAGTCTTTACCTAGAAATTTATCTTTTCTCTTTTACTTTGTTAAGTTATTTTCCAATGCACATTTAATCATTTCCTCGTATTGCTTTTCCTTTAGTATTGTCGAAATACCCCTTTTCTTAGTTATGAATATTGTCGAAGTGTTCATCTTTTTCTAAATATCCTTTTAAATTATTTTAGCACATGTTCTAGGATTTAGTGTGGTCGATCCTGCAAGTTACCCAATTTTTTTTATATATTTGGTAGACCAGAGGTTGTTTGCTATTTTTCACAATAAACAAATTGGCACGCCCAGTGGAACTGTGCTAAAGCGATATGCGAAAACAATTTTATGTGTTTTCAAAGAAACTTATAATTCTGCATTTAATTATCTTTTCTCTGTCGAAAACTTCGTTGTATGTTATTAAAAAGTGGTAAAGTAGCCACCACTAACGAAGATAGACCAAGGAGAAAATATACGAGGAAAATGGCAAGTACAAACCAGCCAAATTCGAACCCTCAACCAAATAGTTTGAATCCTCAAACTACGCCAAGTATTAATGTAGAACCACCCCTGGGATCTTCGACTGGGGACCAACGGTTTCAGCTAGGGGTGAGCAAGGGGCGGGTCGGGAAGGGTTATGATTAACCCTAACCCGTACCTAAATTTTGATCGGGCTATTTTAATGACCCTAACCCGTACCTAAACCCGAAAAAAACCCGATATTCTATAAGTTAGTTTAGACCGGGTTAATGTAAGACGATATCAGGTTGACCCGAAATATATGAAAAAAAAAATTTAGTGCCTTAAGAAATTTATTACATTTAGTAAAACATATATTACATTTAAATTCTATCTGCCAAGTAAAATTATTTTTACTATATTTAATATTAACTATTGTCTGATAATAAAACTCTATAAATAAAAGTTATTACATAGAACTTTGCTACGCCAAGAAATCATTATTCATTTCTTACGAAATTTTTCTTTTCTTTTGGATTTGGAATTCATAAAACCCATTGCATCATACGAAGACGAACACATATACACTTTCTATCTATACACTTCACTTATATTTATTGGACAGTCCAAATCAGTCTCACATTTTTCAAGTTCTGTAATAAGAAATAGAGAATACAATAATGTTACAAAAGATGACAAACTATTGTAAATGAATTGTGAAGTAAAGAACAAATATTATACAAACTTAGAGTACATTAACATTAGTTTAACATATATTAAATTTACATTCTATCTGCCTACATGAAAATTGACATATTATACAACTATAGAGTAGAAATCCAAGGTCTTCAAACTTCTGCGAGCATTCACTCCACGAACTTCAAAATACATAGCTGACACTTGTCTAGCCTGTTATTTGCTTTTAATCTCTCAGCGATAACTTGTAACTTCTTTGTTATAAAACTTCTATTAGAAGTTTGTGAAAAACAACCTCTAGTTTGTCAAGAGCAGTTCTAAGACTTCCTCCATCAAAGGTCTGCAATTCTTGCAATATTCACAAGAATTTGGTAACATTCAATAAGTAAGAGTCATTGGTACTAGTTGATTGTTTTGTAAGAACTCAAAAACAGTTTTCAACCAATGAGATGCTAACTTACAATGAGAAGCTCCAATGCTTCTTCGAGCTTCTTTGTGTTCGAGACATATGTGAATTATGTCGAACAAACCACTCTTAATATTAGGCACTTGTAACATCAAATGCACAGTTTTGGCACAAACTAAGCAAAGCAAAATGCATCATATTGTTCGAGTGTTTTTAAATCGGGTTCTTTTAGTCATACTGTAAAGAATAATTGCCGAAAGAAAATTGTGAAAGAATAATTAATACCTCAAAGTTCAAATGCAACATTGAACTTAGAGTCACACCATGAAATTAGGAACAAATACAGCAGCAGAGAGCCAGAGACATTCCTGAAGAACCTGCATAAGCTGCGATAATTTAAGAAACAAATGTAGTGTAAAGTGTAAACAAATGTTGTTTTCACTAATCTTGTTTAAAAATATAAAAAGTCGAAACATATTGAGAAAAAGATAGAAAGAATGCATCACATATAACTATCGTTAAAATACATAATGATCTTATAAAACAGCCTACTCTTCAACTTTCATGTATTTTCTTTCTTTCAACTATTGAATATATGAAAAGCTCAAGGCATGTGAAAAATTCAAAATTTTGAAATTGAAAAAAATTAAAACAACCTTGCTTTAAATCTTAGGCATTATCGAAACACCAATTTTAAAAAAATGCTGATGGATTTGAGAAAAATGACAGGAACTCTGAGGTACTGAGTTGCTTAAATAAGCCCCTATAATCTGAGCCTTGAATGACTTCTTGTATCTACCGGAGAAATCACAGAAGCACCCTCCTTTATGTGCAAGAAATTGCAATGTATACTCATTGAGAGTATAGAGCAAAAATGATGGATCAATTTCCAGGGAATTATTTCATAATGAAATAGGTTGAACCAAAAATCTCACTAACAAGTTCCAAATTTATAGTCAATCATATCATATAGTATAATTATGGATTCATGAGCTGAAAAGTTAAAAGAAAACATAGATTCATTTTGGATTGATCAAATAGGTTGAACCAAAAATCTCACTAACAAGTGTTGGTGTCGGTGTCCGTGTCCGTGTCCATATCATATAGTATAATTATGGATTCATGAGCTGAAAAGCTAAAAGAACTCTGGATTTTGAAGAATTGATCTTCCACCAATCCAAAATGTTAAAGTCAACATTCTCACCCACATCTAGAATATCTTCTGCTAAGTATATCTCAAGTTCTGATTTATCCATATGAGTTTTGGCTATTTTCTAAACCCTAAATCTTTTAAACCTTTGGGGAGAAGATCGTACATACCGCACAAAATTTCTAATGCTTTCAACAGAAGAATCTTGTTCCTTTATGCCATCATTAACTACCAAATTTAGAATGTGAGCACAACATCTCATATGCATATATTTTCCACCACACACTAGCTCACCTCTAACATCTAATTTCTTTTCAAGGTAAGAAACAACCACATCATTTGAGCTAGCATTATCAACAGTTATTGTGAATACACTGTCAATGCCTCATTCTCTTAAACATCTTTCAATCTCTCTTCCAATGGTCTCACCCTTATGGTTTTCAATTAAGCTAAAGTTAAAAATTCTTTTCTGATATTTCCACTCCTCATCAATAAAATGGGATGTTTAACACATGTAAGAAAAATTTTGATTTGAAGTCCAATAATCTGTAGTCAAACAAACATTCATGGTAGACTTCATAAACCAAATCTTTAGCTTTTTCCTCTCATCTAAATATAATTGGTAGCAATCTCTTGCAATTGTGAACCTAGATGGTACAGTAAATCGAGGCTCCAATCGATTCACAAGTTTACGAAATCCTCTCCCTTCTACAACCTTAAAAGGCATTTCATCACAAATAACAAATTCAGCTAGGCCCTCCTACAGTCCTCCAAATTATACCCAACATTTGTTGTCACTAAATCACCCTCTTCATTAATCTTTGGCATGTACCGTGAAGTGTCGCTTTCTTACCCACTTTATTGAATATCCATTTATGAGACCTATGCAAGTTCTTGTTCATAGAATTTGTACCATGTCTAATAGGATCGCAACTATATATTGCACGACAATGGTTACATTTGGCCTTATGTTCACCTCTAGTTTCAGACAACGGTAGTTTTGTGAAATAACTCCAAACAATTGATTTCCTTTTTTTCCTACCTTCTTCCTAAATGTCATTTTTCTCACCCTCTCCCTTATCTTGAACTACTGTTGCAACCCCTATTTCACTATCCAAATGTTCACGATTTATGTTCATAGGAGGACTTGGATTAGAAGTTCCCTTGGTTGTTGATGTAGGATCTTTATCTTCCATTTATTTAACACAATACCTAAATAATAATCATGAAAAAATGGTCTAAAGTATTCAGACTTAGACATTTAGACGAAAAAATAAATTAATCTTGCATACACAAAAGGGATTTTTCGATTTGATTTAAAAAAAATAAAGTTGAAGAATTATAGCGTACTAGCATTACTCATAGAACAATACAATGATTAACTGTTGTATCTGTAAATCATTAGGAATCAATGGTGTGGGCAACAAACTCCAAAATAATCACTTGACTCTACCAATTTCAATTTCTAAATAGCACTTTAATATGAATATCTTCTCTGTCATCGTAAAAAAAACCAAGCCCATACATTATTTTGTTTTCCTAATTTATTATTGTCTAATATAATTTTAATAGAATTATTTTCTTTGCAGGTTTCAACTGCAGGTAGAAATTTCAATTAAGATGTTCAATATGTGATGCAGTTTTCATCCCTTTCAACAATATATTGCTCAGATATATTACCAAATTAGAATAAAATCAAATAAATATAAACATATATATAAAACTACATCTGCGACCTCCAAAGTTTTCTAACATCAGAAACAAAGAAAAAATTTAGTAAATTCAATTGATAAATACACTCTCATGGATTCCATAACCATTTAAAATTATCTATTATAACTTATGGACTTAGAAGATTTCCCATTTACATAGTCATTTTAAACACGTCACACACACATACAAAGCACATAAAGAGAAAATGGGACACATGAAATGAAGCAGTAGAGCAGGAGAACACAACGGTTATAAAAGGAAGAAAAGGTGACAATTAAAATTTCACAGTTAGAGATGGAGAACATTGAGGTAATGATTATAACATCCATACAATTTTAAAATTGTTATAAAATAGATATAAAGAAGAAATATACACTTACTTGATGCCAAAAGATGATGATGGAGTCAAGAGAAAACAAAAGAAATTTTAGAGTTGTAGAGATTAGAGAAGGATAGGAAGATGTAGAAAGATGAAATGTTGGTGAAAATAAATAGTAGGAATAGTTTGACGTGAAAAGAGAAGAGTAAAAGTTGGAAGTGGGTGTGTAAGAGAACTAGAGAAGTGTGAAAGTCGGGAAGTGGGAAGATGTGTATTATGAGGTGGGAAGTGGAAAAGTGTATTGGAAATTTGGAATAATCTAAAATAAATATACCAATAAATTAAATAAATAAATAGTATCACATGTGCATTTATAATTTTAGGACGGGTTGGGTAACCCGAGGGTCAACCCGAACCCGTCCCAACCCGATACCGGGTTCATTTTGGGACAATCCTTTTTTTCATTTTTTGAATGAGACGGGAAAAAGAATAACCCGAAACTATTGGGTTGGGACGGGTCTTCAGGTTGGGTTGGGTTCTGCACACCCCTAGTTTCAGCGCCTGTTTCTGAAGCCATACCATATATGGCAAGTTCGATCCCTACACATTCGATTGCCCATACTCATCTCATTCTGAGTTATGTTGGATTAAGGGGACCACCAAGGACCCCCCCCCCCCCCCCCACCAGTGGGAAATGCTCATTTCCAACCATTTATTCCCCCTGGATTCTCTATGCATTTGCCTAGTCGAGACCCGCCTTATGGGATGCCTACTTCGATGATGGCAAACTTACAGAATGCTCCTCAAGTATTTACAGAACCCATAGTAACTTCGCCACTACAAGGGTCAAGATCTGGGGTTAACATGGGTCGAAATAACCAATCCTTAGGAATGGGATATTCTACCCAAATGCCAAACTTGACAAATACTACTACAGCATACTTAAGGCAACAAATGGACGAAAGTAACCATCAAATGCTCCAAATGATGTCCCAAACTATGGGAGAAATTTTTCAGCCTCTTATCCAAAATACCACTCAGACTAATCAGCAAATGGCAGCGCAGATGACGCGCCTTGCATATTTCTTTGGTATACCAAACCCTCCTAGACACACACCAAGAGAATATATCACAAAAAACCAAGGGGTAGTGTTCAAAGAGGACCCCACTATTAACCAAGTCCAACAAAACCCAGGAAACATACCTCAGGTGAATTTAGCAAACCAGGGAGTAGTCGAACCCCCTAAGAATCAGCCACAAATTCCTGTAGGAGAATAACCAAGGGTGGTTTTGGTAAATAGAAACCAGAACGTTAACAACATTATACAACAGGTTCGACATAATGACGTGGCAACATATAATAATTTGGTAGCCATGGTCGAAAGGATTATGGCGCAAAATGGAGTAAACTTTGGCCTTCGATGGCCAAATTATACATATCCATTGTCAGAATATATTCTCCAGTCAGACTTACCCCCTAGAACGAAAGTCCCTAAATTCACTAAGTTTTCTGGGGACACCACTGAGTTCACTGTCGAACATGTGGCCAGATATGTGATAGAAGCTGGAGAAATTGCGAATAATGAGAATCTTAGGGTAAAATATTTCCCAAGTTCTCTCACAAAGAATGCTTTCACCTGGTTCACCACCTTGCCACCAAATTCGATCCATAATTGGACCCAGTTGGAACGGTTATTTCATGAGCAGTTCTATATGGGACAAACTAAGATCAGTCTAAAGGAGTTGGTTACTATAAAACAAAAATCCCTGAGCCAATAGATGACTATTTAAACAAATTCCGACTACTCAAAGCTAGATGTTTTACACATGTGTCAGAACATGAGTTGGTCAAAATGACCGCTGGAGGCCTGGATTATTCCATTAGGAAGAAATTGGATACCCAATATTTAAGGGATATGGCCCAGTTAGCTGATAGGGTTCGACAACTAGAACGCCTGAAGGAAGAGAAGGTTATGGAAAATAAGAATAAGAGGGTAGCCAACGTCGAATGTAATGAAAAAGACGAAAAATATTATAATGAACCAGTAAGTTTCGACGATGGCGAGATTGATCTTGCTGAATTGAAACAAGGCCAACCTTACTCTTCTAAGCTGTTGGCCCCTTCGAACGGAAAGAACCCTGTCGAACCAGAAAAAAAATGATAAATTTCCAAAGAAAACTTACACTTTCGACGTTACTAAGTGTGACAAAATTTTTGATTTTTTAGTTAAGGATGGTCAAATGATAGTGCCTCCTGGTGCTAAAATACCTCCTTTAGAACAAAGGAAAAAGAGAGGTTGTTATAAGTATCATAATTTCTTGGGCCATAAAACTTCTTAATGTTTTCTTTTCAGGGATCTCGTCCAGAATGCTATCCAGGAAGGAAGGCTTAAGTTTGGTGAGAAGTCTAAAAGCTATATGAAGATTGATGTTGATCCCTTATCAGTGGCTGACGCTCACTACACAGAGCCAACGGAGGTTAACATGATCGAGGTCACTGAAGGTCTCGACAACAATGTCAACATGGTCGAAGTCACTGACGACTTCAACAATGGAGCGGTTATGGTTAGGATCACTGAGGGTCTCGACCAAGAGTTCATGGAGAGTTTTGCTAGTGAGGCTGCCCAAAGTTTCACCAAAGGCACTGCTGATGGTGTCGACATAGGAGTTACGGAAGACTCTGACGAAGGAATAACTGAGGATTCCCATTGGATAATGATAACCAAAGAAATCGCTGACGGTTTCGTTCGAATGGGCAAGGCTGCTGAGGGCCTTCAAATAGAGTTACATAAGCTTGACATCACTGATGATGTCAAAATGGATATCAACATGGTGGAGGTTTCGCAAGATACACCCATGGAGGTCGATGATGAACGTCGACAAGAAGAATTCAAAAAATTGGCCTTCCCAAGAGAAGATGAAAATCTGATTGACTTCATACATAGGTTCCAAAGGAAGAAGTCAGAAGTAATGTTGTGTCCTCGATGCAACATTGTATTTGACAAGAAGGAAGCGCAAAATCTCGAGGGAGTTAGAAAGGCCAAACAAAGGCGCGAGGAGAAAGCCCTTCATGGTCAGCGGGGTTTCGACCCAAGGAAATCTTCTTTGAAGCAGGAACATCTGAAGTCAAGAGTTCCAGGGGCAAGGCCCGCCACTTTTAAGCCATTTGCAGAACTTTCTAATGGCAAGTGGATAAGACCGAATGAAAATAAGGAAAAAAGCCAACAGAAATGACAGAGTTTCGATGTAGATAGAGGCTCATCAATGGCCTCAAAGAAACCAACCTACGTCTCAGAAAACTATAAAGGGAAAAAACTTATGTCCAGGTCCTAGTGGAGAAGGGAACAAAGACGAAGGAAAGCTCAGAGAGAAGCTGAGGCGAAAGCGGAGTCAAGCACTAACGTACCAGTCGACAAGGAGGAGGCAAATCCTGTCGAAAAGGCGCCGCTGGGAAGGAATGTATTTGCTACACAAGAGCAAGCAGCCAAAGAAGAGCACGATCGAAAGGTTACTGGGGACGAGTTGCTCACTGATAATTTTGATTCAGGGTCAGAGCAGTCTCTCGATATTTTGGTTAACGTGGTATCTGTCCTACCAAGGGAATTTGACCAGACATGTGAGGTCGAAGAGCTGGAAGATAACACTAATATAGCAATGGCCACTCATAGACCAGTTTGTTAATATGTGATGAACAACGGTTGTGTTGAAGAACAAAATGCATTCTTTGAAAGACCCAATGAGGCTATGAAAAGTCACTTGAAGCCTCTTTTTATCACTGGGAAAATTGAAGATGTGCCAGTCAACAAGATTCTAGTAGATTGCGGTGCAACGGTAAACTAGATGTCGCATTTCATGTTAAGAAAAATAAGGAAGTTCGACACAGACACCAAGCCCCACAAAATGGTGTTGTCCAATTATGAAGGGAAGGTTGGTACCACATTAGGGGAATTTAGGTTGATTTGACGGTAGGAACAGTTACAAGATCAACCATGTTCATGGTTGTGCAGACGAAGGCTAACTATAACTTATTGTTAGGAAGAGAATGGATTCACGGAATAAGAGTCGTACCATCATCAATGCATCAGAGAATTACTATTTGGCGAACAGATGGTATTGTGGAAAATATCGAAGCCGACCAGATCTATTTCCTGGCTTCGGTTAATCATGTCAATAGACGTAGTTTCGACAGAAATTTGGCTAACATAGCTCCATGTAATCCAACCAACTTTGCATTCACTCCAGACGACAACACATATTGTTCGTTGTACCTGCATCCAACAAATGGTTTTCAGTGGGATCAGGAGGTTGTAGGAGAAGATGAATTTGCTTACGAATGGACATCTGGAGTTAACCCCATAGGCTAGGGGAGCGAATTCGAAGATGATGTATGAGTTTGAGGTGCTCAAAAGGATTTCGGCTTACATAGCCGAAAACAAACTACAAGCAGCCCTGGAGGCTGAAATTAAGCATATGGCTGTCGAAGCCAACAAAAGATTAAACCAAGAATGTCCTGGTAAGAACTTCGATCCAAAACCACCCGATAAGGTTCAAGACGAAATACAAAGCCATAGGCTCGACGCCATTTACGATGACGAGCCTTTGGGTTTTGAGAAGGATCCGTTGGCAGCCAACATTAAAATGCTAGCGCAAGATCCTTTGGAAGAGATCGAATTGGGAGAAGGGGCAACAAAAAGGCCAACATATATCAGTGCAAATATCAGCCTGCAACTCAAAGTCGAAGTGATCCAGTGTTAAAGGAGTTCAAAGACTACTTTGCATGGGATTACGACGAGATGCATGGCCTAAGCAGAGAGCTGGTCGAATTGAAGCTGCCAATTAAATCTGGAAATAAGGCAATCAAGCACAATCCAAGGCGGTTTGCACCGGCAATTCTCTCGAAGATCAAGGAGGAGGTCGAAAGGCTTCTTCGTCGCAAATTTATTCGAACAGCCAGGTATGTCGAATGGTTAGCAAATATTGTACCTGTTATTAAAAAGAATGGTACTTTGAGGGTTTGCATAGACTTTAGAGATTTAAATGATGGGACCCCAAAGGACAAATACTCAATGCCTGTGGCAGAAATGCTAGTCGATTATGCCGCTGGCCATGAATATCTTAGTATGCTTGATGGGTATTCTGGATATAACCAAATATTCATTGTTGAGGAGGATGTCCCTAAAATGGCGTTTTGATGCCCTGGGGCCTTAGGAACCTACAAGTGGGTAGTCATGCCTTTTGGCCTAAAAAATGCTAGGGCGACATACCAAAGAGCGATGAATTCGATCTTCCATGATTACTGTCATACCCCAAATTTTGACCACCAAGAGTTCCCATCATTGTGCAAATCATCATCACAATATGGATGTACTTACATGCCTCATCAATCTCCTCAAAGACTGTTGAGCATTCACCACAGTCACTAATTAGGGTTTCAAGCCCTCTCAGAGCACTTAGACAAAGGATCAATCAAGAAATGACATGATCTTCAACTTTTCTAACTTCTCAAATACCCATAAAAGATCAAGAGGACTCCCACGTCAAGAATCAAGCACAAGGTTGCAGCATTCCAAGTGGAACAAGCCTCAAGATCGCCAGTGTCACCAAATTAGGGTTTTGGTCGACTGAGGCCTCCAGATGAAAATTTTCTTCTAGGCATGATCCAATACCTTAATGTATGGTCCAAAAAGCTCAAAAGGATCTCAAGAGCCCATACATAATGGCAAAATCACCTTGAAGGTCCATCTATCAAAAAAATCAGGAATTAGGGTTTTGACCTAATTCAACCCTTTGAGTTAACTTGTGAAGTGAGGCAGGGCTTGAAGCTTCAAAATGAACTTCAAAGACCTCAAATACATCATATTGACATATTTACAAGATGTGATTAACTCAAAGAGCTCAAATCATAAGCCACAAGAACTCAAAACCATCTGATCACAAATTAGAGTTTCTGAAGGAAAAAGTCAATCCTGCCCTTGACTGTTGGCTTACCCTTGACCTAAAACCTTGGGGAGGGGTCCAATACATTCCTAAATACCCTTGGAGGCCATCCATGAAGTTTAATTAAGCCCAAGGGTTGATTTCACAAAAGGATCACAAAGTCAAAATTTCATCTGCTGAAAAAGTCAACTGTACAAAAATCCAAGTTTGACTTTTTGGATTTTTGGTCAACCAAAGTTCCTTAACCCTAAAACAATGTTAATATGTGATCTGAATCATCATTCATCAAGAAAAATCAAAGAAAGTGAGTTAACTTGTAAAAGGGGTAACCATAAAAAACTTAGAATTTTTCTAAGTTATGGAACAAAGTGGCTAGGGTACCAACTTCCAAGGACCATAACTTGAGATCCAAGCAACCATTTTGGGTGATCCAAAGCTGGATTTGTAGGTATTGCTACACTCTACAAAAGCTTCAACTACATCAAACTCTAATTCCTCATGGATTTTAAGTTATGGAGTGATCAAAATGGCTAAAAACATGAAAATGACATTTTTCCAACACTTAGTGAAATTTTCACTAAGTCAGAATCTGCCTTACTTTTTCCAAAATGTAGGGACATTTTTCACCTTGATCCAAGTCAAACCAGGTCTAGGGGTGAACATCAAAGTTAAAGTATGCCATAAGGGCTTTCCAACAAGTACTAGATCATCTCCAAATTCAATTTGAGCAGGGAGATACAGCCCTTGAAACATGGCATCATGAACTGGTTTTACAAGGCAGAATTGTGCACATTTGCTCGATTTGTCCAAATCTGATAACTCCAAGCCTTGTCATCAATTTGGACACATCAGAGGATCAAATCCAAGGGGGATGATCTGATCTCCAAGCCTCCCAAGTCCAAGAATCTACATTCGGCTTGTCATCCCTAAAAAGGTCACAAAGATGCCAAGACTCCAATTTTGTTTCCAAGCATTCAATGAATACACCAAGGTGGCATGAAATGAGCCTATTCCAACTGAATTCAGTCAAGACTTATCTCTGAACCAAAGCTACAAAGCCTGTGCCCTAACCTTAAGTCAATGGCTAGAGGAGACTTGAGATTCCTTTTGCATAACATTGGCCAAAGGCTTGCTGCAATTGCCATTAACTATTGCTTGCAAAACAAACTTGTTGTACTATAAATAGAGCTTATTTATGCTCAGTTTGAGTACACCAAAGCACTACAACACTTGCTTTCCTCAAAATCCCTTTCTCTAGGCCAAAATGCCTTCATTTGCAAGGTATCTTTGAGTTTTTGAGTTAGAGAGCAATTCCATCACAGCTCATGATCCAAACACCTCTAATATGTTGTATTTAAGCTGTTCAAACTCTCATTTGTGACCAGAAACACCAAAATCACAAAGTCCACTTCCAAAACCTCAAAATTGGACTTTTTTGCATTTTTCATGCCATGTCTTGATTCATTCACTTTCAAAACCAGATAAAACCTCAAACACACTTCAAATATTATCCTTGAACTGTCTCAATTGGTTCCCCTCATCTGGAACACCATTTGAGAGAGTTGCCATATTGGTCACTTTTGCCCCTTTTGCAAGAAAGAGCTCAAACTTGTTCCTAAGGATTCCACACTACTACAAAAAACCCATTTAACAACGGTTGGAAATGACATATAATGAGGCGGGCGAAGGCGTTGTTATGTAGAGTGTTGTTGTATATGCGGTACGTATAATGACGGCCCAGTAACTGTTGTAAAAAATGGAAAATGCGCTACCTATAATGACGGTTATTTTAAATACCCGTTGTTGTATGTCTTTTAATAAAATAAAAAAATATAGCATTAGAACTACCTATAATGACGATTATTTTAAAAAAACCGTTGTTGTATGTCTTCTAATAAAATAAAGAAAAATTGCAGCATTAGAACAAGAACAACAGCAAGAACATCAAGAACAACAATAAGAACAAGAACAACAGTAAGAACATCAAGAAAAATAATAATAAGAACAACAACAACAACAACAACAACAACAACAACAACAACAACAACAACAACAACAACAACAACAACAACAACACCAACAACAAGAACAAGAACAAGAACAAGAACAAGAAAAAGAAAAAGAAGAAGAAGAAGAAGAAGAAGAAGAAGAAGAAGAAGAAGAAGAAGAAGAAGAACAACAACAACAACAACAACAACAACAACAATAATAACAATAATAACAACAAGAACAACAACATCAACAAAAACAACAACAATAATAACAATAATAACAACAAGAACAACAATAATAAAAAAGAATAAAAAGAACAAAAATAATTTAAAAAGAACACCAATACCTAACATTGCTAACTCGAGTTCTGAAATTTGGTTTAGTGGAGAAATAGAGTATCGTAACTGAAAGATGATGTTTGGAGGTAGAAGATGTAGTTCGTCTGAGTTTTAGATTTCACGCGGATCACTAATAGTAGTGTCTTGGCCGTTGATAATCACTAAATGGACGACCAAGATTTGTTTAAGGATAGTGAATAAACTCAATATGCGCGCCACCTATAATGTTGGTAATGAGAATTGAAAAAATAAGTAAAAAACCAAAAATGCTGGTGCTGGGACTTGAACATATGACATGACACTACCTTTAATGAAGGTTGGTTTAAATTACCCGTGGTGATCGGTCTGTCATCATTTTGAAAACATACCAGTGGTGAAAGGATGTGGGCATTTTGAAATAATATGTAAAAAACCATAAATGTTGGTGATGGGAATTGAACCCATGACCATGCGCTACCTATAATGACGGTTGAAAACATACCCGTCGTGAAAGGCCTCATATTTCACCACGGTTTGAATATTAACCGTCATTAAAAGCCTTTTAACGAGATTAAAAAAAAGTGCGCATCTATTACAACGGTGTATAGGCAATCCGTTGTAAGCCTGGCGTTGTTGTTTGGGCGTTTTGTAGCAGTGCCAGCTGGTTCTGATCATTCTAAAAGCTTCTAAGGGATCAATTGAGAGTGTCCAAAGCATCAAATTACTTATGGCACAAGGAACTTGACAAATAACACAAAAAGCTCCAAGAGGTAAGTGCATGACAACTTGAACTCTTTGAATTATGCATTGCTTTGAAATCCATTGATCATAAACATCTCATACATGTTGTATATGTTGTGTTTGAACCAATTCATCATGTGATTCTTGCCTGTACCATGAGGTAGCATAGAAAATGCAAATGGTGGCCTATTTCAAAACCACTATCGGGTTTTTAAATGGGGACCTCATCTAAAAAAACTAAGGGCACCATTGGATTCCTTGTGAAATTCTAGGCAGGATAGACCTAAGTTTTGTCCCAATCCATGGAGAAATGAGAGAGTTACAACCTTCATGTTTTTGGCCCAAGAACTTGCCTTGGCCAGGCCTGAAAATTGGGATCCCATATGTATTTATGGGGTGGTTTTGATACACGGGTGTATCACCACCGCAGTGGTTGCGCGCGCATGTGTTTGACTTGGAGGTCTGGGGTTTGAATCCCCCTCGCCCTAGACCCTTTTTTATTACTTTTTTCATTTTTTATATTTTTCATATTATTTTCTTAAATGATTTGAAAAATTAATTTCTCTCAATTTTAATTATTTTTTATTGGTTCTTTTTGCAAAAAAATCACAAAAATGTTAAAATATTTTATTCCACAAAAAAATCAAATTTATATTATTTATTTAATATAGTTGATATTTTTGTAAATAAATTCATTTTTAATTGTTTTTAAACATTTCAAAAAGGAATTATCATCTTGGAAATCAAAACCAAATGAGTTTTAATTCATCTTGTGATTAAAACATCATTTTTCAAACCTCAACCAAAAATCTCAAGTTGTTTATTCAAACTTATTTGGTGTTTTTATCATTTTAATTAATTTTCTCTAAATAATTACTTTAAAAAATGATGAAATTAGGGTTTCTTTGATTTTCACCCTAACAAATCTTTTTCAAACATCTTTTGGTCCTCTAATAGAGTGTAAGACCCAATCCCTTTTTAACCAAAACCATTTTGGGCCTCAGACATTGTATAAGTCCCACTATATTTTCAAAATCATGGCGCGGTCGTCGCCTGTTAAAACAAAATCACCTGGGCCTCCCCTCGTGTTGTAAGTCTCATCTTTCTTTTTCAAAACATCTTTGGGCTTCTCCTTGAGTTGTAAGACCCAACCCTTTTGTAAATAAAAACCTTTTTGGGCATCAGTCGTTGTATAAGTCCGGATACAATCTTCAAAACAACGGTGTGATCACTGTTAAACCTTGGGCCTCTCCTTGAGTATAAGCCCCAACAATCTTTTCAAAAACAACTTCTCTTTTGATTTAGGTTCAAATATACAGTTGTTATCAAAACTTTCTTTAATTTCTTTGAACAACTAACCATACAGCATGGCAGCTTGCTCACCTGTAAGTTTTAACAGCTTTCATTTACTCGCTTTCATATATATATATATATATATATATATATATATATATATATATATATATATATATATATAACTGTATTGTGGGAAGCTGCTCCCTTGTAAGTCTTTCTTTCATACCCTTTTAAATACTTGTGATATATCAACTATATATATACTAGTATAGTTATTTAGAGTTTTCCCCGGTAACTAGGTCTAGAACTAGGTAAAGCCAGTTGGTCACTCTTAAATACAGTTAAAACTAGATCCCCTTTTCTCAGACTGTCACTATTAGAACTTGTCAAAGAAATTTAGTTTCCCCGGAGAGGATTAATTCTCGGTGAAACCTCTCTTGAATTTCTTCAAACCCTAGAACTGTTCATTAAAGAAAAGATTATTCTCGGTGAAACTTTTCTTGAACTCTTCTTAAGTTTGGACCCACAGGCTTCCTAAAAGCATCCCCGCCTCCTCTTGGGCTTTGTACAAGGACCCTCCGGCTTCTTAGAAGTTCTCATGCCTTCTCTTGGGCTTAATACAAGGACCTTGAAGACCTCTTAAAGGTATAGGACAGAACTTAGTCATCCTTTGCTAGAGCAGTATTTCCAGTGTCAAAACATCAAGCCATTTTAGGGTTAATTCTCATCCCTTAAAACACTTGTCTCCTCTTGGGCATCATTCAAAGATAAACTCTTCCACACCAGTCGACTTGGACAGTCTAAATCTCCTCTTGAGTTTCAAAGACATTCTCAAGTTCCCTACAAACATAGGAGAAACCCCGGTCACTCTGGATCAATCTCCAAAGGAGTTAAAACCCTTGGGTTCAAAAAGCCCATTCTCTCTCCTAAAAAAATCCCCCAACCAGGGTCAGTTTATCATCGTTATAACACTATCCCAAATCAAAACCTCAAGGCATCTGATACCTAAACTCTTTTGTAACCCTCAGCAAGAGTTGATTCCCCAGTTGGACCTGTCTCGGGATCTCAATAATTCCCAGCAGAAGATAGCCTCCTCTTTGGCTTTGTATAATGATTTTTTCCTCAGCATAGCTAGCCTCCTCTTGGGCTTTGTACAATGATTCTCCCCAGCGGAGCTAACCTTTTCAGACTCTCTTGTTGACTCAATCACCTTTTTCAGACTCTCTTATTGAGTCGATCACTCTCTTGTTGAGTTGACCCTTTTAGCCTCAATCCTGGGCTTTGTATAGGACAGATAAAAACACTCTCTTGTTGAGTCAATCTTTTTCAGCCTCCTCTTAGGCTTGGTATAAAGATTTCCCCTAGCAAAAGTTATCCTCCTCTTAGGCTTTGTATAATGATTTCTCCAGCTTGTTCAGCCACAATCCTGGGCTTTGTACAGGACAGATAAAAGCATTCTCTTGTTGAGTCAAACCCTTTTAGCCTCAATCTTGGACTTTGTACAAGACATAAATCTTCATAACTTTCTCTTAAGCTAGGGACAAATATTTTCCCCAGCGGAGTCAATTCCTCTTAGCCTTCTTTTAGGCTATGAGAGATAATACCCTAAGCAGAGTCAATCCTCTTTTTAGCCTCAATCTTAGGCTTTGTACAAGACAGATAATACTCTCCCGTAGATTCAAACTCATTTCAGCCTCTATCTTGGGCTTTGTACAAGACACTTAAAATATCCTCAGCCGAGTCAGTTAAGTCTCATTTTAGCCTCAATCTTGGGCTTTGTACAAGACAGATAAAGATTTCTTTCCCACCGAGTCAGTCTCTTTTTTAGCCTCAATCTTGGGCTTTGTACAAGACACATACAAACCCTCCCCAACAGAGTCAAAATCCTTTTTAGCCTCAATCTTGGGCTTTGTACAAGACAAATAGAACATTTTCCCTGAAAAAATCAAACTTTTAGCCTCCTCTTAGGCTTTGTATAATGATATCCCCAAAAGAGTCAGTCTCTTTTAGCATCAATCTTGGGCTTTGTACAAGATATATATAAACACTCTTTTGTTGAGTCAGTCATTCCTAGCCTCCTCTTAGGCTTTGTTTAAGGACTTCCTCAGTGGAGTCAATCAACCTCTTGGCTTCAACCTTGGACTTTGATCAAGGCACACAAAAATCAACATCCCTCAGAGGAAATCAAAATCCCTCTATAGGAAGTCATTTCTCTGTGTATCACTCATCAAAAACAGTCATTCAAAACAAACCCTAATCCCAGATAACTGCTGTAAGTGGCACACTTGTTGATTAAAACATCCAAGCTGTCGTCCATCCTTTATCCTGGTAAACCCTTTCTTTCATCTAATTGCTGTAAGCGGCAAGACTCTGGATTATTTACATCCACGCCACTGTCCCTTTCTTAGGATGAAAGATTCCTAAGGAAAAATGGCATTGCTCAACACTAAGTTAAAGTTTTCTCCATCAAGACAAATCCCCTATAAAGGAAATTATGGCATTGTTGGATTCTTATATCCCAATTAAAGTAACCCTCCTTTATAAACAGTCACCCAATAGTTGTGATAAGCAGACAAGATGTCTCCCTTTAGAGATGACAAGTTCTCTCTCAGTCAAACCTTTTAGCTTCAATCTTGGGCTTTGAACAAGACACAAATACTCAACCTTTTATCTTCAATCTTGGGCTTTGAACAAGACACCAAAATATCTTTTTTCCTCCCATGGAATAGGAGGAACTACGATTGCTCTGATTTCCCTGTTTCTTTAAAAGGGAATACGTAGGCATAAGATTGCGAAATCTTAGCGAGCATACTAATCAAAAACTCTAGGTCCAGTACCTTTACACATCCATCAAACTTAGGTCCAGTACCTTACCAAAAACTTCGAAAAAAACCCGAACATCTACAAAAACTCACTCACTCTCTTATACTTTCCCAAGAAACTTTCCCAACCCATTAACGGATAAACACCATCAAGTACAAAGCGAAAACTAAAGCTAACATCATGTGGATAGCCACATATAGGATGGGTAGCTGACAACTCCCCATTGTATAATCTGACCCTGACTCCCCGAATCTCTTTAAGCGTTTGTTTAGTTAAACATTCGCGTGCAAGGTTAGTTTTAGATAACTTCCCTTTCCCTTTCAGCTTCACAGGATAAATAAGAAATTAGAAAGTAGCAACCCCCTCCTCTTCATTGGGGAGAAAAACCAAATTCCGCGATAAGGTGGTCGCACCGACAAAAATCGCGCGCTACAATTACATAGAGACTTTTATGCAAATTTACATTGACGATATTGTTGTGAAGTCTATTTCAGGGAAGGATCTCATTGACCATCTTCGAAAATCATTCGAAAGGATGAGAAGCCACGGTCTGAAGATGAATCCTCTCAAATGTGCTTTTTGTGTGCAGGCGGGAGATTTCCTAGGCTTTGTGGTCCACAAGAAAGGAATCGAAATAAACCTGAATAAGACCAAGGCCATTATGGAGGCGAAAGCGCCATCAACAAAGAAGGAATTACAGTCACTGCTGGGAAAGATCAATTTCTTAAGGAGATTCATCTTGAACCTCAGCAAAAAAACTCAAGCCTTCTCATCTCTGCTTCGACTTAACAAGGAAGGATTCGAATGGGGGCAAGCTCAGCAGGAAGCATTCGAAAAAATCAAAGAATACTTGAGTCATCCTCCAATTCTAGTAGCACCTTGTAGAAATAGGAGCATGAGACTGTACATATATGCGTCGAACAAAACTTTAGGAAGCATGTTGGCTCAAGAGGATGAAAATGGCGTCGAAAGAGCCATTTACTACCTTAGTAGGGTTTTGAACGATACAGAAACTAGGTATAACATAGTTGAAAAATTGTGTTTGTGCTTGTATTTTTCTTGTACAAAGTTGAAGCATTATATAAAATCAGTTGATGTTTATGTTTCATCTCATTTTGATATCATTAAACATATGTTGTCTAAACCAATTTTGCACATTCGAATTGGTAAATGGGCATTAGATTTAACTGAGTATTCCCTAACTTACATGCCTTTAAAGGCTATTAAGGGACAAGTGGTAGCTGACTTCATCGTCGACCACTCTATAAACGAAAACATGTTAAACTATCTTGAGCTCGAACCTTGGAAATTGTATTTCGACGGTTCTAGTCATAAAGATGGTACAGGCGTAGGAGTCTTGATCATTTCTCCTAATAAAATTCCAACAAAATTTAAGTATAAAGTCAAAGGTATTTGTTCGAATAATGAGGCTAAATATGAGGCCTTAATACCTGGACTTGAGATATTGTTGGAATTGGGGGCAACTCGAGTCGAAATAGTGGGAGACTTAGAGTTAGTCATAAAACAAATTACAAGGGAGTACAAATGTGTTAAAGAAAATCTCATTATGTACTTTGTAATAGCCAATCAATTACTGAAAAAGTTCGAAGTAGTGAACATTCGACATATACCTCGGTTGGAAAATCAAGTGGCTAATGACTTGGCTCAAATTGCTTCTGGGTATAAAATTTTGAAGGAAAAATTAGAAGATGCAATCGAAGTCAGAGGAAGAGTTGTATCAGCCAGATTATCCCCATCAAATTTGGAAACGACGAAGCTAGGATACGCTGATAAAGAGAATTTTGAAATCTTAATAGTAGATAGTTTAATAGACGAAGACTAGAGAAAACCAATAGTGGAATATTTGCAAAACCCAACGGCGTCAACAGATCGAAAAATCAGGTATCGAGCTTTAAGTTATGTTCTTTTGGGTAATGAATTATTTAAAAAGACTCCTGAAGGAGTTTTGCTTAAGTGCCTTAGTGAGTCAGAAGCGTACTTAGCCCTTTCGACTGTTCATAGTGAGGCATGTGGGGCTCACCAGGTAGGCCACAAGATGAAATGGCTTTTATTTCGACAAGGTATGTATTGGCCTACTATGTTGAAAGATTGCATTGAATTTGCTAAGGGATGCCAAGAGTGCCAAGTGCATGCAGGTATACAACATGTCCCTGCAAGCGAATTACATTCTATAGTCAAGCCATGGCCTTTTAAAGGTCGGGCTTTGGATTTGGTTGGAGAAATTCGACCAGCGTCATCTAAAAATCAAAGGTACATTTTGGTAGGCATTGACTATTTTACGAAATGGATCGAAGGGGTGCCATTGCCAAATGTTGACCAAGAAGACGTAATTGAGTTCATTAAAAAACACATTATCTATAGGTTTGGAATCCCAGAAACCATTACAACAGATCAAGGATCAGTGTTCACTGATCGAAAAATGCAAGAATTTGCTAAAGAAATGGGTTTCAAGCTATTAACCTCTACACCTTATTACGCTCAGGCTAATGGTCAGGTCGAAGCAGCGAACAAAATAGTAATTAGTTAAATTAAGAAACATGTGGGAAAGAAGCCTAGAAATTGGCACAAAACTTTGGACCAGATTCTTTGGGCATGTCGAACCTCCCCCAAAGAGGCGACTAATTCCACACCTTTTCGATTGACCTTTGGTCATGATGCAGTATTACCAGTTGAGATATATCTTCAGTCGACGAGAATCCAGAGGCATCATGAGATCCCATCTGAGTTATATTGGAACATGATCTTAGACGAATTGGTAGACTTAGATGAGGAAAGGCTTAATGCTTTAGAGTTATTGAAAAGGCAGAAGAAGAGAGTAGAACAGTCTTATAATAAGAAAGTTAAGGTTAAGACTTTTTCGCCAGAAGAGTTGGTTTGGAAAGTAGTTTTGCCTATGGATCGAAAAGATAGAGTTTTGGGGAAATGGTCCCCTAAATGGGAATGCCCTTTTCAAGTCACACAAGTTTTTTCTAATGGTGCTTATGAGATCGAAGAGTTAGATCAAGATAAAAGAATCTTGAGGGTAAACGAGAAGTATTTGAAGAAATACAAGCCTGCACTTCAAGAAGTAAAAATAGCCAAAGAATAATCACGCATGCAAAATAATCAAAGCTAACATGGTAAAACGAAAATTGTATTCCAAAATGGCTAAATTCGTTACAATCAAAAGAACCACGAAGGGTTCAAAAAAAGTCATTACATAATTCAAGAATGGATGATTAAATAAAAATAACGAAAATGGAAGGGAGGCCTTCATGCTGAGGTATTTCAACTTTAGAAGATCCAGCCGCTTCTCACAGGAAGATTTGGTTGACCTTATGACCTCCATTTCTGCTTCTAACTTTTGAGCCTTATCAGCAAAATCCAGCCCAACTTCAAGTTCTTTTGCCATTTGAGAATTATCAAATTTCTGAAGCTCAACATTTTGCTTTTTGGCCTTCGAAATTTTGGCTTGAAGTTCTCTAATTTGTTCCTTCAAGGAATGGATATTTCGATTGTTAGTTTCAATTTCAGCTTTGTTGTCTTCTTGTGCTTTCTCTAAGTCAGCTAAGCGATTGGTCGACTCTGAGGCAGCACCCCATGCAACCACTACAGAGCCAGTATAGCTTTCGATGTCTTTTAAGCTTTGCTTGATTTTGGCAACATCAGTAGCAACTTGGTCAATCATAGAAGTCAGTTCCAAGATAACATTTGCAATTTCAGAAGAAGCAGTCAGAATGTCAACTTTCTTAAGAAGACACTTCAAGGCAAGAGGAGAAGTTGGATCAGACTCTAGAGCCAATCAAAGCCTTTAGGTATTCTCGAGGGTTGCATTTTTCAAGGCCGCCAGCTCTTCTGCAGAAAGGGTCACAAAGGCACTGCCTGAATCTTTTGCATTCGACGGACCAAGATTAGGGTTTGGTTCGACGATTATCTCCTCATGAATGTCTTCATCCTCTTCTTCCTCCTGGTCATCATCCTCCTCGACGTGTTCAGGATTATCCACAAACTCCTCAATAGGCATCGAATAGTTCTGAAGTATAGAGTGAGTTTCCCTTTCTTCAATGTCATCATCTGGATCTTGCTGAGTGATATCCATACGTTCGACTCTTGGAGAGCCATCTTCAGCTTCCTCTTCGATAGGAGCGCGAGGGTTATCCACTTCTGTGACTACTTCAGCTTCCATGTATTTTTCTTGATTGCCTTCGTGTTCAGAGCTACTGGTGGGAGAATTCTGAGTTGTGGTTTTGGGTAGCGAAGTTTAGCGTTGTTCCCTAACCATTTGATTTATTTCGCTTATCGAGCTCTTCTCAGAATCCTTCGCAGAAGTGGGATGATATGTTGGTTCACCTTCACTATTGAGGATTGTGGGGTTGGTTGATTCGGCAGCTGGTTGAGTCAAAACTCCTACATCGTCCTGAAAAATATAATTGAAGTTAGTAATCGAACAAGAATACTAAGGACAATTAGGTATAAAAATTTAGTACCTTAGGAGCTACTGCCCCAGGGCTT
>JALAZF010000981.1:600000-778365 GCA_022829125.1 Lathyrus tuberosus | reverse complement strand
TGAATTGTATGGTGAATATCATTACCTTTCCTTTTGTGAGCTTCTTTGGACTTTAATGCTTCATGTTGTGAATCTCTTTTGCACATGTGAACTATTGTTGATGATATGATATGCTTGCTGCCATTTATTGTATCTCATTTCTTTTCTTCTCATTCTCTTTTCTTTTCTTTCATTCTTTCTCATCCCATGAATCTCAAGACTTGTTCAAGTCTTGGATTCCTTCCCTCTAGAGCTACCTAGTCCAACTTAATCTTTGATTAAGCTTGGAGTAGGATTGGCATTAGGTAGTCTTTTCTCCTAAACCTCACTAACCATAGGACATCCATGCATGATAACATTAGGACTCTTAGTTTCCCTTTAGAGTTTCCCTTGCGTCGTTTCTCTTCTCATCTCAAAAGAAAAGTAAAAAACACTTAATAAAGGTTAACCTGTATTGCGCTTGATCCTTATATGTAGGAAGTGGGGAACGAGGGGCTTCCTCTCATTCTTCTAGGATACCTAGTGTACGTCCTGTTGGGGACGATGCGCGAAGTATTCGTTCCTGTGTTTAAGACTTTGGTTCAATGCAAGTTACAAATAACTGTAAAAAACACTTCTTGCTAAAAAACTTCAAACAAACAATAACGTCTTTCCTTCGGGAATTCTCTTCTCATCTCACTCACTCTCAACGTACGAATGTGCTTCTACTCGTTCTCTTGCAAGACGGTAACACCTAAGTCTCGATTCAGCGAGCTGCAACACCTGAGCTAGAACGTAAGTCGTTCCCTAAAAAACACAATCCACCCCTAGTGAGGGGAACTACGTCGCTCTGATTCTCATGCTCCCGATGAGATGCGTAGGCAGTGGGGTTGGGCCCATGCGCGCACTTCTTTTATTTTCCCTACATTTTCTCTCTTTCTCTTTCTCTTCCTTTTCTGGTTCTCTAGCTAGTGGTTCCTTTTCCTTTCCAGTAGCAGCGGAGCTCTAGTTGACGACACCCTTTGATCGAGACAAGCAAACGTGGATTCCATCGAGTACGATGGACGCGTGGGGGTGCTAATACCTTCCTCACACGTAACCGACTCCCGAACCCTGTTCGCTTGGTCGCAAGACCATGCTCTTTCCTTCCTTCTTTCAGGTTTACGCAGTGTTTCCTTTCCCTCTCTTGGGATAAATACACATTGTTGGCGACTCTGTTTTCCGCGCCACTCTCGCATTTGTACCGTTGGATACGAATCTTTCGGGAACGACACCTTGTAAGTCGATTGTTTTCACGATCGCCATCAACCTCACATAGCCTCCTCTTGGTCTTTATACAACAATACTTGTTTCATATTTTAGAATCTTGTTTGCATGCATATGTGTGATTGTCTTACTTTAATTGTGGTTTGATTTCCCCCTTTGAGTAAATATATCCCTCTCCCATAAGATTAAAATCAACCTTTTCTAAAGAATAAACAAGCTTGATCCAATGTCAAGCATTTTTCAAAACAAATTTAATTAATCACCAATTCATCTCCAAGCATTCACTTGATCCACATATCAAGTCTCTTACCCCTCTTGTAAGTCGAGCGCTTTTGCCTCGCAATCGACCTTACCTTGAACCATTAGGACCTCCTTTCCATCAAACCTCGATCAACATCGAGCATTTTTCAAATCAAATCAATACACTTAACCATATTCAAACATCATTTCTTAAAAGGTGAAAAGGAGGGGGATCAAGTCTTTGGTCTTTCTCCTCAATTGTTTGGGTGCGAGTTCTCTTACACGTGTGTGGACAATTGACGCCTGTAAAACACTTGTAACTCGATAACACTCAAACATTTTTTAGTAATCATTAAAACACTTAATTTATTATTTAAACACATTTTTACTAAAAGGTGAAGTCAGGGTGGTCGAGTCTTTGGCCCTTTTCCTCAATTGTTTGGGTGCGAGTTCTCTTACTCGTGTGTGAACAATTGTCACCTCTAAAACATCTAAAACTCTCCTTTTCTCGCCCCCGTGCGATCGAAACCCTAAAACACATACAAATCAAATCCTCTTTTTCTTAATCAAACTCTTTAATACACTTAATCGTATATTCAAACACAACTTCCTAAAAGGTGAGGTGAGGGGGGCCAAGTCTTTGACCTTTCTCCTCAATTGTTTGGGTGCGAGTTCTCTTACTCGTGCGTGGACAATTGGCGCCTATATAAATATACAAACCAAACAACCGTAGTCCCACGAACTACGAATGCTCTGACTTTCCCATTGCACGAGGGAATACGTAGGCACAAGGGTTTTAATCCTTGCCGAGCACTCTAATAAAAAAAACCACCCATCTTCCCCTTAGAAAGTAATAATCCTTTAGAAGATAACAAATAAACCTAGCTAGCTTTCTCACGAATCGAATCAAGAGGTTCTCGTTGAGTACAACGGACGTAGAGGGTGCTAATACCTTCCCTCTTGCGTAACCGACTCCCGAACCTAGAATTTGGTTGCGATGGCCACGTTCTTATCTCCCTTTAAAGGTTTTATCGATATTTTCCTATTCCTTCCTTGGAATGATTAAAGTTCGGTGGAGACTCTGTTTCGAACAGTTTTTTCCGCGTCCATCACGAGGATCGTATTTTTCGAGGTACAACAAGTAACTAGTTATCACAGTATAATGTCCTGACATTCTACGTTGCATATTTGAGCATTTGGTTACTATACAATGGTTGAGAGCAACTAATTCTAGCACCAATATACACTGCTTCTTGCTCATCTTTAGAGAGCTTGGCATGAGTAAAAATAGGTGCACATATTTGCCTACCATTTTCCATCCCAAATTTCTTCACAATATTTATAGCTTATTTACTTTGGGAAACAAAGATGCCATCTTTCAATTGCTTCAATTGAAAACCAAGAAAGTAGGTAAGTTCACCTACCATGCCCATCTCGAATTCATCTTGCATTTGTTAAACAAAATAGTCTAAAATATTACTTGACATCCTTTAAAACACAATGTCGTCAACATAAATCTTAACTATCATAGGTATTCCATTGTCTTTCATAATGACATACTTCATGCTGGATAATCATCAGGGCGAGTTAAATTTTAATTATGATTCTGGTAAAGTGGCAGTGCAGTTAATATCTCAAGTCATATGTGTCATGGATATTTTGAGGACAAGTGTGGATTGAACTCAAGTACTTGTGTTTAAAGATCCAGATCAGGTTTTTGTGCATAATTCAAGTTGTCCATTGAAGTCAGGTTATAGGACCATCAAAGGACAAAGCAGTGGGGTTGAGTGCAAGTATTGGTTGTGCAGTTCAGGCTCTCGTTATTGATCTAAATGACTCATTAGATTTGTCATTCAAGCAAGACCATTTCGAGACGAATTCGAAGTTGTGATACAATCCAGGATTGGTGGTAGTCAAGTTAATGGCATAGGGTCTAGGTGTTATTTAGGTGTGGAGACGCATTACCATTACCCGTACTTGTTCCCGTAACCATATATTTTGTTATTCACCCTTTTAAAATCCAAATTTCACTTTCAACCCAATTCATATTCCATATTCATTTTTCTAAACCATTAAACCATTTTATTTTTTTAGATTTATTCACTAACCAAGTCCTTTCTCTTTTTTCTAATACAATTTCAATTTATCCAAATCCAATCCATTTTCTAGCCCATTTCAATCATCTTTATTCAATTTATTTCCCCAAAAATATCCAAACCATATTCATATCCATTTCATCTATCAAAATTCATTTTTTTCTTTTTCCAATTCATTTCTCTTTTCTGATATATTTTCATTTCATTTTATCATAAAAAAACCCAAATCATAAAGCTCATTCATTACAAAAAAAACTTATTACATAAGCCCACATTCAATTCACATAGACAAACCCATTGGTTTTTTTTTATTTCACAAAGTCTAGTTATCATAAAAGGAAAATAATTACAGAGTTATTTTTTTCATTTAACATGTCATGAATAAATAGAGGCTCATTCACATTACAACCAAACAAAAGAGAAATAAGTGGACAAAGAGGTGAAAGCAAATGAGCATAAAGGAATAAGCCAAGTTTTACAAGTGCCCACGCACATCACTGCATCAAAACCATTAACAAAACAAAAAATAACACTGCTGCAAAATAGACCACACTAAGCCTTCTGCAATAAACCGTACCAATTTTGCAGCATCAAACAAAGCCCGCTACACTGCGCCAAACCTGCACTATACTCAGAAATCAATTTCTGCTCCCACCTCTAATACCACAACACCCCTGCATCAGTGAAGCAATTCAACAGTACAAGATGCCAAACTCCAAAGTTTTGTTTGAATTAAAAAGAATGAGGGGAACGATTCACAAGGGGGAGGAGAAGAAAATTTCGGTAAAAAAAACAATAGCGGAAAACCGTAACAGGAACAAGAAATTAATTCAACATTCTCGAATCTTCATCCAACTTACCTTGCATCCTTCGATTCTCCTCTTTCACCATAATAATCATCATTAATTCCTCCTTCCAGATTTGACATCAACCAAACCTCCCTTACAAACCATGCCACCCTTATTTTCTTGTAACCCACACATCTCCTTCTTCAACCTCACCCAATCAAAACACCTCAAAGCAAAACCCACAAACCAGAAAAAAACCAGAGATGAAGATAAGATGAGGCGAGGAACAACAATAAATAAAAAGTATGAAACAGACCTGAAACTCGAACAAACCGAAACATCAAATCGAGTGGCGCCAGCGAAAGAGAGATTTGCAAAGAAGAAATCAAGCGAGGGAAGATGATTTGAAGAAAACGAAAGAGAAAACTCGAAGAACGTTGGACCGTCAGTGTCGTTTTTCATAACTCTTTTTTTCTTTGATTTGCTTTTAGGAAGAATAGGTTGATGGCACTTTGGTTTTTGTTTTTAAAATAGGTTTGAGCTTGACCGTGTTGTTATTGCTCTGAATCTATTGGTATTTCTTGTTTTTTTTTTGAAAATGATTATGTTTTTTTTTTGTCATGTTTCTTGCTAGCATACTCATTATGATTTTTAGCACGCACCCTATTTTGTTTTATTTTTGTTGAAAAAAACCTTCTTCCATTTTTGGTTATGTGGGCTCAGTGTCATACCCTAAATTTTGACCCTAAGGTTCCATATCATTTACATATCATATGAACATACTTTCATGCATCACTAACCCATCACAAGTGCAAGATATGTATGCTTACTTACTTTACAGGTTAGGTGATCCTCCTAAAGCTCAAGCAGATGAATTATCAAGGGATAAGTATCATATTCAACACTACAAGTCTCTATATCATCCATGAAGATCAAGAACTCTCACTCATCAATAATAAAGTGCAAAATTGCATCATGACAAGCTCATCAAGACTCAAGACCCTCAGTGCATCAAAATTAGGGTTTTGACCTAATTCAATCCATGGGATGACTTGTGGAGAATGCCATGATCCAAGACCTCAAGATATGATTCAAGGACCTCAAATACATCATATTAGTCCATTAATATGATTGGATTGATTCAAAGAACTTGATTCACAAACAATGCAAGAATTCAAATCCATCTGAGCCACAAATTAGGGTTTTGATGAAAAGTCAACCATACCTTTGACTTTTGGCCAAGACATGATCTCAAACCTTGGTACATGATTAAAGACACTCAAATATACCCTTGAAGTCCATTCATAAGTTTAAAATCACCTTGGGACATCCATTCATTGAAAATCAAGAATTAGGGTTTCTCTGCACAAAATTCATCTGATACTAGGGTTGGAAATGAGTCGAGTCGAGTCGAACTCGCCTTAGCTCAGTTCGACTCGTTAAGAATTAGCCGAGTTCGAGTTCATCACGAACTTTTTTTTCAGCTCAAACTCGACGCGTTAAGAATTGGCCGAGTTCGAGTTCATCACGAACTTTTTTTTCAGGTCAAACTCGACTTGTTAGAAGTTCACGAATATCTCGGTTTAACTCGTTAGGTTTATCTTGTTAGGTTCAACTCGCTTATTTCATAGACTTAAAAGTAATTTTTTAAAGTCTATTTTTTATATATATATTTGACATTTTAAATTAATATTTTTTAAATAAAAAATATAGAAATAAAATAAAAGTTATAAGATTGGAATTTATACGATGTTAATTTTATTTGTATAATTATTCGTAGAAATATTTTACTCACTTGAGAATATAAATTATCAACTAAAACCGTTAGATTAAAAGAAAAAATGAGACTAAGATTTAGAACAAATCTTTAAACCTACTCTTAAAGACAATATAATCTATCTCATATATAATCGAATTGACTCATGAACCTAACGAGTCGAACTATGTATAGTTCAAGTTCATATCATTTAGTGAACGAATTTAGTTTTTAGCTCATATTCAGCTCATTTGGTTCATGAACCTAGTTCAACGATTTAATTTTTGAATCAAATTTTGAACTATTTTCGAGTTGGTTTGGTTCACTGCCAGCCCTATCTGATACACAAAGTCAAAGTTTGACTTTTTCAGCAAAATGGATCATCAAAGGCTATTATTCAAGGAAATATGATCCATGGTTGCATTTAATCAAGGAGTGATCAAGAAATCAAGGTTACTTGCAAAAGAAGCAAAATTGGAAGAATTAAAATTTTCACTAAGTTATGGAAATTCATGTTCAAGTTCCTAACTTTACGAGGCCATAACTTGTGATCCAAACAACCATTTTTTGCACTCCAAAGTTCAAAAGATAGATCTTCTTCCATACAACAAGATTTTTGGGCTAAACCATCCCAAAAAGATGCATAGATTTTGAGATATAAAGCCATGAAGTTGGAAGAATTTATGTTTTGACCTTTGACACTTAGAAATTTTTTAGGCAGAATCTGTTTTGTCTTTTGGCCAACTTTGAGGTCATTTTTCACCATGATCCAAGAAGATTTAAGACCAAAGGTAAACATCAAAGTAAAATTAGGATATATCAGCTTTCCAAAATGTCCAAAAAATCCATCCAATTCTACTTGAGCAAAGAGTTATGGAGTGCACAAAACACCTTGCTGCAACTGTTTTGCAAAATCAGTTTTAGGCATTTCTTGCACCACAAGATTTTTGAGTCGATTGCAATGATCATGATCATACCAATTCAACAAAGATCATAGTGACTCATCACAAACCTGCAAGATAGAGCCAAAGAATCAAGAAAAATCTCATGAGAATGATGAAGTTTTGTCATGAAAGCCTTGAAATTCAAAGTGCATTTATGTGCAATAGTGAACATTCAACAAAGTTACTCTCCTCAGTCAAGACCTCTACTTAAACAACATTAAATCACTCTGTAGAATGTGGAATTAGTAAAAAAGTAGCTATGCTATTTGGAAGAGATAATGTACCTTGGCATAGAAGTAATCACACCTTGCCAAAACCATTGAACCAAGCTCTTATCCTTCAAGTCATCACTATTCAGCCAAGACAAACTCATTCACCTATAAATAGGGCTCACTTCTGATCATCTAAACCACCCCAAAACAACACAAAATTTGTTTTCTCTCATTTCTTTCTTTCACTCTAAGTTTCAAAATTTTCAAAATTGAGAAGCGTGTTTTCAAAACCAAAGCTTCTTGGCTCAAACTTTTGGTTCAAACACATCATATACATCATGTATGAGTGATCCAAACACTTAAACACCATCTGTAACATCAATTGCATCAAGATCATAGCTCACCCCAACCAAGCTGCAGTTGGATTCGAGCCCATGAAACCAGGAGGTTTCAATCCATTCCAAGCACATCAACACACTCCTTGGAGGTCAGGGAAGCTTTCCAGATCATTACAACACTTTTGTAACAACTCCAACTGAGAGTTCGATCCTCTCTTGCAAGGTAAGCCTGGACCTTTTCAATCTCTACGGTTCATGCATCATAAATGTTATTTCAAGTAACCAACATGTTTCTGGTAGTTCATAGATCATTTACCCTCAATCAATTGATGTTTATCATTCGTGTATAGGATTTCATATTAGTTTTTGCAAATTCTAGGTTTTCTATGTTCATGCGTAATAACTCACTCTACACTAAAAAGAAATGAAATTAAATACCACCATTGAATTCCTTGTTTAAAAACGAACAACTTTCATGTTTACATTGTCCAATTTCATTATGTATTTCATGAGATAGCATTGTTTTTGCAAATTCTGCCTGAAGGTTGAAGATGAAGTTCTTCGCGTGAAAATTTGAATTTGCCACACAGTTTTCATATATTATGTGTTGGTTGTGTTTCATTATCACCAGCACACGCAAGCTCAGTTGGCAAGGGCGTGTTTTGCTTGTGTGTGAGTGAGAGGTCGTGGGTTCAAATCCCACCCATGCCAAAAAAATTTACCACTTTTCATATTTTCATATTTTTCATATATTATTTGCAAATAATTATTTTTATGTTCAAATTTAATTATTTTTAAATAATTTTTTTCACACATGTCATTCACACACTCTACTATTCTAATCCACACAAAAATTCAAAAAAAGATTTTTATTTAACCACTTTTTAATAAGTTTAAAATAATTGATTTTTATGTTTAAAAACCTTGAAAAATTGATTTTCTTCTTAATTTTTTTAAAAACTAATTCATTTTAATTCTCATATGGATAAAACCTAATGTTTCAAACATTATTTTAAGATCACAACATGTTTATTTTGACTTACACATCACTTATATCATGTTTAAATTCATTTGAAAAACACCTTTGATTAATTCTTTCAAAATTAGGGTTTTCCTCCCGATTAAACTTTTCAAATTCAAAGTTTTGGGCCTCCACTTGGTATAAGCCCCTTTCTTTTTTTTAACTCACACCATGATTAATTATTTGTTCATGTGAGTACTTTATAAAAATCATACTGATTTAAACATTTCTTTCATAGAATTTCATCAACACTCATCACAAAATCTTGGGCCTCTATTAGAGTGTAAGCCTCTCCCCTCTTTCTTAAAACTTTCTTCAATTTCTCAAAACTTTCAATCTTTCAAATCTCCATCTTCAACTTTCTTCAAACACAATCCTGTTGGCATTCAATATCATAATCTTGGGCCTCTGCTTAGAGTGTAAGTCCCAACCCCTTTCAATTTTCAAATCATCAACTCCTTGGGCCTCTGCTTAGAGTGTAAGACCCACCACCTGTTATTTTCTTTTCATTAACCTTTGTGAATAGAATAAAACACAAATAAAACATTAAAAAAAAACTAAAGATGCAAAATTTTCCATGATTTCAAACATGTCATATCACTGTCTATACTTGTTAAATCTTCAATCATGTTTGTTCATATTTGTTAAGTTTCTCTTGACATTTACTTCATCCTTAGTTTAGACATAGGTCAAACAATTGGACCCCTTCAATCACAACTTAGTTCAAACAACTAGTTCCCTGGCCTCCTCTTGGGCCTTATACAAGCATCATTGCCTCCTCTTGGGCATCATACAAAGAATCTCTCCAGAAGATAGCCTCCTCTTGGGCTTCATACAAGGAAACTTGGGAAGTCTCATTCAATCTCCCAGCCTCCTCTTGGGCTTTATACAAGTACCCTCGGGCTTCATAAAAGTACAAATAAAATCTTTTAGCCTCACCGTCCTGGGCTTTGTACAGGATACAATAAAATCTTTTAGCCTCACCATCCTGGGCTTTGTACAGGATACAATAAACTCTTTTAGCCTCATTCATCCTGGACTTTGTACAGGATACAAATAAAATCCCCAAAAGATTCAGTCAAATCCTCAGTATTGAGCTAGTCTCTTCAAACTTCTTCAATATTCATTAGCCTTCTCTCAGGCTTTTATACAAATAAACTTCCTCGGCCAGTCGGCCTCAATCTTGGGCTTTGTACAAGACAGCCAAGACTCCCCAATTGAGTCAGTTTTCAATCTTTTAGCTTCATATCTTGGGCTTGAATCAAGATACCCAAACAAATTCATCTCCTCACAGATAAGACCTTGAGCCATCTCTGTAGGAAGATATATCCTCTAATCACTGTAATTCAAGTCAAACCATCAAAAAACTATTTTCCAGATAATTGTTGTAAGTGGCACACTTGTTGATTCAAGATCCAAGCTGGAGTCCCTCCTTTATCATGGTCCAAAAACTTGTCTTTCATCTAAATTGTTGTAAGTGGCACACTTGTCGATTCTATATCCAAGTTAAGGTCCCTCTTTTAGTTTGTAAAGAATTCATAAAGGAAAAAATGGCATTGCTTAACACAATAAGTTTAAACCTTTTTCCCTTATGACATCACTCTCAAATGATTGTAGTGGATAGGTGAGATATCTCCCTTAAAGATGACAATTTGTCAAATCTTTCAAACACTTCTTTTAGCTTCATCATCTTAGGCTTTGAACAAGATACAAAACAAACTTTTTCCTCCCATAGATTAGGAGGAACTACGAATGCTATGATTTTCCCAATCCTTTTTTCAAGAATACGTAGACGTAAGATTGCTAAATCTTAGCAAGCGCATTAATCAAAAACCTTAGGTCCAGGTACCTTTCCAAAAAATAATAGAAAACCATAAAACAATAAAAACATTTCCTCAGCTTTCACAAAAGGAGAAACTTTTCCAATTTAGCAGCAAACTGACTTAAGTAAACAAAATAATTCAATAGTAGAAATATATACAAATAAAGGTTCCTATAGATACTCAGGGTGTTAATAGCTTCCCTTTGTATAACCAACCCCCGATTCCAGAACTCTTAGCATTTGCAGGGTTAGTTCACGATATCTTCCCCTTCCTTTTAAGCATCATAGGATAAATATTAGAAATTAGAAAGTAGCACTAAATGCGGTAGTGGTCGCATCACAAAACTGGAGCTACAGAAAAATGGCGACTTCACTGGGGAGTCTTCTTTTCTGTCTAAGAGGGTTAAGCCTTGCATTGCATATATTTTACTGTTGCTTATTTGCTTTCTCATTTAATATCATTTGTTGTTTTCCATCATACTATATGCTTATTTGCCATACTTGTTAAATAGCATTTACCTGGGAATGTGATTAATACACATGTGGTGAGTCAAAAAGTCCTCAGTGGGCTTGAAAGCATATTTTAAGATAGGAGGTGGCAAAATCAAGAAGGATTATAGGGAGTGAATCCCGACCAAGCTAACTTGAATGTCCACCAAATCTGTAGAGGTACCCGTTTGGAATTACTGATGTTAAGCGAGCAAGTACTGAAAACATTACTTTTTCCATTGGGCACTCGTGAAACTGAGGATTAGTAACCATTTATCCATTCGGCCATTTTAGGACGTAGTGCAGTGAGTATCGGTAATAGTTGATACGCTATACTACACTCGAATGAGATCCATCTTGGGGATATTACAGCTCTCATGAATCAATCGGTTTGCTAGTAATATTCATAAGAGGGGTCAGTGATTTTGGGAACCTTGTTAGAACCCGTTCTACAGGTACAAAAAGAACACCTAGTACATACCTTTGGGATGGGTTGATCCATGGCTCCATGCTCGTGACGATAAACTTTTAAACCCTTGCTTGTAAATGTTTGCATTCATGCATTCATTAAAAACTTTCAAAAAATTTCAAAAGAACTAAAAAACAGGGTGTTGCAAATATCAGAAAGTGTGTTATGGATTTTGGTAGAAGAAAAACTCAGAAGTACACCTTCAGAAGTCCAAGACTTGAAGACCTGAGAAGATTGGGAAGGTTGATTACTAATCTGGAAGCTTTCAGAGCTAAGTATGAAGGGCATTTGTCCCTTTTGAAAGTCAACATGGTAGAAGGAGTCATATCTACATTGATCTAGTTTTATAATATGGTGTACAACTGCTTCACATTTCCAGATTATCAGCTCACACCAACATTGGAAGAATACTCTCAGTTAATTGATTTACCCATTTCTGATCAAGATACATTCTCAAGGCTGGAAGAGATTCCCAAAGATCAAACCATTGCGAGAGCTACCTCTTTGGAAGTTTCAGTTATCAAAACTCACATGACCACCAAGGGAGGAATTAAAGGTCTACCGACTAGGTTTCTATTGGAAAAAGCCTTGTATTTTGCCAGCATTGGAAACATAGTCGCTTTTGAGGATATCTTTGTTATACTCATCTATGGGTTATTCCTCTTTCCCAACATTGACAACTTTGTCGTATGCGATGGTCGCAAAAGATTATGTCTCTCACCCACTCTGACATAGATTGGTACAATCGGGTCTATGACGGAATAAAGATCATTGAAAGATGTGGAAGTTTTCCCAATGTACCCCTCATTGGTACTCAAAGAATCAGGATAAGGCGCTCACACCCCACATGGGCACACGACTTATCATACAACTTATGCAACCTGATATGCATTCAACTACAACATGCAATGATGACCAATGTGTATGACTATCACACAGCCAATACATCACGCCACAACTGTCCAACACTCAGCATATATCTACCAAAACATGTAATAATTACAATCCACAGCTATAACACACATTCGCACACCCGAACTCAACAATTCAATGTTCGACACATCACAACGTACACGGAAACACAATTAACGTGTCGAATAGTTGGAATTATGGCATTGAAATTAGTTTTAACAGAAAGTACATGAAACCAACTTTACAACGATTCGAACGGTAACTGAAACGGACTTAAGGATCAAAAGATATGAATTTTTAAAGTTTTAAGAAAATTCTGTCCGTAACAGCAGTAAGCAGAACTGTCATGTTCGCTACAAGTTCGCCCAGCGAATTGTCATTCGCTAGGAGTTGGCCTAGTGAAGTCACCAGCGAAACACCTTCCCTATACAAAATCCAGAGTCTCACCTATTTTCCTCTCCTTTCGCCTCAACATTCGCCCAACGAACTTTCGTTCGCCAGGAGTTCGCCCAGCGAACCTGGTGCGAATCTCCCCAAAACTCACTCCAGTATCACCTATCCTTTTCTCTTCTTTCACTTCTCAGTTCGCCCAGCGAACTGCCAGCGAGCCCTTCGCCCAATGAACATTCCTTCGCATGGCGAAGTGCGCGAATTAGCAATTCTGCAGTTGCAATTCCTGCACAATCCAACCCCAACCCTTCTCCAATTTCAACAACAAACAATACGAAAATACACATAAAATCCTTAGTTTTTACACAATCAATTAGATTCACGTAAACCACAATTTAATTGGTCAATTTACATCAACTACATGTTATTACGAACATCGACACGCAACCGAAAACAACCAAACAATCAAAGATGCATAGGGATGAATCTAACGAATTACCCACCCTCATACATACATTATTCATCCCTTAAGTGATCGAAGAACCCCACCCTTACCTTATTGACGATTCTTCGAAGGTTCTCTAAGCCTTAGCTCTGCTCCTCTCTTCCGTTCCTCTTTTCTCCAAAAATGCAATCGTTCCCAAACTGATTCTCCCTTTCCAAATTTTCTCTTTTCCTACTACAACCCTTAGACCCCTATTATGCTTTTCCTTCCTTACCTTTACGAATCCTCACGAATAGTCCACTTTTCCCTCCTTATTCTTGTTATTATATCATATTATTATTATTATTACTAATATCCACTTATTAAAATAATAATAATAATAATAATAATCAATATTTAATTAATTTAATATTATTCAACTAATATTATGATCAATCAAATATCACTAATATAATTTAATTAATACTACTCTCTACACCACCAAATCCTACATAATTGGTCACACACTCCTCACCCTCAAGGTCACTAATACTAAGGTTGTTACCCTTTACCGTAGGATACCCCAACATAATCCAACACACATACAATCACATACAATCACTTAATTTTAATTATGAAAAATAATTAAAATAAATCGGGGTGTTACAACACCTGATAGAGATCAACTCAGAGCAATGTCTCAAAAAGATAAGGCAAGCTTCAAAGAATACGGTCAGAGATGTCGTGAGATTGCCACCCAGATATGTCCTCCTCTCGAGGAAAAGGAAATAACAAAGATCTTTTTGAAAACCTTAAGCTCATTCTACTATGACCGAATGGTCGCAAGTGCACCTAGTGACTTTACTGAGATGGTGAACATGGGAGTACGCCTTGAAGATGCAGTTCGAGAAGGTCGATTATTCAAAAAGGCAGAACCATCTAGTAGTAGCAAGAGATATGAGAGTTCTTTCCAGAAGAAGAAAGAGCAAGATATCAGCACTATCTCACAGGGTATACAGAGACGAAGATACCAACCTCAGCAGATAGCGGCAATATCTCCTGTTTTCAACTCAGAGCCAGTTCTGGCATATTAACCACAGATTCCTCAAAATCCACAAATTCAACAACCACAGTATCAGCAAAGGAAACAAGCTCTTCAGCAGGCTCATCCGCAATACAATAACAACAATCGTATCTCAAGGTCACCAGGTTTTGATCCTATCTCAATGCCAAATGCAGAGCTATTCCCAGTTTTGCTAGCAAAAGGATACATTCAAATCAGGACTTCTCCTGTCGTTCTTGAGAAACCCCCTTATTGGTTCAAGGCTAACTAATCTTGTCCTTATCATCAAGGAGCACCGGGGACACAACATCGAGAATTATTTTAGTTTTAAATCCGATATACAAAAACTGGTCAAGAGTGGAGTTTTGTCTTTCAAGGACACTAATCCAAATGTTTAAAGTAATATGTTACCTCAGCATGAGAAAGCTTCTGTCAACTTGATTGACAAAGGTCTTGGCAACAGTTATCATATTCATGATGTGTGCTTACTAAGAACAAATCTGGTGAAGATGCATTGCAGACAAAGTGGGTACGGCCATGTGCCGCCTCACAACTATCACCAATGCAACATTTGTTCCAAGAACAACCAAGGGTGCAACATTGTACAGACACTCCTTCAAGAGCAAATGGATCTAGGCTGGATCCAAGAATACATAATCCATGGAGTAAACCTGGTTTACAAATGTACCAGTATCATTCAGAATTTTGACATTCGCGCCATGAATGTAAACTTGGTAGCGATGCACTTCAGACAAAGTCAACATTACAATATGCCATCGCACGACTACAACGCTTGCTCAATTTGTTCAAAAGATAATCAAGGATGTGCTTTTGTACAAGAAGCTCTCCAACGACAAATGGATCTAGGTTGGATTCAAGACTCTCACGGAAGGGATGATCATCACATCAACCTGATTGATAAATGTCCAAACAGAGTTCAAATCTTCGACATTCGCCTAATGAACATAAGTTTGGTAAAATTACACACCAAACAGGTTCGACTTAGCTTCTTAGCGTCGCACAACTATCAAGATTGTAAAGTCTGCTCCGAGAACGATCAAGGTTGTGCGCTTGTACAAAGAACTCTTCAACACTTATTAGATCACTGGTGGTCTCCAATATACCAGAACACAGAAACTCATTAAGTCGACATAGCGGATTAAGGCCCAAGCAGACACGAAAAATGCGACGTTCGCTTATTAGAAACAAACTTGGTAAAGATGCACTAGAGACAGAGTGAATATGATCGAGTACCTCCCCACAATTATGAGCGCTGCAGGATATGTTCAAAAAAAACCAAGGATGTTACCTCGTACGGGCAGCTCTCCAGAATTAGGTAGACCAAGGAGAGATCTTACCAAATAGAATGGGAGATTATCAATCAATCAATATGGTACAAGATTGCCCAGGGCAGTACATAGTTCATGGTGTCAAACACATTGAAACATCATTGGTCAAATTTCACAAAACCTTGTGTGGACTTAACTACCTTGGTCCAGAACACCATGATCACTCAGCTTGCAGAAAATTTCGCAAAAGCCGACTGGGTTTCCTCCGCATCCGAAATGAGATTCAAGAACTGTTAGACCAAAGGACCATCACAGTCTTTAAAGAAAGAGAATCCAATAATTACGGAATTGATTGAGATGTATTCACCATATTTCCTCTGCTCAGTGAAACGAAGAGCTTGGAGATCCCTTTTAATAGTGGCAAAATTCTCGATATCCCTAAGTTGGAACCAATAGAGATTGCATACGACAGTCGAAAGAGTTACGCAACACCTTTGGTCATCTACTTGCCAGGCCCGATACCATACGAATCAGAGAAAGTTATTCCTTACAAATATGGTGCCACCATGATGGAGGATGAAAGGGAAGTCCCGCTTCCATCCATTGTCAACATCGCTGACATAAGTCGTGTTACCTGAAGTGGTCAAATCTTCAACAGAGGAATAGAAGAACCCACAAAACGAGAGAGGCTGGATCAGACTCCTGCGTTTGATCTTCTGCAATGGTAAGCACTATCTGATGCAGTGAAATGTCTTTTGTCCCTAACTATTTCCTGGATCACTCTTTCAGGGTTTCAACCCACCGGGACGCTTATTTTTTGCCTAAGCCGCCCTTTCGGGGTTTCAACTTAGCGAGCTCTTATTTTTTATTTTCATCCCTAACTTTTGCTTGGATCTCCTTCATAGGTTTTGATCCACCGAAATACCCATTGTTTCCTAAGTCGCCTTTTCAGGTTTTCGACTTAGCGGGTTTTTTAGGCATAATATTTTCGGACTGCATAAGAGTTCACAGGATGTGCTAGCTCTTCACCATCCATTATTGTGAGGATTAGGGAACCTCCAGAGAAGAATGTACTTGTGAGTACATTTTCCACGCATGTATTTGTGAACTAGCAAGAGTTTCTTGAGTATGAATTCTCCTTCTCGAAATTCTCAGATACAGGCCTTCTTGTCAAATGCCCTCTTAATCCTCCTTTGGTAAACCTGACTATAGCACATCGCATTTATGCCTTTCTCGTCAATGAGGTTCAGCTGATCAAATCTCTCTTGGACCCACTCTACTTCATCAAGCTTGGTTTCCATCAAGACTCTCAAGGATGGTATCTCTACTTCAATAGGAAGGACCGCATCCATCCCATACACCAACGAAAAAGGGGTTTCCCCTGTTGAAGTTTGCACTGAAGTTCTATATCAATGCAAAGCAAATGATAGCATTTCATGCCAATCTTTGTAGGTCTTCACCATCTTTTGCAGGTTTTTCTTGATGTTTTTATTTGCAGCTTCAACGCTCCATTCATTTTAGGAGGATAAGGAGAAGAATTGTGATGCTCAATCTTGAAATTTTCACACAGCTCCTTCATAGTTTTATTGTTCAAATTGGTCCCATTATCTGTTATGATTCGGCTTGGAATTCCATAACGATATATAATCTCCTTTTTTATGAAGCGGGCAACCAATTGCTTGGTTACATTGGCGTAGGAAGCAGCTTCTACCCATTTTGTGAAGTAGTCGATGGCAACTAAGATGAAACGATGTTCGTTGGAAGCATTAGGCTCCATTGCTCCAATCCTGTCAATGCCCCACATAGAGAAAGGCCACAACAATGATAAAACATTCAACAGCGTTGGAGGCACGTGCACCTTATCAGCATAAATCTGGCATTTATGGCATTTTCTGGCATATTGGATACAATTAGATTCCTTGGTTAACCAGTAATACCCAGCTCTCAAAATCTTTTTGGACATAGCATAACCATTGGCTTGAGTTCCAAATGATCCTTGATGAATTTCTTGAATTAACAGGCCTGCTTCACGTCTGTCAACACATAAAAAAAGAACCATGTCGTGATTTCTTTTGTACAACACGTCATTACTGAGGAAGGATTTGGACGCCAATCTTCTCAGAGTCTTTTTATCAAGAGTTGTAGCATCAGCTAGATATTCCTAGTTTTGCATATATTTCTTGATGTTGTGGAACCATGGCTTTCCATCATTTTCCTCTTCGACTAATTGACAGTAGGCAGGCTCGGTCTTGTATTCAATCCGGATGAGCGGCGCTTCATAAACAAATCTGACTTTCCACATGGAGGCTAGCATAACCAAAGCATCAGCTATATGTTTTTCAAACCTTGGGACATGTCAGAAAGTGACCTCATCAAAGTATTGGATCAACTCCACAATATAAGCACAATATGGAATCACCAAAGATGAATCTCCACTCACTTCCAGAATTTTGATTCAGAGATAAATAGTTGCTTCAAGGCCTAGAATGCACACTTCATATTCGGCAATGTTGTTTGTACATTCAAAACATAACCTCGCTGTGAACGGAGTGTAACCACCATTTGGACTCATATGAACAACACATACGCAATGGCCACTGTAATTAGAGGAACCATCAAACATCATCTTCCAACAGGAACCCGGCTCAGAACCCTCCTCTGGACCTGGTTCTTCACAATCTTTCTTTACCAACATAATGTCTTCATTTGGAAGGCAAGCTTCAGAGGCTCGTAATCTTCAACTGGTTGTTCTACAAGGTAATCTGACAAGACACTTCCTTTAATAGACTTTTAAGTTACGTATTGGATGTCGTATTCAGATAACAACATATGCCAATGGGCAAGTCTACCATTCTGAGCAGGCTTTTCAAAAATGTACTTTATTGGATCCATCTTGGAGATCAATAAAGTAGTGTGACAAATCATATATTACCTGAGACGCTTAGCAGCCCATGCTAAAGCACAAAATTTTTTATATAAGAGTGAATATCTACTTTCAAAGTCGGTAAACTTCTTGCTCAAATAGTAGATAGGGTGCTCTTTCCATCCAGTCTCATCGTGTTGGCCCAATACATAACCCATAGACTTCTCGAGAATAGTCATATACATGAAAAGAGGCTTTCCAGGAACATGCGGAATCAAAATAGGAGGCTCTTGCAAATAACCCTTGATCTTCTCAAAAGCTGGTTGACAATCAGATTCCAGTCAATGATCTGATCCTTGCGGAGTAACTTGAAAATTGGTTCACATGTAGCAGTCATATTTGATATAAATCTGGAAATATAATTCAGACGTCCGAGGAAACCTCTGACTTGTGTTTTAGTTTGTGGAGCAGTCATTTCTTGAATAACTCGGACTTTATCAAGGTCTACTTCGATTCCTCGTTGGCTAATGATAAATCCAAGTAACTTTCCAGATCTAACACCAAAAGTACACTTAGCAGGATTCAATCTCAACTGGTATTTTCTGAGTCATTCAAACAACTTTAACAGATGATCCAAATAGTCCTCTTTACTTTGGGATTTGGCAATCATATCATCAACGTACACCTCGATCTCTTTATGCACCATGTCAGGAAAGAGAGTGACCATCGCCCTTTGATATGTTGCCCCTGCATTCTTTATACCTAAAGGCATAACCTTATAACAATAGGTTCCCCAAGGAGTAATTAATGTAGTCTTTTCCATATTAGTAGAGTCCATCTTGATCTGATAATAACCAGACAAACCATCCATGAAAGAGAAGACAGCGAAACGGACGGTGTTGTCCACAAGTGTATCAATATGCGGTAGAGGGAAATCGTTCTTTGGGCTTGCTTTGTTCAGATCCCTATAGTCTACACACATTCTGACTATGCTATCCTTTTTAGGCACTCGGGATACTTTGCAACTGTTAGAAAATCTGCATCAAGTTGCCTTTTAACCTCATCTCGAATCTTTAGAGCCATGTTTGGTCTAGTTCTTCGAAGTTTCTATTTTATAGGTGGGCACTCGGGTTTAAGCGGCAATTTGTGAACAACAATGTCTGTCTCTAAACTGGGCATATCTTGATACGACCATGCAAACACATCAGCATATTCCTTTAGAAGCTTGACCAATATCTGCTTAACATCAGCCTCAAGTGTTGTACCAATCTTGACCTCATTATTTTCCTCATCAGTGCAAAGATTAATCATCTCTTTTTGCTCTTAGTGCGGTTGGAGTTCAGTATACTCATACCTAACCAATCTCGCCAGTTCAGTGGGAACTTCAAAATCTTCCTCATCCTCATCTTCAGCTTAGTAGATGGGTGAGTCAAAGTTAGGAGTGAAAGCAGTGTCATCGGATTCAACATGGTTTTGGATTTTTTTGCATGTTTGGAATGACTTATTTTATTAAAAGGCACAAAGAGAGATGCAAGAGAAAAATGTTTTTCTTTTTTGGTAGTTTTGAAAGATTGCCAATTTCTTTTAAAAGTGAAAGCAAAAAACAGTAAATGAAACAAGTAGAATTTAACAAAATGTATTCATTGATAATCATTTGAAATTGAAAAGGGGGCCCTACAAAATAGTTTGATAGCTTTGGGCATAGCTATGGAATTTTTGAAAACAACAAACAAAAGACAATGAAATTACTTTGACAAGGGGATAACCACTGGGATCTCTATCGCTTCCCAATTTTCCAAAGTATCATCACACTTAAACACCAGATTGCTCAAGTCTTCGTCTTCAATATCATCTTCAACAATATTGATTTGGAAACCTCCGCTGACAAACACTTCTTGAAATGTCTTCGGGCGAACTTTGGCAGATGTCGATATTCTATCATTAGTTGGTTTGTAACCCAACCCCTGGAGATCCAGCTTTGTCTTGACATATATGACCTCTCCTTATCCCTCGGGCACGCCTTCTTTAATCGTCGATCTTGTACTTTTGAAAGATGCAAAAGATGGAACACTTTTGCCCATTGGTTCCTTCATTTCCAACAGAACAGCGTTGGCTATCTCGAGCGCTTGAAAAGAAGTTTCCAAGGCATCCTCGCTAGCCTCTATGTAACAGAACGAAGACAAGTTACTTACCATTAGGTCTTCCTCTCCATGAATTATCACCAGCTTATCATCCACCAAAAACTTCATTTTCTGATGTAAAGTAGAAGTCACGGTACTAGCGGTGTGAATCTACGGCCTTCCAAGTAGACAGTTATACACAGGATTAATATCCATGACTTGAAAAGTGATGTCGAACAAATATGGACCAATTAAGATCAGCATCTCCACTTCTCCAATCACCATTCTTCGTGAACCATCAAAGGCTTTAACAATCAAAGATGTTAGCCTCATCTCTGCTCCCTTATACTCCAGCTTGACAAGAGTCCTATTAGGTAACACATTCAAAGAGGAACTGGTATCCACAAGTACTCTTGCTAAGGCATTGTCTTGACATTTCACGGACACATGCACCGCACGGTTATGATTCGAGCCATCTCTTGGTAACTCCTCTTTGCTAAAGCTGAGGGTGTTACAAGCAGTTATATTTGCAATTATGCTATCAAATTGGTCGGTTGTAATGTCTTGAGAAACATGGGCTTGAGCCAAAAGATTTTGCAAAGCAGTTCTATGAGCAGGGGAACTCGTCAAAAGAGATAGGATGGATATTTTGGATGAAGTTTGATGGATTTGATTGATAACTTTGTAATAATTTTTTCTTATAATTCTTAGAAATTCAGCATCGTCTTCATTCACAACCACCTCTTTCTCTTTGGCAGGTACAACATCAACAACTTCTTTGGGACAAACTTTATTAAAACGGGGAGTGTAAACACGACCGCTACGGGTCATTTTGCTTGCCCCAGCTATATTAATCACATCTTCAGCACTCTTCAAATTTTCTTTCGGAATAACCTTCCCAGATTCCTGGTCAATCATTGTCACATCGTACTTCTAAGGTACGGCTTTTGTATCTTTGAATGGAAATGGATTAGGCTTTTGAATGATTACGGGCTTCAGCTGATTAACTGGTGGAACAACAGCAGATTCTGGGATATTGAACATAGTCTTTGATGTATTGAAAAAAGGAATTGTTGAACTTGATTCTGGCAGATTAAACATGGGAATTTTATCCTTCGATTCTAGTAGATTGAATATGGGTCAATCACCGACACCTCATTTTTCTTCAACTTACTACTCACTTGTAGGAAACCATCGTTGATCAAACTTTGAGTGTCGTTCTGAACCAACACACACCCCTTGGGACTAGTATCACAGTCTTTACACTCATCATGGCAAACTTTCACTAAACCTACCTCAAACAACTTTGAATGGAAAACTCGGAGAGGTTTTTTAATCTCAGAAACAACAAGAGTCAAACTTTCATCAGATACCTCATCAACAACAATAACAGCCCCATGAGTGGGAAAAGGATTGTTTTTCACATTAGGCTGAGCATCCCCAAAAGACAAAATCCTCTTATTCATCAATTCCCTCACAATATGCCTTAGTGCATAACAGCCTTCTAGATCATAGCCTGTCGCGCCTTCATGAAACAAACAATGAGCATTTGGAATGTAATGAGGAGGAAGTGGATCAAGAGGATGAACCAAAGGTTTTGTAGTTATCAACCCATTTTGCACCAACGAAGGGTACAACTCAATATAGGTCATTGAAATAGGAGGGATATGAGGTCTAAATTATCTTCTATTAGGAACATTCAGGCAAGGAGCTTAATTTCTTTGTTGTTGGTAGGCAGGAGCGTTGGTCGCTCGTTGGTAGTTGGGTTGAGCTTGAACAGGTTGATACATCGGAGCCGGTTGATAAACAAGAGGCGGTTGTACTGGAGCTGGTTGTACAGGCTGATAAACAGGCACTTGTTGATTAAAATTAGGAGTAACAGCAGCCATATACGGCTGTTGGCAAACTGGACGGGATAAACTTGTTGTTGAGCATAGCTTTGTTGTTGTCTCCAAGGTTGATTCTTCCTTCTACTTGATATCACAACATTAGTTTCACCTCTTTTTTTCTTGTGGAAACTGTTGGAAGACTTCTCAGCATGGTCTTTGTTGGTGCTTGAACTGATAGCAACACTAGACATTTTTCTACTTTTCAGACCCAATTCTACCTTCACTTCTACGGCGACGATATCAGAAAAGTTGGCAGTCACACTTCCAACCATTCTTTCATAAAACTCAGGATGAACAGTATCGACAAACCAATCAGCCAATTCTTTTTCATTCAAAGGAGGCTCTACTTGTGAAGTAGTCTCTCTCCATCTCTGAGCGTATTCTTTGAATGACTCCGAATTCTTCTGGGACATACTCAGCAGTTGTCTTCTGTTAGGAGATAGGTCCATGTTGTATTTATAATGTTTGATGAAAGTATCAGATAGATCTTGGAAACATCTAATACGAGACTGATCCAGACTTAAATACCATTTTGACGAAGCACCCTTCAAACTGTCTTGAAAACAGTTAATCATCAGCTTGTCGTTATCAACATGAGCAGCCATCTTTCGGTAGTACATGATCAGATGGTTATTTGGGCATGTAGTACATTCATAATGGTCAAAGCTAGGAGTTTTGAACTTGGGAGGGATAACCAAACCAGATACGAGACACATTTCTCTGGTAGCAGCACCAAATATTTGATCTCCTACCATTTCTCTTAATCTCTTTTCAATAGTCTCAACATTCTCTCTGAGCTTCTCATACTTCTCATATTCATATTCAGACATATCAGGCACGTCATACACTTAGTGTTGTTCATCAAAGTAGGGTTGAACACATGTATGCACGGCAGCAGGTGCAAAAGTAGGAATCACATGTAGTGCTTCAAAAACCAGAGGAACATTTGGTTGAGTTGTAGGAATTGCAACAGGTGCGGGCACAAAACTGGGAGGAAGATCATATTGAGGTAAATTTGTAGCAACAACCATTGTAGGTTGAGGATCCACAGCAGGATTAACAATTTCAGAAACAACAGTGGCTTGAGTATCCATCTTCGCGCGTATTACTTGCAGCATCTCCATAATTTTCCCATATTCCCACGCACGTCTTCTAACTCATTACTAACTCGGTCAATCTTTTAATTTTACTCTGCCATCCTTCTGCGAGCTTGAGCTCTGGTGCTGTAGGAATGTGGAGGACTCAGTGTGAACAGCTGGAGACGAGACAACGAAAATGAGCCAAATGCAAGAGGAATGCACATGATACGATATGAATGCATGAACACAATGATTTCAAGGAACTCAAGAAGTAGATTGCAAACATTTCAAAAGAAATAACACATGTTTTGGAACAAAAACTTCGTTCATTAATAATAGGAAGAGTTACAATTTTGAAGTACAAAACAAGAAACCCAAAATACAAGAGGAGAAAGTTAGGCCTAATGGGTCCTAAGGAATCCTATCTAAGAAGGTATTACTCCATGCTGATGAATCCTCTTCTGTTTCTTCAACTCAGTGTTTTCCAATACAAGCTTGTCAATGATCCTCTTCCAAGCACCTGACGTAGGAGGTATGTCGGAATACTCATGAGTACTGGGAACTAGCTGCACGCTAGAGAAAAATAAATTCTTTTAAGCCACATGTCTTTCCACAACACGCCTCTCAAGTTGCTCGATCAAGTCGTCTTTCTCCTTTAGCTGCTTCTTCATCTCCATCTGCTCAGCGTGGACGGAATGGTACTTTCCTTCCCACGTATCTCGCCCTAACTTCATCCTTGCCAACACTTCTTGATATTCTTCCGTACGCTCAATGGGGATAATAGGTGATGATACAACAAATGGTTGTGAATGTCTTTCAAGAAGATATGGCATTTTGAGATCACGAGCTCTAGATGGGACCTATTTAAAGAAACGCTCAAAGGCAACACATTTCCTCTTCCCCAAATCATTCCTAGTCTTCCTATGAATTGTTCCCCAAGCATGCACAAGTATGTCCTTAGATTCTGCACTAGATTCCGCATTAAGATAAAAGAAATCGGCCAATAGAATGTTGCTAGGTTTTTCCTTCATATGGAACCCAAATTGACGTCTTGCAAAAATAGGATTGTAGTTGATTCCCCCTCGGATACCAAGAAGAGATACGTTAGGAAATTGGCCACAACTATCAATGATGACTCCCTTGTCGTAGGCTGGGTCATACCAATGCACATCAGTGTGAGTAAGAGACATGAGTCTTTGAGACCAACGAAGCTTGTGTGGATTTTCCTTGAAGAGTTCTGTTCGAGGCAAGTGTGAAATAAACCACTTATATAGTAGAAGAGTACAACATAGAATAGTCCCACCTCCCTTGAGGGTCCTGTGATGAATGGAGTGGTAGGTGTCACCAAGCAGTGTAGATACAAGATTTCCACTTAGAAAGATCTGGATGGCATTAACATCAATAAACTCGTCAATGTTCGAGAACAAAACCAACCCATAGATGAGTAGCGTGAAGATAGCTTCGATGGTATCCATACTATTCTCCTTGGCTAAGAAAAATGCTTTCTCAATCAAGAACTTGGAAGGCAAACCCTTGATTCTAAGTTTGGCTTTGACCTTGGATGGTTCTAAGTGAATGGCATTTGCAATGTCCTTAGGTGATGGAATCTTCTCTAAACCACTGAAAGGCTTCTTATCCAATACTGGCAGACCGACCCAATACGAATACTCCTCCAAAGTTGGGACAAGTTGATAATTGAGAAATGTAAAGCAATGGTAGAGTGGGTCATAAAACTGCACAAGCATGTCAAGAACTCCCTCTTCCATTTTGGTCTTGATAATACCCAAAAGTATTCCATGGTGCTTTCTGAAATCCCAAGGACATGATGCCATAGCCTCTAGCTTTCTCAACTCTACTAAATCAAGTTTCTTGAAGTTGTACTTCTTGGTGTTTCTCTTCCCAAAATCCATGACACCTATTTATTTTTGCAAAGGAAAAGACAACTGAGTTCTTTGAAAAAAAAAGTTTCATGAATGCATGACTGTATGTTGATGCAAAACAAGCCCACACAGGTTTTAAGGGTAAACAACGAGCATGGAGTCAAGGTTTAACCCTCCCATAAGGATATGTACTATGGGTTTATTTGTACCTGCACAACGGGTTCTACAAAGTTCCCATAGTCATTGATAAATCTTTCAGATATTATTGGCTTGCACGACTACTCATGCGGGCTAATAATATTCTCAAGATAAACTCGTCTGAGTATAGTATCGAATGACAACTCTCAAAGGTCTACACCTGGATAATCACTGTACTAAGTCCTAAAAAGACTTAGAGGAGTGAATGGATACTAAGGTCCTCAGCTGCACAAACTCCCAGGTCGGAAAAAGTAATGCCAATACGACTACTCGCATGATGTCAGTAATCCCAAAGGGGCCTCCACTGAGCGTGGTTATATTATATGTTAAACATATTAGGACTACTCCCAACAATTAATTATTGATTATACCACAATCCTATCTTATTTATGTGCACTGAAGTCCGGGTTAGGACTTACCTCACCACACAAAGGTCACCACCCAATCAATAGAGAAAACCAAACAATATAAGCAAACGGATGGACAAATAACACAAATATGAACAAGGTAGGCTTAACCCTCTTTAGGGATTTATGTCCCTAGTGAAGTCGTCGTTTCTGTTGCGGTGAGAATCGGATATCAAGCTATTGTATTAACTTAAATCACAAGACATTGACTGTTCACCAATGAACTTTAATTTATCCAAAATGAAAGGGAAAATATCGAATAAAACCCTAATTGCGCAATGTAACAATAATGCTAAGAGATCTAAGGTTCGGGGGTTGGTTATACTAAGGGAAGGTATTAACACTCTAAGTATTTATAGTACTCTATAGAAACCTCTTGTTGTATTTGTGTTATGTTTTTGTTTGTTTGCTATATTTGAGAATGTCTATGGGGAAAGAATTAGGGTTTTATTGAGTATGCTCACTAAAACTTTGCGCTCTTGTGCCTACGTATCCTAACAAGGATGGAATCAGAGCAATCGTAGTTCACCTCACTAAGGGTGAGGAACTCTTGATAGTGATCAAGGTTCCAAAGGGGGAGGTAAGTGTCCATAGCAGTGACACTTACATAGAGTTCTACAAATTCTAATCTAAGTCTAAGTTGAAAGGGAGGAAGGACTCTAGCAAGGTCCAAAAGGGAAGGTAAGTGTCCATATCAATGACACTTACATAGAGTTTACAAAACTCTAACCTAAGGCTAGGTTAAAAGGGGAAAGTCAATGCTCATAGCAATAGCACTCACATAGAGTTTGGAAACTCTAATCCTAAGGCTAGGATGAAAGGGGTTGATAACTCTAACAAGGTCAATAGGGGAATTGAGGTAAGGCTAAGCTACCTATTACTTAAAGACAACAAGAATACCTTTCCTTTGGATTTGGAAACAAAATAGAAATAAAGAAGGATGAAGGCTAGTAAGCTAACATCACTTGGGGATAAAGTTCAAAGTACACATGAATACAAGGGTGAACATGGATGAGATGAACAAGTACGATACCAATTTCAAATAATAAATGTATCATTCAAACAAGCATGTATAAGTCAAAGCATTACTTAAACATGGATAAAATTCAAGAAGACATGAATAAGTCAAAGCATTATTTAAACATGGATACAATCAACAAGACATGAATAAGTCAAAGCATTTACTTAAACATGGATACAATCAACAAGACATGAATAAGTCAAAGCATTACTTAAACATGGATAACATTCAAGATCCAAACAAGGCATGTATAAGGTTCATGGTGATCATATTCAAAGGTTAAAATATCACAAAGTCTTGAACATGATAAACATACAAGTTATGAATCATGTTAATGCATGTTGTCAAAGTTAAGGCATTTATGAACACATGGCCAAAGGTAGGTAAGCACAAGGACTTGTATACATACAAAGGTTCAACAAGATGAAATAATATGTGTAACACCCCAAAATTTTCCGTCCTATTTATACCCTCATTAGTGGCTTATGCTTCTCATTTCATGTACTTTTAGGTCATAAACATTGCATATGCATCATTGGCTTTCTCAAGGCATGGTATCAAGGTATCACCATTATGGATTGTGCAAAGCAAAGAGAATAGGATATGTTCAAATACTCAAGCCACAAAGGCTCCTCATGCCTCAAGATACCTCATATGGTTCACCATGTCATCAAGAGATTGGGATTGGTAAGGGAATTAAAGAAGATCACACCCTCCTAGCTTGGGCTCCTCTATCAAGGGTTTTGGATGTCTATGCTTGGGACACCTTCATAAGCAAGGATCTTGGAGCTTTAACATCACGTTATCACATGAATCATCTTGGTTTAAGGGATTCTACATCATGTACAGAGGAATTAGGGTTTGAAGAATCAACCCATTTCTCGTGACTTTTGGTGACCAAATTAGGGTTTTGCTTAAAATCAGTTCATTTCTGATTTTTTGGACAAGACTTGATTCCAAAGTGTTTTATGTGTTCTCAAGTATCCAAGATTGGATTATGGACCATCAGTTTCATTCACAAGGGTTCCAATTGGATAGATGATTGAAAATCAGGAGAATTGGGGATAAAGTCAACTGATCAAGGAAAAAGTCAACTTCTGACTTTTTGAGGTCAAATGCTTGTTCATCATGTCAAACATGGTCCATGGATGAGATTTGACCAAGGAATCATGAAAAATCAAAAATTGGAAATTAGGGTTCTTAAGAACTTTCCATTTTAGGAAAGTTTTCCTTAGTTTGCAGCCATCTTCAAGCCCAGATTTAAGCATGATGCAAGCTCCATTTGTATTTTTTTTTCATATGAAAGTTTTAGTATGATCTTTCACCTTTCCAACCATATAAAGAATGCCTCATTTGGATTTATACATCAAGAGTTATGATCATTTGGAGTTGGGATCATTAAGTTGTTCAAATGAAAAAACTTAGAATTTTTCTAAGTTTCAAAATTCAGTTTGGTGGTCATGACTTCAAGTCTATTTTCCATGATGATTGAAGCCTCAAATCCACTTGCATCCAACATGAAAAGTGTAGTATCAAACCTCTCCTTCAATTTGGTTACAAGAACCATGGTTTTTAGCTCAAAATTCATGGAGTTCTATCCCTTCAAAATCACCAAAAATCACCCTTGTGAAACTCATATCAAAACCCATGCCATGGCAGCCTTGATATATCTCACTTCAATCTCATTTTTCACTTTGTTAAAGACATTATTTCCACTTGCCATGAACACCAATGGTGTTGAGCCAAATGTCCTCTTTCCAATGACATCAAAACCATGTCAATTGATGCCATAATCATCAAGCTACAACTTTTCAAAGTCACTACCATGAATTTAATTCATCGAGTTTTTAAACCATGGTATGTCACTCCAAATACAAAGACATAGCAAGAACCTTGCTTCTCACCAAGGCCATGCGCATCATATGTCATCTTCATTTACTCTTTTTAACTAAACCATATATTACACCATCTCATGCACGCGTACTACACATGCCTCATATGTCAAAACAAAGAGAAAAGTGAAACTTAATAAACAAGTTGTTGTTGTTCTATCCATACCAGCTAATGTATTGATCCATTACCACTCATCATCATCATTATCATCTTGGTACACCATGCACACTCCCTAACCCGTGCCCACCACATAACCTCCATTTTTTCCATTTCACTTAACTTCATTTCTCATTGTTAACTAACCATGATCAACATTTAATCACACCTTAACCAACCTATAAAGGATCTAAACCCTAACTGAATTGGTTACTCTCCACATTTTCACAAAAATCACATTTCCATTCCAAAAACTCATTGCCTTCAAAACTCTCTCCTCTTGAGAGCTTCCTTTGATTTGCCTTCAGAAGAATCATCACCATAGCACACTCTCCCTTCTGTATGCACTATTTTGGATCTGGAATCACCACCATTATCATACACGGATTCATCATCTTCTTCATCATTTTGGAAGTTTTAGCAAGATTCAAGGAGATTAGAGCATTTATTTTGCTCTAGAAGTGTTGATTAGAAGATTTGCATGAAGTATTAGGGTTTCTTGCACGTGAGTAAAGCTTCATCCAGGTTTGTAATTCTTGAACTTTGGTATCATGGTAGAACTCACACAGGGCTTGGAATTATGTTGTTTGATGCGTATCTGAAGTCCTATAGATAGAGGCAATATGCTTGGATCGAAAATAGGTTAAAATATGATTCTTCAAGATTGAGGGTTCTAACTTATCCCCTTCGAATCTTCTTGTATGTTATTCGTATGGAGATTTTAAGCCTGGATTCATGTTCTACGTTTCAAGGGATTTAATTTAGACTTTTATTTTGTTTAAAATGATCAAGATTTGATGGTGTAAGGTGTTAGAAAAGTTTACTATTTTCACCCTTTGTGTTTCGTTGCTTGGCTAGCCATGGAAGATGAGAATGATTTGTGCATGAGGGGAGGAAGAAGACGACCACGTGTCGTCTTCTTAGAGGGCATGGTATGTTTTAGCCTATTATCACTTAAATAAGGGCATGACCAATTGATGCTAGGTTTAGGGTGTAACATTATTTTTTTTCTTTTTTTCATTCATTTTGTAATATGTAGTAACATGTGATGATGGATTAATCCTGGCCGTGTATTGGTGATCCAACGCGTGAAAGTGTGCCAACACATTAATGAGGCATGTGTCTGGGACATGCGCTTTTTCTTTCTTCTTTTAATCCTGATAGTAGACATAAGGAGGCGTGTGCTTGGTGATATGGGCTTAGAAAATTTCTAATCACACCCTCCATTCTTGGCCTAGGCGAGAATTGAATTGAGTTTTACTATGGTAGCACCCCTCCTCCCATTTCCTTGCTATATTTTAATTCTTTTGTGTTACACGTTGCAAACTTGAATATTAAAAATAGTAGGAAGCATCATAAAATCCTGAAATAATTCATGGGAATTATTGAGGATATTAATTAATGTTTGATGGATTTTAATTTCACTTTTGGTGTGTTTTGGTATTTTTATTGGATTTTAGAAATAAATGTGTCCATATTGGCGTACCTTGTGATACAAGTCATAAAAATGTTCTTTCCTTGACAATTTGGACCAAATTTTTGGTGTACATTTATGAATTTTATTTTTTAACACCTTGATGCTTGATTGGTACCTTGGCCATGATTTTTGAATAGTCTTTGAACTTCATCTTTGAGCTTTATCTTGTATGATCATCTTTGACAATGTGCCTAATGTTTGGGATTGATTTAATGCTTTTGGTACACAATTTTTAACCAACCTTTTGCATGTGACCATCCACTTACCTTATCATGATATGTCCAATTATTCATAATTTTTCCATGCTTTTAACTATTTTCCAAGGATTTTTTAATGTGTACCTATCATATGGATGCTTACCTAGAACTAGGCCATGTTTAGCATTTATGTGTGGCCACTTTGGGCCAACTTTGAGGATGATTTTAAACATATTAATGAGTGTATTTTGATGTGTAATTGATATGCTTAGATTTTGTTTCTTGATCATAATTCACATGCCTTGTATGAACCCTAATTGAGCACCCGGTTGTTGTTTAATGTTTGCCTAGATGCTTTGGGTTAATGATGCATTTATGCAACCTTCTTTAGGGATCTTTTGTGCATATTTTCACATATGTTTGGCATGATTTAGAGCCTGACCATATTGATTCATAGGTCATTTCATGAGCCTTAATTGATGGTATGCTTTCATAAATTTGAACATGGATAATCACTCCACTTTGTCACCTTGCATTTGAACTTTGGTGTGCCTTGTTTGCTCAATACTTGGGATGTTAAAAATTCCATTTCATGTGTGATTTGCCACTGATCTACATGCTTGAATACATTATTGGCTTGACCTTATCTTCCCTTTTCCATGCTTGGACTTATTTGATTGCTAGGGTAAGATTGAACTTGATTTTGGTTATGACTTGTAATATCCTTGAAGAACATGTTGTTATGGTGATTTTGTGGAACCTAATTGCTCACTTTGGGTGTGGATAACATGAATGCATTGACATTAGCATGAGTTAGAGCCTTGTCATCTCTTGGTATAGGTCATTTGGTATGATTTTAATGATGATACTTTTGTAGGAATGTGAACATGAATTGTGCTTTCACTTCGACCAATCCTTTGACATCACTTGTATGCCATATTTGCACATTGCTTTTGGGGATTAAAATATGAGGTTTTATAGGTCATTTACCCCTGGTTTGTGTGCTTGAAACTTTCCTTACTATGTTCTTTCTTGTATCTTACTTGAGTCACAAGTTACATGCTTTTTGGAGAGACTTAAGTGTGGTTTTGTTCTTGACTTTGCATTGACTTTGGAGAAGGTGTTTGATGTAAATTTTTGTGAAATTTTGAGAGTGATTCTAAGTATTAAACACATGGTTTCAATTCTAACTTAGGTCCTTTACATGTCAACTTTGTATATGCTTAATCATTGTTTGTTCACAAATGTTTAGTGCATGATTTAGGTAATATCTTGTATAGAATTGCCTAATCCTTTGAATGAAAATTGGTGTGAATTTCATGAGCATCCTTTGACACTTTAAACCTCATTCACATGTTGTATGCTACTGCCTCATGCACCTAGGTACACCTTTTTACTTGGTTTGACTTATCCTTTACTACTTGCATCACAATTAAACATGACTTATGGAATTGTTTAGGAGCTAGTTTTGGTACATACTTGTAACATTTTTGGAGATTGATTTGCCATGATGACATTGATGTTGGTTTGAGATGTTTACACATTGGATAACATGGTTCACTTCTGACCTAGGTCCTTTCATGAGTTCTTATCACACTTGCTCATTATATGTTCATGATTAATTGAAACATGCTTAAGATGACATCTTTGTGTGTAGCACTTTTAACAAGACTTAAGCTAATTATCATGATCACTTCTCACATATATGGCTTGAACACTTGGCTTGGCTCCCATTTGTGGGACTTTTTATAAGTCATTTTGACATGGTTTGTGGATGACAATTGTTTGGGTATTGGTGAAGGACATAATTAACATTCTTGTATGCTTTCTTAGGATATTAATATGGATAGAATTTGGTAGGTTTAGCTACTTCCCCTAGTAGGTTATCATACCTTTAGGACACCACTCACCTTGCTTGTTGTTTGATATTCATCCTAGTGTAGACTTAGGACTCTAGCATAGTCATAATGGCACAATTTTGCATGTTGCTTTCAACTATTCATTAGTTGAGCTTGGCTTGGAGATGGTAAGTATTTGTGGTGCTTTACATAGTTACTTACACTTACATGAGTTCTATTTCATCTCACTTCTCCCTTCTCTTTTCTCTTTGGTGATTGATGAGTCTAATGTTTACTTGTGAAGTTCACATGATCCCTTAGGATTCCTAGCTCCACTTAATTTCCGATTAAGCTGGAGGTAGGAGAGACATTAGGTTTGCAATCCATGTATGATAACAAGTAGGATAATCCTTTCTACCTCAATCTTAGGGCCATTGTGTATGACAACATTAGGACCTAGTTTCCCTTAGTTGTTTCCTTTGCAATCTTTGAGTCCTTTCTCTTCTCATCTCAAAACAAGTTCAAAACACTTAATAAATACAATGAGTATTATACGCTATGAGCCTTAAGTACATGGGAAATGAAGAATGAGGGGTCTCCCTTCACTTTTCTAGAGTGTTTAGCATACGTCCTGTTTGGGGCGACCATGCGACGCATTCGCTCCTATGTCATAGACTTTAATGCAATACGAGTTTCAAATTAACTTAAGCCACTTCTGTCTAAAAAACACAAACAAAGTTCAAATCATTTTATCCTTCGGGATTAATTGGGTTTCAAATCATTTTCAGAAAAGAGCATGATACTTCCGTTTTGTCGCAAACAGGCATCGACCCTAACTGCCGAACGCGAATTTAACGTCGCTCATAAAAAACACTTAATGACCTTGTAGGTCAAACTACAATTGCTCTGATATCCTCCTTCTCCTTATATTAAGGATACGTAGGCACGAGGCGACGATGTCTTTGCGAGCAACCTTCCCCCACAATCCCGTAGTGCTCTGAACTATTTTGACTCTGATTTTCTCGTTCCCGAGGGAATACATAGGCCTAGGATGGCGATGTCCTACCGAATCACCTTTTATTTTTTCCTTTCTAGTTAGCGTTAGAGCCTTAGATAACACACCCTTTGATTAGACAACAAACGTGGATCCCATCGAGTACGATGGACGCGAGGGGGTGCTAATACCTTCCTCTCGCGTAACCGACTCCAGAACTCAGGCTATGGTTGCGATGACCATGTCTTTTCCTGTTGATTTTTTCTTTGATGGTTTCCTTTCCCATCCGTTGGGATAAATTACGCTCGGTGGCGACTTTTCTGTCTTTTCCGCTGGTTGATTTTCGCAGGTGTGACAGTCGGTGACTCTGCTGGGGACCTATAGTTCCCTAAGCGAGTCAATCCTAGCTCTTGTGTGCTTTTGGTTATTGGGTGTTTATCTATACGCTTTACTTGCTTTATTTATGGCTTTATTGCATGTTTATCTCTTTTATTGCATTTACTTGTTTTTCATTTCGTTATTGCCATATATATTGGACTGTGCTGGACTGTTGTTTTTTTGGTGGGATGGGTGATCTGAGAGATAAGCCCACTACCCAGGCTTGAGTATACACACAGGATTTAGAGTGGATAGTCGTGTCGCTTGCGTGGTGGTGACCACGTGTAGTGTTCACGAGACCCACAGCCAGACGAGGCTCCTCTAGGAGATATCCGATACTGCATCTTGATACAGGTCATTGGATGTTCCCTTGATGAGCGGTCGACTTTGGTGACCATTCCCGAGGACTCAGTTGAGGCACACATCCCAAGAGGTGATAATGACAGACCAGGAATGGCAAACCCATTACACTTTTTGATCCGAGGACCCGAAGCTGAGAACTTTCCATAGAATGACCGTTTGAGGGGAATCAGTTGAGGCCTCCTCGATTGATGATGATGCCAAACCAGAAATGGTGAACATATCATCATTTCTCGACCTGAGAGTCTGTGACATTGAGGATCCTTAGTCTTAAAACCCACATGTGAGAAGGGCTGGGTGTTTACAGGTTTGTAGGTAACCTTGACTTCCAACCTACCCGGTTTTCTAGTATTCTTATAGAAGTGGATAGTTTATTCTATTATACTCAGTCAGTTGTTATTCACAGTTCTACACTAACACTATTCACAGTTCTACACAGACACTATTCACTCAGTACATCACAGACACGTCCAGATATATATGGCACCTCTGATACCATGCCTTGCATTGCATCATTTTATACCCTGATATTCATGTTTTTTTCCAGGTTATATCCGACTTTTGATTCCGGTCAACGGGCTCTTATAGGGATGGATACGGAGAAGAAGAAGAACATCATCGTTTACAGATTCCCGAAGCCTAGTCTAGGCTCTCTTAATAGTCTGAAGGATATGGCAAGTCTGGATGTGTTGGGAGCTTTCAAGTAAAAGTATGGGTGGATCTTATCTTTTGCTCACAACATCAGTGACTACGAGTATAGAGGCCTTCACACTTTGATGCAATTTTATGACCCTCCTCTAAGATGCTTCGTATTTCCAGACTATATGTTGGTCCCTACCCTGAAGGAATATTCAAACATCTTGGGGATTTCTATCAAAGAAGGTGCTCTGTTCTTCGGTTCTAAGAGCAATCCTGACTTCGGAGATGTGGCTAGTGCTCTTTATTTGAGCAAATCAACGTTGGAAGCCAACATCGCCAGCAAGGGAGGTTTCCAAGGTTATCATCTGGGGTATCTGATGAAGAAATCTCAAGAGGCTACTGGGGACAAAAAATGGACCGTTTTCAACGCATTACTGGATCTCTGTGTATATGGTATTGTTATGTTTCCTAACGTGCCTGATTTTGTTGATGTGGACGCTATCAGGATATTCACAACGCAGAATCCCATGCCAACCTTATTGGGAGATCTTCATCATTCTGTGTACAACAGAAATGAGAAAAGGAGAGGGGGATTTGTTCATTGCTGTGCACCCCTCTTTTATAAATTGTTCGCGAACCGCCTGCCTCGTTCAGGCGCTTTTGTGGATTCTAAGGACTCTCTTGAATGGTGTCATCGACTGATGGGTTTGTCGGCCAAGGATATCTTCTGGATAGATCATGGGTTGCTCTACAAAGACATTATTCACAACTGTGGTGAGTTCCTAATGTTTCGTTGGTAGGAAGAAAGGGGGGAATCAACTATAATCTCTCTTTGGCCGTTAGACAGTTCGTATATGCTCTGACAGGTCCACCCGTTAAGAGGGATGTGGAGGAGTCTTTATATTTCCAGGGAGCCGATGCTTTGGCAATAGCACAGAAGGCTTCTGAGGCCTGGTTCAGTGTACAGAAAAAGGGTAAAGCTGTTTTGGGTAAAGCCAATAATCAAACCTATCCTCCGTACGAAGACTAGATAAAGAAGAGGGTTGAAGAGTTCTACTTGCCTTTCAATCCTGCACCTCCTTTGTATCCTGAGATTATGGAAGAGAGGACCATCGTACCCATCAAAGAGTTCAACAAGCTGCAAGCTCTGCTGAATGAGCTCCGTGTAGAAAACTCTGACTTGAGTAGTCGTCTTCAAGATGCTTTTCATACCAACTTGGGATTGGAATGTAAGGCTCAAGATGCAACGAAGCTGCTGGCGGAGAAAGAGAGGGACCTCGCAGACCGGGCCCAGTTTTATCGCAAATCTAAGTTGGATGTTGAATCCTCCGCAAGGGCTCACAAGCAAACTAAGCAACACTTGGCCGAGGCAAATGCTAAGCTCGCTGAGTCTCAGAACAAGTGGGTTGAAAGCAAGGCTGAAAATGGGAAATTAAAGTAAGAACTCCAAAAGGCAAAAAAAGGCAAGAAGTACTTCTCCGACAAACCAAAGGAAGCTTAAAAAGAGATTGAAGATCTCAAGGTTCAGGCTGGGATCAATAAGTCAAAGCTCAGAGACGTATTTGGAGACGACGATAGCGCAGAGCACATTGTCAAGCTGAACCAAGGCATTGGGAGGAGGAACAAGTTGATTAGAGGGTTGATAGAGCAACCAACTCACCCTGACACCGAAGCCTTACTCGAAGAGGTCAAGACCAGTTTGTATGTGTTAGGGGTTTGGGATTGATTTGTAGTGGTATCTTTGCATTTCATCTATCGTAATTACCATTAGGCTTGTTGATGGACTCACCTTTGATTGTATCAGAATCAGTTGTATGACTTTCCAAAGCACAATTTAATGAGATTTTCGTTTCAACCACATCTTATTTCAGCAATATTTTCTCAACGGTGTTCGTTCAAATTGTATTTTCTCTGTAATATCTATCTGTTCTGGCTTTATTTGCCTGGTATTGCATCTGATCCCTCGCCCGATCAGGACTGGAATTAAAGTATAGATATACCCTGGAAATGATTAAACATGGCATTTGCATTTGCATTTGCATATTCATACTCATTTGCATAACATGTGTTCACTACTAGATCTCTTATCTTGTTCAATTTAACAGACATGATTATTGATCATCATCTTCACCGTTATTCTACTAGTCAGAACCAGTAGAAATCAATGGAACAAGTGCAAGCCGAACTCCAGGACTTTCGTAACCGCATGACACAGTTCATGGAGATGATGCAAAGTGTTGCTCAAGGATAGGAGCAACTAAGGACTTTGGTTCAACCTCTAGTTGCACATGTTGATGAGGAAGGTGTTCTTCACGGTGGTGTTCATGTCGTCCCTTCGGGCAGAGGTAGTCAGACTGGTGCTCATGTAGTTCCTCTGGGCGGAGGTGCTCCTATTCCTACTGTTGTCATTCCTCTGGGCGGAGGACCAGCTGGAGGAATTCCGTTTGTTGTTGGTGGGGCTGGCAGTATAGGGGCGGTGCATGGGGCGGGAGGCCGTCAATGGGAAGAGCATTAGGACGATGTGTTTTCGATGCAAGGGACTGATGCTGGTATTTTGAATAAAGCAGACAAGAAGTTCAAGTTGATTGAGGAGAGAATGAAGGCGTATGAGAATCAGAATTCCTTGGGGCTCGATATGGCTAATTTGGGATTGGTTCCCAGAGTAAAAATTCCGCATAAGTTCAAAGTTCCTTCTTTTGAAAAATATACCGGAACTACGTGCCCTAAGACCCACATCAAGGCATACTACAAAAAAATGTCTTCTTAATCTGAAGATGAAAAGTTGTTGATGCACTTCTTCCAGGACAGCCTGGATGGGGCGTCGCTGGAGTGGTATATGCAGATGGAAAGGAGTCACATCCACAGTTGGCGTGAATTGGCCGAGGCGCTTGTTAAACACTATCAGTATAACATGGACATGGCTCCCAATAGTATACAATTGTAGAGTCTGTCACAAAAGAATAATGAAAGCTTCAAGGAATACACCCAAAGGTGGCGTAAGCTTGCTTCTAGGGTTCAACCTCCAATGATGGAGAGGGAACTCATGGATATGTTTATGGCCACACTGCAAGGGTCGTATTATGAGAGAATGGTGGGATATTTATCGGCAGGATTTTCTGAGCTAGTTTTGGCTGGTGAAAGAGTTGAAAGCGGTATCAAGTCTGGAAAGATGCCAAGCAGTAATTGATCCTCAGTTGGAGGACATAAGAAATCATATGGGGGGAAAAAAGAAGGAGATGCGAATTCAGTTTCTTCAAATCGGCGTAAGGGCAAGGCCCGTCAGAATTACACCCAACAGGTTACTACCGTGGCTATCCCAGCCGCGCCGCAGCAGTAAAACCCTACTCCACGTAGGTATTAAGACAGACCTAAGCAAAATAAGCATTTTGATGCGCCTCCGATGTCGTATGATCAGCTATTCCAACATCTATTACAACTTCAGTTAGTGCAAACAAGAACATTGGCTCCACCCACAAGTGATCTGCCACCTAGGTATGATGCCAACGTACGCTGCGAGTTTAATTCAGGAGCTTCAGGTCATAGTATCGATAATTGCAAGGCTTTCAGGCACAAAGTCCAAGATTTGATTGATTCCAAAGCCATCAAATTTACGAATGATGGTCCGAATGTTATCCAAAACCCTATGCCCAATCATGGAGGGGCAAGGGCGAACGCCATAGATGATGGGGAACCACTGGATTTGATAATGAACGTGAATGAGTTGAAAACTTCTCTGTCAGTAGTCAAGGAGAGATTGTTGAAGGGTGGGGTTTTTCTAGGATGTCCAGAGGATTCCCAATAGTGTTTGGCGCAACCTGAGGGTTATGTTTCTTTGAAGATGAATATTCAGAGGTTGATGAATGATGGGCTGTTACAATTTGATCCGGTCAGTAGCGAGAAGAAAGTTGTTAATCACAGTGAAGATATCGCCACAATATCAATTCTGTACAAAATAATCAATATTTCAGCACCGGCGAGGCAAGCGCCGGTCATTATCGCCGTTCCAGGGCTAATACCCTACAAAAGCACCAAGGCCATCCCGTGGAATTATGGGGCCGAGGTATTTTGCAACGGGCAGAAGCAGGAACTGGTAGGTCTGTCAGGTGTAGGATCTATTATTGAAAATGGTGTGGAAGCTGGAGCCATTACTAGAAGTGGTAGAGTCTTTTCGCCGGCTAATGACAATACGGGTAGTACAAGTCAGGACAAAGGTAAACAGGTGGTTGACAATTCTGGGCAGAGACCAGTCATGGAGGATTCTGCACAAAAGAATGCTGATGAGGCTTTCTCGAAAGAAGTTGATGAATTCATGAGAATAATAAGGAAAAGCGACTACAAAATCGTAGACCATTTACATTAAACACCTTCCAAAAATTTTATTCTGTCTTTGTTGATGTGCTCAAAGGCGCATAGGAATGCTTTGTTAAAGGTGTTGAACATAACGTATGTACCACAGGAAATATTGGGGAATCAGCTTGAGGGCGTAGTGGCGTATGTAAATGCTGGAAATGGTTTGGGCTTTACAGACTTGGACTTGACCCCCGCAGGGAGAAACCATAATAACACTCTACACACCTCTATAGAATGTAGAGGTTCATTGTTATCCCACGTGTTGGTGGATACCGGTTCTTCATTAAATGTTTTTCCCAAGAAAGCGCTTATGAAACTTGATACTTAAGGACTGATTTGTGCAGCCAGTGATCTGGTGGTGCGGGCCTTTGATGGCTCCAAAAGGTCGGTGTTTGGAGAAATTGTGATACCCATCAAGGTGGGACTAGAGGTTTTTGACGCAACCTTCTATATCATGGACATACAGTCGGCATATAGTTGTTTGATGGGACGCCCCTGGATTCACCACGTTGGGGCAGTGACGTCTACCCTACATTAGAAGCTGAAGTATATGGCTAAGGGAAAGGTTGTTACGGTGTGTGGGGAAGAAGATATAATGGTCAGTCATCTGTCAACTTTCAAGTACGTGGAGGTGGATGGAGAGATACATGAAACGCTATGCCAGGGTTTCGAAGTCATTCAGATCTCGAATGAGCCTCCCGTGGAGGTTAACGAACCCGAAGTTTCTATGTCCTCGTTCAAAGACGCACGCGCCGTGGTAGATTTCGGTCATTCTCAGAAATAGGGACATATAATAGATGTGCAGATGAAGAAGAATAAGTATGGGCTGGGATACAAACCGTCCAAGTCATCTCAAGGGCCTCCAAAGTATAGTGGCCCAATTCAGTTTACCAGCATGGGAGTTTTCTTTAACAGAATTAATGCCATCGGAGACGACGAGGGTGACATTGATTGTGACATAGACCAATGGATCCGTCCATACATTCCTGGCCAGGAGCTGCGTGATTGGTCTGCTAAGGAAGTTGTCAAAGTCTCGTGTGAAGAGTAATTGTTCTTGTTTTTGTATATTTTCAATTCTACGTTCTGCCCAAGATGTAGCGATTATTTCTGTAGGGCCATGATGTTTTACTTTAAATTTTTATCATTAATAAAGAACATTTTCGCATTCAAATATTGAGATCCCTGTCTTTATTTTTTACTTTTATGCATTTATTAAAAGTAAAATGGCAATGTGTTTTTGTTTGTTCATGATTGCATTCATAATAAACATAAAACATCCCTCATGCAGGTTTATTGGTTCAGATTCCACCGACCATGATTCAGCTATCGCTCGATATGACTTCGACAATCCCATTTATCAGGCTGAAGAAGAGGCTAACGAAGACTGCGACTTGCCTGAAGAATTAGCCAGACTGCTAAAACAGGAGGAACGGATCATCTTACCTCATCAGGAAGACATTGAAGTTATCAACTTAGGCACTGAGGATGTGAAGAAAGAAGTCAGAATCAGGGCCGCCTTGGAAGACAGTGTAAAGGGAAGATTGGTTGAAATGCTACGAGAGTATGTGTACATCTTCGCCTGGTCTTACCAAGATATGCCTGGGCTCGATACGGATAATGTTGTGCACCGATTACCGATCAAAGAGGATTGTCCTCCAGTTAAGAAGAAGTTGAGAAGAACAAGACCGGACATGGTAGTTAAAATTAAAGAAGAGGTTCAGAAGTAGTTGGATGCTGGTTTTCTCGCCGTGAAGAATTATCCTCTGTAGGTTTCTAACATCGTTCCTGTACCTAAGAAGGATGGAAAGGTCAGGATGTGCGTCGATTATCCATACTTGAATAGGGCAAACCCAAAAGGTTATTTCTCACTTCCCCATATTGACATGTTGGTTGACAACACTGCTCAATATTCTGTATTTTCCTTCATGGATGGCTTCTCTGGGTATAACCAAATTAAAATGGCCCCAGAGGACATGGAGAAGACAACATTCATTACACCGTGGGGAACTTTTTGCCACAAGTTCATGCCCTTTGGATTGAAAAATGCTGGGGCAACCTATCAGCGGGCTATGGTGACTCTCTTTCATGCTATGATTCATAAGGAGATTGAGGTCTATGTTGATGACATGATCGCGAAGTCACAGACGGAGGAAGAACATTTGGTGAATCTTCAAAAGTAGTTTGAAAGGTTAAGGAAATTCAGACTGAGGTTGAATCCGAACAAGTGCACATTCGGTGTGAGATCTGGTAAATTGTTGGGCTTCATTGTTAGCAAAAGAGGTATCGAGGTAGATCCTACTAAAGTAAAAGCCATACAAGATATGCCTGAACCGAGAACGGAGAAAGAGGTTCGTGGTTTCTTGGGGAGACTGAACTACATAGCCCGGTTCATCTCTCATCTCACTGCCACATGTGAACCCATATTTAAATTGTTGAGAAAAGATCAAGAGGTCAGGTGGAATGAAAATTGTCAAAAGGAATTTGATAAAATAAAAGAATATTTGCAGGAACCTCCGATCCTCATGCCGCCAGTGCTAGGTCGGCCATTGATTATGTATTTTATGGTTTCCGAGAATTCGATGAGGTGTGTACTCGGCCAACACGAAGAGACAGGTAGGAAAGAACATGCCATCTACTACCTGAGTAAAAAGTTCACTGATTATGAGTCAAGATACTCAATGCTGGAGAAGACATGTTGTGCACTCGCTTGGGCAGCTAAGCATTTAAGACAATATATGTTAAATCACACAACCCTGTTGATTTCGAAGATGGATCCGATTAAGTATGTGTTTGAGAAGCAAGCACTTTCTGGGAGAATAGCCGGTTAGCAGATGGTGTTGACAGAATACGATATTCAATATGTTTCCCAGAAATCCATTAAGGGAAGTGTTATGTCAGAATATCTTGCTCAACAACCAATCGAGGATTATCAACCGATGAAGTTTGAATTTCCGGACGAGCATATCATGTTCTTGAAGATGAAAGACTGTGATGAGCCTTTGCCTGACGAAGGACCAGAAATTGGATCTCAATGGAGCTTAATCTTTGATGGGGCTGTATATTCATATGGTAACGGAATCGGGGCGATCATCACTACTCTGCAGGGTTCTCATATACCCTTCACCGCCCGATTGGCGTTCATATGCACCAACAATGAGGCAGAGTATGAAGCGTGCATCATGGGGTTAGAAGAAGCTATTGATTTGAGAATCAAGAACCTCGATGTATATGGTGATTATGCGTTGGTGATTAATCATATCAAAGTAGAATGGGAGACTCGTCAGGCAAATTTGGTGCCTTACAAGAACTATGCCAGAAGGTTGTTACCGTTCTTTGACAGGGTAGACTTTCATCACGTACCCCGGGCCGAGAATCAGATGGCCGATGGGTTAGCAATATTGGCTTCCATGTACAAGGTGAATCAGTGGAATAAAGTTCTGTCAATCAGAATTATGCGTCTTGACATACCAGCTTTTGTGTTTGCAGCCGAAGAAGTGTCAGATGGCAAGCCTTGGTATCATGACATCAAGCGCTTTCTCAAAAGTCAAGAGTATCCGGCTAGGGTATCCACCAAGGATAAGAAAACTCTAAGGAGGTTCACATGCAACTTCTTGTTGAATGAAGATGATGTGCTGTACAAAAGGAATTTCGACATGGTCTTGCTACGTTGTGTTGATGAACACGAGGCAAGCCAGTTGATGGAAGAAGTTCATGAGGGTTCTTTTGGCACTCATGCCAATGGGCATGCTTGGACAGAAAACTATTGAGGGCAGGGTATTACTGGATGACTATGGAGTCCGATTATTTCAAGTATGCTGGGAAATGCAATAAATACCAGATTTATGCTGATAAGGTACATGTGCCTCCTACTCCTCTGAACGCATTGTCATCTCCTTGGCCCTTTGCTTTATGGGGTATCGACATGATTAGGAAGATTGAGCCGACTACTTCCAATTGGCATCGTTTTATTCTGGTCGCCATTGATTACTTCACGAAGTGGGTAGAAGCAGCCTCGTTCACCAACGTCACCAAACAAGTGGTAGCCCAGTTTATAAAGAAGGACATCATCTGCCGTTATGGTATCCTGGAGAGAATCATCACTGATAATGGTTCGAATTTAAATAACAAGATGATGAAGGAGTTATTTCAGAGCTTCAAGATCGAGCATCACAATTATTCTCCATATCATCCTAAGATGAATGGCATTGTTGAGGCAGTAAATAAGAACATCAAGAAGATTGTACAGAAGATGGTGGTAATGTATAAAGATTGGCATGAAAAGTTGCCTTTCGCTTTACACGGTTATCGTACTTCGATGCGTACGTTGACTGGGGCAACTCCTTTCTCGCTGGTGTATGGTATGAAGGCAGTCCTACCACTTGAAGTTTAGAATCCTTCTTTGAGAATTTTGACAGACGTGAAACTCGATGAAGCTGAATGGGTACGATCCAGGTTAGATCAGCTGAATCTTATCGAGGAGAAGAGATTGGCAGCCATCGTACATTGCCAGTTATACCAAAGCAGGATGAAGAGGGCCTTAAATCAGAAAGTACATCCTCGGTGTTTTCAGACAAGCGAATTGGTGTTGAAAAGGATCCTTCCTCCTCAGACAGATCACAGGGGAAAATGGACTCCAAACTACGAAGGGCCGTATATTGTGAGACAGGTTTTCTCTGGTGGAGCCTTGTTGCTCTCAACTATGGATGATGAAGATTTTACATCCCTTGTGAACGCAAATGCAGTCAAAAAAATACTTCGCATAAAAGAGACCCGATGGACAACAAAAAGAAAAGTCCAGGCAAAAAAGGGCATCTCGGCGAATCGCAAAAAGAAAAAGGTTTGGGAAAAAATTAGGGATAAAAGAAAAGAAAAGAATAAACCCGTAAAGTTGAAAACCTGAAAAGGAAACTTTTGTAAAAATGGGTATCCCGATGGATTAAAAACCCGAAAGGGCGATCCAGGCAAAAGTTAGGGATTTGAAAGCGAGAGGTTGCGGTCTGCATTCGATCTGTGAACACTTTTACTACTTGGAAATTTTGAAGGAAAGGAATCAGTCCAGTCAGTTCTTTTCAGAAGCCGAGGCATCTGCGGATATAGAAGACATATGGGGCATAGCTGAGTCGAAACACGATGGATATCTGTTCCCACATTGCCGGAATATGTATTTTTTCTTTTCATTTTGCGCAATTACCTCTTTTCAGGAATTACTTCCGTTGTAAATGCCTGTTTACAGGCCGATTAAATTAATACAATATTCATTTCACTCAAAAAGCTATTCATTCATGTTTTTACTTTTACTGTTTTGTTTGTAAAAACGTTTGGTATTTTTTGGTAAACATTGCAGGTGAAAACATTAAGCTTTACAGAGCATGTCGAAAACAATGAAAATTGCTTAAGCATGGGAGGTTATGGATGGCGACCGAGGTGGCCAATTCGCATATAGAACATTCTGTTGTTTGTTGTGTGTTTACAGGGTGGCAATATCTCTTCTCCCCAATAGAGGTTCTCTCTAGCATAGAAGATCTAGCATCCTCAGCAGAGTGTTGAGAATTTCTCTCTCCCCAGCATGAGTGTAGAGGATTGTTCTCCCCATTCAGAATGGTCTATTACTCCCTAGCGAGTAGTCAGAAGCCGACCGTCTTAGACAGGATAATGTGGCATCTCCAGTAGGAGATTTGTTTGGTGTCTCTCCTTGGCAGAGATTCTACATTTCCAACAGTTTCCTGGTGTCTACTTCCCTCTTCAGGTCAGGAAGTGTAACCTCGCTAGCATATGTATCTTATCATCCTCAGCGGGTTAAATTTTTTGCTCTAGCAGCAGGTTAAGTTCAATGGTATTCTCCGGCAAGTTAGGTGTTATTGACTTCATTACCCAAGCAAAGTTTGGTGTTAATCCTCTCAACGGTCCAGTCAACGGTGTTTGACATCCACGGCAGTTTCCAAGTTCAATGGTTATTGGCACCTCTTCCATATCGGTCATTTTGGGTTCCATATTCAGCAAGTGTTATTCTTGATTCCTAGTGTAGGGGAAGTCATTTTGGGTTCTATCTTCAAGGGTTATTTGTAATCCGCAACGAAGTGGGAGTTCTCTTCGGGTTTCATCTTCAGCAGAGGTTTTGATCAAGAAGGTTGTTCCATTTGTATTCCTCAGCACGGGTCATGACCCTCAGGACAATTCGGTTTGTCATCCCTAGTGGAGTTACCTTCATATCTTCAGCAATTATTTTGCTGAGGCGCCTCTTTTGCATAGCATAAGCATCTTTGCTTGGCATCCTCCAAATGCGTAGCATTTCCATTTCGTATAGAGAATTACGCCATAGAAAAATTCAAACATATGCATTCGAAGCATAAGCCTGGTTTGATACTTTCTTTTCAGGGCTTTTCCCCAGCAGAAATCGTGTATTTTAGGAGATTCAATATTACATTATCCCCGGTGAAGTTTTCGATGAATTCGTTCATCATGCTTGTACTCCCCTGTAGACTCGTCTGTTTAGGCTTCTCTTTTCCCCAGCAGAGTCATCTTTGTAGATCTATTCATTCTACTAACCTTTGGTTATGAGTCTGCCTTCGTGTCGGCCTACCTTTGTGTTTGGATCTGAGTTCACCTTCATGTCGACCTTCCATTTGAAAATCCATCTTGTGATGGTAATCTCTGGTTATGAGACCGCCTTCGTGTTGTAGCGCGGTTTTCGTGACCGCCCATATCTGTCTGTGGATGGGATTGGGTGTCCGGGTCAGGGTCAGGTTATACAATGGGGAGTTGTCAATTACCCATTCTATACATGGTTATCCATGGGTTATTAGCAAATTATTCTGTTATCCTACTTACTGGTGTTTGTCTGAAAAATGGGAAAAGTTTCTCCTTTGGGAAGGTTGAGAGATGTTGAAAAGAAATTTTTGTTGTTTTCGGGTTTTTCGATGTTTTTGGTAAGGTACTGGACCTAAGGTTTTTTATTAGTGTGCTCGCTAAGATTTCGCAATCTTATGCCTAAGTATTCCCGTTAAAGAAAACAGGGAAATCAGACCAATCGTAGTTCCTCCTATTCTATGGGACTCCTATTCTATGGGAGGAAAAAGATGTTTGGTGTCTTGTTTAAAGCCCAATATTAAAGCTAAATGGTTGAGTATTTGTGTCTTGTTTAAAGCCCAAGATTGAAGCTAAAGGGTTTGACTGAAAGAGAATTTGTCATCTCTAGCTGGAGAAATTTTAAAGTGAGAGTTTAAAGATTGAGTTTTGAAATCTTTGGAGGTTTTAACTCTGTCGGAAATTGATGAAATGATCAGGGTTTTTTCCTGTTCCTTCAGGAAACTTTAGAGTTTCTTTGAGATCCAAGAGGAGATGAGACTGTCCAAGTCTACTGGTATGAGAAGGTTGATCTTTGACTGAAGGATGGTCTTTGTATGATGCCCAAGAGGAGGCTGATGTTTTAAGGGATGAGAATCAACCCTAAATTGGTTTAATATTTTGACTCTGAAGAGACTGCTCTAACGAAGGATGACTAGGTTCTGTCCTATACCTTTAAGAGGTCTTTGGGTCCTTGTACTAAGCCCAAGAGAAGGCATAAGAACTTCTAAGAAGCCTGAGGGTCCTTGTAAAAAGCCCAAGAGGAGGCTGGGGATGCTTTTAGGAAGCCTGTGGGTCCAAACTTAAGAATGTTCAAGAAAGGTTTCACCGGGAATTAATCCTTTCTTTAACGAACAGTTCTAGGGTTTGAAGAAATTCAAGAGAGGTTTCACCGGGAATTATTCCTCTATGGGGAAATTGAATTTCTTTGAAAATTTTCTAATAGTGACAGTCTTAGAATAGTTTCACCGGGAATAATTTTTTAAGCCCAAGAGAAGGCAATACTGTATCTGGAAAGTCCTATGGGGAACTAGTTTGACTGTATTGAAAGAGTGATTACTGGCTTACATTAGGATAGTCCTTTATACCTCAATTTTAGTGCCATTGGGTATGACAACATTAGGACCTAGTTTCCCTTAGTTGTTTCCTTTGCAACCTTTGAGTCATTTCTCTTCTCATCTCAAAACAAGTTCAAAACACTTAATAAATACAACGAGTATTGTACGCCATGAGCCTTAAGTACATGGGAAATGAAGAATGAGGGGTCTCCCTTCACTTTTCTAGAGTGTTTAGCATATGTCATGTTTGGGGGCGACCATGCGACGCATTCGCTCCTATGTCATAGACTTTAGTGCAATACGAGTTTCAAATTAACTTAAGCCAATTCTGTCTAAAAAACACAAACAAAGTTCAAATCATTTTATCCTTCGGGATTAACTGGGTTTCAAATCATTTTCAGAAAAGAGCATGTTACTTCCGTTTTGTCGCAAACAGGCATCGACCCTAACTGTCGGACGCGAACTTTATGTCGCAAACACTTAATGACCTTGTAGGTCGAACTACGATCGCTCTGATTTCCTCCTTCTCGTTAGATTGAGGATACGTAGGCACGAGGCGGCGATGTCTTGACGAGCAACCTTCCCCCACAATCCCGTAGTCCTCCGAACTACGTTGACTCTGATTTTCCCGTTCCCGAGGGAATACGTAGCCCTAGGACGACGATGTCCTACCGAGTCACCTTTTCTTTTTCCTTTCTAGTTAGCATTAGAGCCTTAGATAACACACCCTTTGATTAGACAACAAGCGTGGATCCCATCGAGTACGATGGACGCGAAGGGGTGCTAATACCTTCCTCTCGCGTAACCAACTCCCGAACTCAGGCTATGGTTGCGATGACCATGTCTTTCCCTCTTGAGGTTTTCTTTTATCGTTTCCTTTCCCATCCGTTGTGATAAATTACGTTCGGTGACAACTCTTTTGTCTTTTTCGCCGGTTGATTTCCGCAGGTGCGACAATAGGCAAGCATATCATGCACCATGGCAAGGCAATCAAACCAAAGTTCGTGGTATAAGCACACAAAATTTCAAAGGCACATAAACATGTACACATGTATTAAAGTGTGTCAAACCAAAACCAAGAGGTACATGTTAACAACAACAAACAAGGTTCATACAAGGTGTATAGCATTCATACAAGTCATGTTGATCAAGAAAAATCAAAGAATCAGCCAAAGAAATGCATTTGAAACCTAAAAAGAAACCTAAAAATGTGCCTACTTTGGACAAGCATAAGTGCATGAAAAATTAATCAATTCTGGAATTTCTTCACACCATCATAATATAGGCAAAATTATAAACTCATAGCAAAAAGAGTGGCTCAAAAAGGCTTAGGGAGCATAAATTTATGACATTTCAAAGTTGTGAAGAAAAATGAAAAAAAAGGGGTAAAAAATAAGGATTTTTCCTTGGAAGGGTTTGAACCCGTGTCTGGTGGGTTGCAGGTTAAAAGTTTAATTAAGAAGGCATGCGCGTGCCTTTTGAAAGAAACGAGAAGCGAATGTATATTTGAAAAAAGTTCCTGAATGCTTTTACAAAACAAAATGAACAAAAATACCAAGAGGGGAGTCAGTAGTACTCAAACCCATCACATGATAGAGGAAGGCAAGGTAAGGCACTCTACCACTGGGGTGGTCATTACATCCGGTTAGGAAATGGAAACAAATAAATATATAATAAAGTCACAAATTAAAATGGAATTTTGCCATGTCATCATCTTCTTAAACGCTCTCCTTCTTCTTCATCGTATTTTTTTCTTTTTATACAACAACAAAGTTCCATTTTTCTTTCAAACTTTAAACAACCATAACTCACTCATTTTTTAACGAAATTAAAAGATATAAAAAAGGAAATTGATTAGAAAAATCCCAGGAATCCAGTGGTATTATTATAAATACCTAAAACTTAATGTACAAGTTACGCCAAGTCTAAAATCAGAATTGCACCTTAAGCTTTCTATCAAACTTCCTCCTACCATAACTTCTTCATTTTTTTAATGAAATCGAAAGATATAAAAAAGAAAATTGCTTGGAAAAAATGCAGGAACCCAATGGTATTATCCTGACATTCTAAAACTCAATGGCTAGGGAATACCAATGTAAAAACCAGATCTGAACCATAAGGTTTCTAACAATAAAAACTCAATGCATGAACATGGTATAACGCATACAGTAGCAAGAATATAACTAACACAATATGGACAACATTTTTGCTTTAATAAGTACTCAAGAATGATGCATGAATAAAGATATCAAAGTGTGAAAATGTTACCTATTGGAAAAAGTCCAATGCTTCTTCAAATGGAGCTACAGAAATGAAAGAGAGGTTTCTTGAGCCTTGTTAGTCCTTAGGAAGAATGCTTGATCAAATAAAATGGGCAGAAATAAACTGTATCAAACCACACGAATGTTCTTGCACAATGAGAAAGTGAGATGGTGAATGGTGTTTGGGATGGTACAGAACTTGTTCAATGGTATAAACAAGTTCTAATAAGTGTTTAGAGAAGATTTGTGGTGTTTGTTTGAACAAAACTCGTGGGGAAAGTGTTTGGCTCAAGAACTTGCAAAGTATGAGGTTTTTGTAAATTTGGTTGGAGAGAGAGAATGTTGAGGTTTTGTGGAGTGATTGTTATGTGTTTAGGAGCTTGGGGGATCCATCTTTTTATAGGGAAAGAGTGGGAGCAAGGGCTGATCAGAAACAAACATTATCAAGTTATGGTTTGGTTTAGAATGAATGAGAAGTTTGCATGAGTTTGTGGAGTTCCAATGCAAAGGTACAAGTGTGTATGGTGGTTGGAAGGTTTTAGAGGTCTTGCTTCTGCAGAAGAAACCATCACAAGGCTCCACACAAATTGGTTTATGATAAAAGCAACTTTACAAGAATGGCATTTTGATCTTTTTGCAAAACATGCTACAAATGGTAAGATTACTTGGATAACGCATCAATTCGATGTATAATGCATACAAAACTTGTGTAATTTTCTAATCATGGAAGGATTTGCAAGTTACAAGACCTGCAATTAAGGAATTTGGAGGTTTGAATTGGTTTTTCTCCAAGAATTCATCATGAAGATGACTTGAAATTCAAGTTTGGAACCCTAACTTCTCATTTTCGAAACTCTCAGCTCGTGCATTGGAAAAAAAATATACTTATACTTTTTGGAAATCCCCAGACATGCTCTACAACTTTCATGTTTTATGTTTTTCTTGAATCAAAATGGATCATGATGAAAATGTGCTCACAAGTTGGTTACTTTTACAAGGCATATTTTCATCAAAATATTTCTAAGTGTTGGAACACAAATTTGAAAGAAACACCAACTTCATGGCCTTATAACTTGAAATTTAAGATTTTTTTGGAGATTCCTCCTTATTGACAAAGTTATAGTATGGAATGAGATCTTCAAATTGATCTTTGGAGCAAGGAAAATGGATATCTAGATTGAAAGTTATGGCATTGGCAAGTTGGGTAAAAATCATAGTCTTCCATAACTTATACAAGTTTTCAATTCTCCATGGTTGCCCTTTTTGCAAGTAACCTCCAATTTCTTGATTTTTCATTGATTGATCATGATCCAAACCACATGTTATCATCATCTTTGACTTGAGGAAGCCATGGTTGACCAAAATTCCCAAAAATCAAACCTTGATTTAGAGGAACAGTTAACTTTTTATCAGATGAATCTTCACTTCTTGATCTTCAATGAAATCAATCTCTTGGGCTACTTGAACACCATAGATAGACTCCAAGGGTGTTTTTGAATGCCTTGAATCATGTTCTAAGGCTTGATATCATGTCTTGATAAAAAGTCAAAGATGTAGTTGACTTTGATTAAGAAAATCCTAATTCTTGGTCATATGAAATTGAATCTTGAAGAACTTGTAATGAAGCAACATTGCACTTGATTATTGATGGAGGGAGGTCCCTTAAGTGTATGAGAATTTATTTAATTAATAGTCCATCCAAAACCTTAATTGATCAGTCCTTTGAGCCTCTTAGATCAAACCCTAATTTACAGGTAAACAAAAAGCAAACACATCTTGATAATTGGTTATCTATGCATGAATGATTGACCTAGAATGTTATTCAAATGATGATTGAATCTAGGGTTAAAATTTGGGGTATGACAAAACCTTACAAAGAAACTTCAGTACATCAATCCCTTCTTCTTTCGTGACCTCAATTCCTCCCTCACATGCTCGTCCTTCTCCACAAAAAAAAATCGCCGGCTCTGCTTGACGAATCTCCTTTTATCATTTCTCGCACAAAACTCTCTACCCAACTCTCTCATCCATCATCTCTCTCTCTCTCTCGCATATTCTTCTGCTCAGCTCTCTCTCACCTGTGATTTCCCCTCATCTTCAATCCACTCTCTTTTCTTACGTGCAAAGCACTGTCGGAGCAATGAACAACTACGCTGCGCCATGGCCTAGTGCCGGCGACGGCGGAGACAAATCTCCTTCCATGTTTTGTGTTTAAATCGACACCAATCTCTCAATGAGATGGTTACGATGTCGCCTCTGCAAATGATATTCAAATTTAACACGAATCAAAATTGTAAAAACGAAAAGGAAAAGGTTACCTGGAACCGAGTGGAGGTAAGATTCCGACTTTCATTTTTAATTTCAAACGTTGTGATGTTGCGGCTGTTGCAAATTGTGCGTTGTTTTGACTTTAAAGAAAACATGTTTTGCCACTGTTGTTGCAATTTTGAAGCAACTTATTCTTCCTTGTCGTGTCTGCTATTGTTATTCGTGTGTATGTAGTTGTTGTTAATTTCAAATCCGTTTTCCTTTCCTTCTCACGTGTTCATTATTTTTGTTGTTCACTGATATGGTGACAACTGCTTCTTGTATGTGTTGTTCATTTAACTCATCTGCGCCTTCTCGTATTATTGTTGTGATGTGTGTACGAGCTTACTTCTAGGAATCTGTTTCTGCGATGCGTGTGAGTATGGTGTGTGTGTGTGTATGTGTGATCAGAGGTTTTCATACGTTATTTCGATATTTGTTTTAGTTACTATTTTGTTATTGTTTATTTGTTTTATATCTCTTTTACCGCATTTTATGCCTTGGTTGTGTTCTTTAGTGTTTTCAGGTTCACATAAACATTCAGGAAGAATCGGAGCGAAAAATCGAGAAAAATCGCAAAAATTCAGAATGAAATTGGAATGAAGACAGTGGGCTGACACGGGTGCTTGTCTCGCCTGACACGGCCCGTGTCAGCAGGTCTGGAGCAACACGCATGCAAAAACCAAATTTGGGCAAGAGTCAGAGGGCTGACACGGGGTGCCCGTGTCAGCAGGCCTGGAGTGGAAAAAGTGCGCGCAGAGAAACAGAGGGCTACACGGGTGCCCGTGTCAGCTGACACGGCCCGTGTCAGCAAGCCTGGGAGAGGAAATTTTATAATTTTTTTTACTTTCTGAGTTTAGTGCTCTGAGGGGTATTCTGGGAATTTCGCACTATTTTAGTTGATTTGGAACTACTTAGACTATGTGGAGAGAGGGAAAGAAATATTTTTTTACTTGGACGAACAATTGACGATAGACCGGGATGCTTTCAAGAGTTCCTGGAGAACGGAGATCATCGATTCGCGGAAGCAATTGAAGATCAAAGTAATCCGATAACTATTGTAATGTCTATTTCTTATCTTGTTGTTTTTATTTTGAATATTATGAGAGGCTAAACCCCCCAATGCTAGGGGGTGTCCCTGAATTGTGATGTAATGAACCGCTGTTGAATTATTTGATGAGATTATGTTTTCTTGCCTTAATCTTTTGTTATGCAAATTGTTTAAATTTTTCGATCGGTTAAATTGGGAACGATTTATGATTAGGGATTTGGCCTGAAAAACCAATCATTGATTTTGCATAATAACATTACGGTAGATATTGCCTAGGAATGGGGATATCTCGTAGTGACTGAAAAACCTTGTCAGAACTATTGCTTGATGTTTCTTTCTTGACTGCCAAGGATTAGGGTAAAGGGAGAATATCAAAGATTTTTCGGTTAAGGAATTTAAGAAAAATATTTGAGGGTCAGTAAAATTAACGTTTTGAGGCATGTCTCTTTGATGATAATTTAGGGTTCTTACTGAGCAATTTATACACCTTTCCCTAGCATATTTAATCATAATCGTTAAAAGCATTTTTATTGTTCTGCTTATTTTATATTGTCATTATAACTATTTTCAAACCAAACAAAACCCCAAAGTCAATTTTTGTTTAATTGAAATAACATATGTACTTACAATTGCACGTAGTCCTCGAGAGATCGATTATGGGGATAACCCCACTTATTACTACATCGTTAAAATATTACACTTGCTATTTTATCGATCAAGTTTTTGGCGCCGTTGTCGGGGACTGCCAAATTTTAAGTACTTTGTTAGTTCAATTGGAATTTTGTCACTCTTTGACTAAAATTTTTAATTTTATTTTTCTGTTATTTTTATTTTCATTTTTCTTATAACTTTTGGATTATTAATGTTGCTACTAATCTGCGTCTAACATTTTTATGCGAGGAGAATCATCAGCAAATTTTCTTTTTGACGCATAAATTTAAAGAACGCTACACGAGAGGTGTAGGCAAGCAAAACTTGCAGCGTCTGAAGTTGAACCGTCGAAGCACTCAAACTCAGGTTCAGAGTCAGACAAAGATACAGTGACCATGGCTGGAAATTAACCAGTGGAGAGACTTCTGGGCAATTACGGTGGGGCAAATGCACCGGCTGGTAGGTTGACCATTGTGAACCAATCGGTGAATGTGCCGAATTTCCAGCTGCATCCTAGGCATCATCACTCAACTTGAGAGGAGACCTTTCACCAGAAAGGTTAATGAAGATGCCAACAAAATTCTGCAAAGATTTCTTACTATAAGCACCACTCTCAAGATTAAGGGGCACACGGAGGAAGCAAAGAAGTTAAGAATGTTTCCTTTCACTCTGGCGAAACAGGCTGAAGAGTGGTTCTACTCGTTACCTGCTGGGAGTATTACCACTTGGGAAGAGATGGAGAAGGCATTTCTGAATGAGTATTTTCTGGCCTCTGTTTATATCCGAAAAAGATATGATATTGTGAACTTTAAACAGAAGGACGGAGAATCTCTCGGAGACGCATACAAGAGGTTCAAGAAGGTTTTGGTTGCCTGTCCGACTCACAACATGGATCAAACTGAGCAGATGCAGGTGTTCGTCAATGGCCTCCAAATGAAAACTAAGCAACTTATTAATACAGCTGCTGGTGGATCATCCAACTTCACCACCACGACTGGTATCTAGAAAATTATTGAAGCTATTGTAGCCAACGAACATTTGGAGCTATATGATCGAAGTGTGAATAAATCTGAGGGTGTGATTGATTTGAAGTTGAATAATCAGGTTGTGAAGATGGAAGATCAGATTGCTGCGGAAGTTGAAAAAAGGTTAAAGGATATGAAAGTGGGTACTCAAAGTGTGGCACAAGTTCAAACTGGTCAACCCATGAGTTGTGAGATCTGTAGTGGACCCCATTACACTGCACATTATGTTGCGACTCCGCAACAAATTGAAGAGATAAAATTCCTGAGGCAGAATAATCCCTACACTCAAACTTATAATCCAGGGTGGAAGAATCATCCTAACTTCTCCTGGAAAGATCAGAATCAACAACAATACCCATAACAGCAACAAGCTCCCCAAAAAGTACAATGGGAGATTGCCATTGAGAAGATGGCCGCTCAAAGCTTCCAATTTCAAGAAGAGACAAGAAGTAATCTGAGGAACACAAGTGCTTCCATTAAAAATCTTGAAGTTCAGATGAGCTAGATAGCACAACAATTAGCAAGTTCTCAGACACCAGACGCCCTCCCAAGCGCCACAATTCCCAATTCGAAGAATCATGAGAATGTCAATGTTGTTACCGCAGAAAGCCAAGAAGTTGCAGAAGAAGAAGCCAGGCCAACAGAAGAGAAAAGAAAAGAAGCGGTTAAACCTAAGATCAAGTTACCGTACCCCTCAAGAGTGACAAAGAAGGAGACACAAGAAAAAAACTTTGAGAAATTCAGCTCATTGTTCAAAAAGTTAGAGATTAATATGCCCTTCTTTGAAGCACTTGAACAAATGCCTCTATACAAGAAATTCATGAAGGAGGTCATTGGAAAAAAGAAACCTAATGGAGAGGAGGTAAAGAGTCTAATTGAGAAGTGCAGTGAAGTACCACAAAATAGGAGAATCCCCGCCATGCAGAAGGATCCTGGATCTGTTGCAATACCGTGCACTATAAAAGACAGAAATTTCAAAAAATTTCTGATTGATTCAGGTGCTAGTGTTAATCTCATGCCATTATCTATTTATAAAAAATTGGGAATTGGAAGGGTGAGTGATGCGGGAACGAATTTAAAATTTGCAAACCACGGAACTAAGAGATCTTATGGGCTAGCTGAAGATGTGTTGGTGACGGTCGGTGAATTTGTCTTTCCAGTTGACTTTGAGATCATGGATATTCCAGAAGATGAAGAAATCCCTATCATCCTTGGTCGACCTTTCCTGCTCACTAGTCGATGCAATTTCGATATTGAAAAAGGCACGGTGACTTTTAAATCTTTTGATGAGGAAATCACTTTAAAAGTATTGGATATCAAGAAGTGAAATGAAGGTAAAGGTAAGCAAGCTTCACTTGGAATGATCAAAATGGTGAAAAAAAGGCATAAGTACGAAACCCCATCTTGAAAAAGTCTTCGGCATCATATCTAAGGATGAAGTCTCTCGGACATGTAGTGCACATGTCAACACTATAAAATCCATTCGTGAAAGCAAAAAAAGAAAGAAAAAGAGACATAGAAGGAAGGCTAAGGAAGTGGGAGTTGACTTGAGACAAGAAGTAGGCCGTATTGTTGAACATGACAGGAGCTCTGTTGCGGAAAGGTCAAGTAACAAAAGCAACAAAACGTGTAAGCTGAAGTACCCCCCATAGCATTGGGGAGTAACCCGTCGAGCCATGCGACGTTAAACAAAGCGCTACATGGGAGGCAACCCACACTTGTCTGATTAATTACTTTCTATCTGCTGTTTGTTTTTGTTTTGGTTGCAGGAAATAATCCGGATCCTACATGTGCAAACGATGATGTAACAGTGGTGTGGCATTACCGTCAGCATCCTGAATCAGGATCTATGTGAGTGATCTCTCTCGCTCTTGTTCTAACACATTGGGGTCAATATGTAGTTCAAGTTTGGGGGAGGATTTACTGTTTTTAGTTTTTCCTCTTTGTACGAGTCATGTCTGTTTTATGTGTTATTTTATGAAAACCTCTCTGAATTCTCCCCGAATTAGAACCGTCAAAATTTTTCTTTTGAATACTGTGATTTTGAGATGGTCAAGAAAGTATATAGAGTTTGAGGGAAGAGGAGTTAGAACTAGGGACATTGGGAAAGTTTGAAAACTTAGGAATGACCCGAACACCCAAGATTCCCCAGAGTAAGAAAACGAGTCCAACGTGTAGATTTGTGCCATAGTACTTGGATTTGAGAAGTATTCCCCGATTAGTTCATAGTGATAGTCTGACATGACTAAAAAGAATTGCATGTATAAGGTTGATTGATAGAATGACTTAAGGCACCGAAAAAGTGAATAATGGCGATAAAGACAACTAGTCCTTCTAAGTTCGGTAACCCTCACCCGGTTACTTAGCCTAACGGCGGTTGAGTCTCAATTTTCGTCCCAAAGTGGACTAATAAACGCCAATGAGCAAGAAAAAAGAGATAATAGTGCCTAGAAAAACTTTCGATAAATCTTGTACATGTGAGGGAAAACGAAAAATGCCTTAATCTGATTATCCGAATGAAAGGGTAGAAAATCGAAGAAAAGACTTAAGCCCAAAGCATAGTTGGAGAGGTAACCGAATAGGGGGATGTAGGTCTGTGGTTTTACCGCGATTTGTGTTTGTGTGATACCTTCATTAACAGACGATTACCAAGAAAACTAGTTTTCGCCGATCAGAACAAAGGCTCACGTATGAGTACAGACACACCTTGCCTTCACAAGTCTTTCATTTGATATGTACCGTTTGATGTGAAAAAATTTTATGCAAGCTTGTTGCTTGAGGTCAAGCAACGGTTTAAGTTTGGGGGAGTTTGATCAGTGGTTTTCATACGTTATTTCGATATTTGTTTTAGTTACTATTTTGTTATTGTTGATTTGTTTTATATCTCTTTTACCGCATTTTATGCCTTGGTTGTGTTCTTTAGTGTTTTCAGGTTCCATAAACATTCAGGAAGAATCGGAGTGAAAAATCGAGAAAAATCGCAAAAACTCGGAATGAAATTGGAATGAAGACAGTGGGCTGACACGGGTGCCCGTGTCGCCTGACACGGCCCGTGTCAGCAGGTCTGGAGCAACACGCATGCAAAAACTAAATTTGGGCAAGAGTCAGAGGGCTGACACGAGTGCTCGTGTCAGCTGACACGGCCCGTGTCAGCAGGCCTATATTGGAAAAAGTGCATGGAGAGAAACAGAGGGCTGACACGGGTGCCCGTGTCAGCAAGCCTGGGAGAGGAAATTTTATAATATTTTTTTACTTTCTGAGTTTAGTGCTCTGAGGGGTATTCTGGGAAATTCGCACTGTTTTAGTTGATTTGGAACTACTTAGACTATGTAGAGAGAGGGAAAGAATGATTTTTTTTACTTGGACGAATAATTGACGATAGACCAGGATGCTTTCAAGAGTTCCTGGAGAACGAAGATCTTCGATTCGCGGAAGCAATTGAAGATCAAAGTAATCCGATAACTATTGTAATGTCTATTTCTTATCTTGTTGTTTTTATTTTGAATATTATGAGAGGCTAAACCCCCCAATGCTAGCGGGTGTCCCTGAATTGTGATGTAATGAACCGCTGTTGAATTATTTGATGAGATTATGTTTTCTTGCCTTAATCTTTTGTTATGCAAATTATTTACATTTTTCGATCTGTTAAATTGGGAACAATTTATGATTAGGGATTTGGCCTGAAAAACCAATCTATTGATTTTGTATAATAACATTACGGTAGATATTGCCTAGGAATAGGGATATCCCGTAGTGACTGGAAAACCTTGTCAGAACTATTGCTTGATGTTCTTTCTTGACTGCTAAGGAATTAGGGTAAAGGGAGAATATCAAAGGTTTTTTGGTTAAGGAATTTTAGAAAAATATTTGAGGGTTAGTAAAATTAAGGTTTTGAGGCATGTCTCTTTGATGATAATTTAGGGTTCTTACTGAGCAATTTATACACCTTTCCCTAGCATATTTAATCATAATCGTTAAAAGCATTTTTATTATTCTGCTTATTTTATATTGTCATTATAACTATTTTCAAACCAAACAAAACCCCAAAGTCAATTTTTGTTTAATTGAAATAACATCTGTACTTACAATTGCACGCAGTCCTCGAGAGATCGATTCTGGGGATAACCCCACTTATTACTATATTGTTAAAATAGTACACTTGCTATTTTATCGATCAGTGTGTTTATACTTCTGATGATATTTTGTGTCTGTGTACTGATGTCTTTTTATAGGCTTCAAAAATTTGAACTTTGATGTCGAAATTAAATGCCTGTCGAAACTTGTTTTGGAAAGAAAACATAGCTGCTATGAACATGATTTCATGATGATAATATTGTTTCTGCTTCAATTCAAACATGTACAAACACGTTCAGATTTCTTTCCTTGTTCGATCTTGATTTCTCCTTGAATGCTTGATTATGTCTGAGAATTATTTTGGAATGAAACAGGCTGTTTTTCTTTGCTGCGATTAGTTTTGATGATTTATGAACTTTAAGTTGAAATGTTTGGTTTTTCTTAACGTCATCTTTATATTTCATTTCAATGTTTCTCCAACCTTTATCAAATCCTCATTCTCCAAACCTGTTTTCAAAATTCTGGTGTGGTGAAGATGAAAGAGTCAATTCCATTTCCAATAGAAGATGAAAGAGCCATATGAGGTATTGTGAAATCAGTAGCTCCAAAATCTATTGCCAGTGCATTTTCATTACTTGCCCACTTCGCATCCAATATTGTTTCCTTGTATTTCAAGTAATCTGAAGCCTCAATACCATCTTCTTGTAAATCATCTGCATTCACTTTAACATATTCCCAGAAACCGAGATTCGGCCTCACCACGAAAACAACATATGGTGGAACAATAGTGGCCACCTGAGTGAAATTGAGGATGTATTCCAACAGGATTTCTAAAAGCTTTTTCTTTCTCTCGTTTTTATCTTCATTTGTCGTCTCTACATCTTCCTTTACATGATTTTGTCTCACTAACCTTTTCCCACTTGCAGCCAACCTAGAAAAGAATTTCTTCATGTGGAGGCGGCTTTGCTTCAAGTCATCCGACATGGTATCTGTAATGGAATCAGATTTTTTCAAAGGTGAATTTGTGCCAGAAGCCACTCGAAGGATAACTTCAAATTTCAATAAGAGAACAAAACTTCGAACAAGAAACAAATTGAGAAAGGACTATTTTGTGAATGTTGTTAAGATAGATATTTATATTGAATTTTTTAGACATCACTTGTATGCAAGAAAAGAATGTGTGAGTTATGGTACTATGGAGGGAAAATAAATAAATGTATTTTTTTGTGTTTAAACTTGTGATGTATCTCAACAATGAATCTTGAAATCATAAGTTTTAAAATCAATTAGCACACTTTTAACATGAAAATGTTATTAGGCCAAACCATTCCTTTGAATTTACAAATTAGATATTTGGATGGTGAACGAAATCGTGATCAATTTTGAACTTGAATAATCGAATTGGTGATTTAAGACCTTTATATAATGACACGAAACCTTTGACCTTGAACTTTTGAATTTTGCAAAATGCTTTGAAATTGGAACTAGTGTTTTCCCCTTGGACATAACTTGTAAACCTTGAATGAATTTGAATGAAAACTTGTTCTCTTTTTTTCTTTTTTGTACAATTGATGATGAGTTGATCATGACATAATACTTGTAACTTAGGTACTTGAAATTTAAACTTTGAATTTGAATGAACTCGTTTTGATGATAATGACAAACTTGAATGGGATGCTTACTATTTGAATGAACCATTGAATGAATCTAGATGAAAACCTTCGATGGATTATTGAATACTTCCATATTCCAACAAGCCACCGCCAAAAAAGTTGATTAGGTCCTTGTAATGATGTTCGAATCAAGATGTACACCTTATAACTCAAGCAGCAAGAAACTTTAATGCACCTCTTGTATTGACAAAATCTTGTCCCATAGCCCAAACGACAGGTGTACATTGTACTGATGAATGATGAAAGATGATTCCCAAAAGATGCACCATGTCCTAACCAAATAATAAGCACAAGCATGGAAATAGATATTGGAACTAAGAGCCACGCAATCCTTATATGCTCATTCAAACCTTTGAGTCCTTGTCAAGAAAAAACTTCTAATCATGTCTAGAAGTACTTGACTGTGAGAATGAATACTGATCGTACCTGGATCAGACACTTAGACAGTGGCCAGCAACGTCGTATGGACTTCAACTCTGGTGATGATGATACGGCGGAGGGGGGGGGGGGTACCTGCAAGGTACTCCGACACTCGAGTCAGGTAAGGTCGGAGAAAAGCAAATACAGAGATGTGAGTTTAGAATGTTTCGTAACCTGACTCTCTCAAGTGAGAGGGTATTTATAGAGAGCCCCCAGCGCGGGGCCAACGGTTACTTGCACTGGGCTGGATTGCAAGGCCCTCCAAGTAACTGCTAGGGCTTACGTGGCGTAGTGAAGACCAGCACGTGGTCTTCGCCCTGGTGTAACGGTCCCTAAATCTCTGGAAGTAGGGCAGACCGATTTCTTCGGGAGTGGGAAGTTACAAGAGAATGTGTCCTCGCGGGGAGGAGCACGTGGGTGTCGAGGAGAGGTGCGCCCACGGGCTATATGCCTCTGCTCGACAGTCTTTACCCCGCGCGTCCGACGTCCAAGGGGATTGGTACGTGCCCGACACGGAGGCGACTTGGGGCCTCGTTGGGCCTTCGCTGGTCATTGGGCTTGGGCCTGCCCGACAGTAGGGCAGGCGCTGGCCCAGTTCAGAACAGGAGCCCTCCAAGTCGTTGCTCTGAGGTATCAGAGTAATGACTTAAGGGTCAGTACTATGTCGAGGATGTATCCCGTCGGAGAAGGGATTCTAACGAGGAGCGGTTGGTCAATCGGGCAGAAATAAATCGACCTGCTCGCGCTAGACTGGACGCGGCTCGGCGACGTCGCAGGGATGCGAGAAGTCTGAAGCTAGGCAATTGGAATGACGCGTGTTGGGGAATGAAAAGCCATGCATGGGGAAGCGTGTGTCACGTGTCACACCTCATCATTACCTAGGGCGGCTATGCTAGGGTAGCGTAATCGATTGCCTAGGAAATCCTCGAGTCTCGTGAGGCCCTTATAAATAGGGGTCATCCCGTTTCACTTGCATTTTCGCTCCCCTTTTGCTCAGACTCTCTCTTTCTTCCTTCTCTATTTCGCCAACGTTCGCCGCCACCGACTGCCGCGCCGGAACCCTACTGGAAGTGTATTTCAAGTAAGTTTCTCTCTTTTTTCTCCTTTTGTTTGCATTTATATGGTGGTTTTATGGTGAAATGATGAAGTTCTCATGGAAATCACGAAATCTCCAGCGAAAATGGCGGAATTTCTTAGTTTCTTTGTTGAATCTCGCGGGAGAAATGATGAATACCCCGGGGACAAGAAGAACGCCCCGAGGACACAAGATGAAACTCTCGGGGTCCTCACCAATATCTCCTCTGTGGAAGGAATCCCTCCCAAAGCGGCATACCGGTGACCTGAGAATGGTCACGGGGACGTTCGTCGGTTGCCACGGGGAGGCGGGCGAGTGCGACAGTCTCGGGGTCCCGACGCTCCTTCTTTGCCCTTTCACTTGAACATCGGTGGAGGGGTGAATTTGATATGGATCATCGAATTCACCGTTTCCTTCTGCTTTTCAGGTACATAGAAGCTTTGTCCGTGTCTGTGGCCTTGGGATCGTTAGACGTCGACGACCAGCCCGACTCTCTGATGGTGCCGATCACCCGCGCCGAGGAACGTCCCCTCGTGGAGTGGGTTAGCGAAGAGCCGCTAAACATGGCTTCCCAGTTCATCGACGGGGACGAAGATGATATCTTTTATACAGTCGAGCACCGGCTGGTGGGCTCCCCGAAGACGTGGAAGGTGTTCCGGCCTCGGGCACACCATTGCATCTGTTTGACATATCGAGGGATGAGGTTCCCCCTTTATGAATTCATGTTCGACGAGGCGGGGTGGCATTTGCCCTTTACGGATTTCCAACAAGCGGTGTTCGTTTGGCTGCGCCTAGCGTCCTCGCAGCTCCACCCTAACGCCCTTGATTTGATCCGAGCCTTCGAGCTCGTTTGTAAATATCTCCAGATCGGGGCAACCGTGCCTCTTTTCTTTCGTATCTTCCACCTCCAGCGACAGGTCTCCGACGGCAGACACGACTGGGTGTCTTTTAAACAAGTGAGCAGCCTCTTCCACACCTACCTGGACTCTGTTCGGGACTTTAAATATCGGTATTACATCGTGAGGCCGGTCACGCTTGAGGCTGTGAATTCGGTGTATCGTCGGGTTTTCCGCGAAGTTGACGGGCAGAAGGAGGAGGTCCTCGAACCGAAATTCCCCTTGTTCTGGACGGAAGAACATTTCAAAAAGGGGACGGACAGCTACATTGCTAGCCCTAGCCGACTTTGCGAGGGGGACCGTCTGGCGCATGAGAAAATAGTCGCCTTCGTCAACGGATTTAACAAAGCCAAATATGTGATGCCAGATGGGGAGTTCGTCCGGGGTGACGACAGGCAAGTCTTAACGAAGCGCCGGTTAATCAATACGAGGGCGCTGCTCGAGACGTTCTCCGATGAGGATGCCCTCGAGCTGTTAGGTGGTGAAATCCTCTTCGACTTGCTTTTTCTTTGTGTCCTGGTTTCCGATTTACTGACATATTTATTTTCTTTGCAGGCAAGATGTCGGGCGCTGAGGAGCGCATCAAGAAACTGAAGGCCTCCCGAAACGCGAAGAAGGGTCGGGTTAAACAGCTCCGTTCACAGCCTCCGGTCACTACTTCAGTACCTGTAGGTTCCTCCAGCTCTCTTCAAGGGAGTCAGTCTCCTAGAAGCCAAGGGCCCCCGAAGCGAAAACGCACACATGGACAGGTGGATGTCGACTTGACGGAGGTGGTCGACAGTCCTCCCTCCGAGAAGTTCATACTTCACCCTTGTCATTCGAGGCCCCGTTTCTTTTCGGATGCCAATCCTCCGGGCATTGCTGCTACCGAGGTCGAGGCCGTCCTAGGTGCTGCTCATGCTTCAAGGAAGAAGGTTCTGCTCGAGGACTTGTCTGTTGTGATGCGAGTCTGCTCGATGGCTTTGATCCTGAATGACAATACTTGTCCATTGCAGCTGAGATGGAGAAAGCGAGCAAGGAGTTGAGCGAGTGTAAAGAGCAGAATAGGGCACAGGCCAAACTTCAGGAGCAGCTGGAGGAGCGGTTGAAGAAGGATGACAAGGAGAAGAAGGGCTACTTGGAGAGGATTGCCAGTTTGGGGACGTTGTTCGCCCCGCTGAAGAGGAAATTATGAAGGACAAGTTGTTGACCTCGCGGGCAGCGCTGATAGCGAAACTCAGAGAAACTGAGCATGATAACCTCGTGGCAGCTGACATAGGTTTCAGGAAAGCCGTGCGGCAGCTTCGGGTTCTCAACTCCGACCTCATTACCGAAGGGGCTGACCCCGACTACGAGGTGGTCGACGGTCAGATCGTGCAGCCGATGCAAGAGGACGAGGTCGGCGGAGGGGCAACTGAACACGAGCAGCCAGAGGGGACCCCCATTGAATAAGTTTTTACTTTCTGTTTCTGTTTGGCATGCGAGCCTTTTTATTCTTTGATGCCTATGCCCGGCCTGCGTGCCAGGGGCTTTTTGATACTTGTTTGTAAAATTTGTACAAGGCGCTTGTGCCTGGTTAATATTTTCTTATTGTGTTTATCTGTGTGTGGGATGGGATGCTTGCCTTGTCTGATATGTTTTACTTATTTTTGTCTAAGCAATTGAGATTTTGGGAATCTGCTCTACTTTGATGATCCTCGACTGCATGGAGAGCTGGTCGAGTGGTCGAAGGTGTAGTCCGACCTTCGACGAGGCTAAGAGCTTGATTGATATCTTAGCTTCGTGGCGTGAACTTCCCATCGCGAGCCGGGTGTTCTACCTAATTGGTACGGTGACGACGGAGCTCGATCGAGGTATCCTCTTCGGATCAAAAGATCTCGCGCACACACAATGCGGCCCTTGATCATCGTGTCTGGTATAGAGGTGTCGCGCTTGTACCTTAACGCGCCTCCGTGGTCATGACGCTGGTGTGTCGTGGGCAGTGCTTAACTGTAGTTTTGCCTGAGTTTCTCAGCGTTCCATGGTCGAGCAAGTTCTTCCCCGTGCAGATTTTCGAGGAAGTAGGCTCTTGTCCCCGTCTTCGCGTAGACGCGGTACGGGCCCTCCCAGTTCGCAGCGAGCTTGCCTTCGCGCGAATCTTTCTGGTTCCTTCGTAAGACGAGGGTGCCTACCTGAAAATCTCGCTTAATGACTTTGCTGTTATAACGTAGAGTTATTTTTTGTTTTAGTGAGGCTTCTCGGAGGGAAGCGCCCGACCGTGTCTCCTCGACGAAATTGAGCTCTTCCCTTAGGGCTTCGTTGTTCGCGTCTTCGTCGAGGGGGGCTTCTGTCCTCCTCAAAGGTTCCCTAATTTCTACGGGGATCACTGCCTCTGTTCCGTAGGTTAGACGAAAGGGGGTCTCCCCGGTCGTGGAGTGTGGGGTTGTTCGATAAGCCCAAAGGACGCTATGTAACTCCTCGACCCACCGTTGTTTGGCGTCACCTAGTCGTCGTTTCAATCCTCGGAGGATCACTCTGTTCGCCACTTCGGCTTGCCCGTTCCTTTGGGGGTGCTCGACCGACGTGAAGTGCTGCTTCGTGCCCAGTTTGGTGACAAAGTCTTGAAAGTTCCTGTCGGTGAACTGTGTTCTGTTGTCAGTGACAATAGCTTGGGGCACACCGAATCGGGCGAGGATGTTCCTCTTGTAGAACGTAGTATGTTGAAGGCCGTGATTTTGTCCAATGCTTCCGCCTCGATCCACTTCGTAAAATAATCCACCCCGACGATGAGGTATTTGTTTTGATACGATCCCACGACGCAAACGGCCATGGGGAGGACAGTGTTTTGAGCTCGTTAGGAGGAGCGAGGTGTATGTCCCCGTGCCGCTGGCATCTATCTCACTTCTTGACGTGTTCCTTGGTGTCCTGTTGCATGGTGGACCAGTAATACCCTACCCGAAGTGCCTTGCGGGCTAAGGATCGCCCACCAAGGTGTTGGGCGTTGATCCCCTCGTGGATTTCTTGGAGTATACCGGGAACCCTGGTTTCTTCGACGTATCTGAGGAGGGGGATAGAAAACCCTCGGCGATATAGCTTGACCTTGACTATAGTGTACGAGCACGCTCGCCGCTTGACCATCCCTGCTTCCTTGGGATCCTCTAGCAGTTTTCCTGTCGTGAGGTACTCGTATACTGGGGTCATCCAGCAATTTCTGTCCCCAATGGCGTTCACGTCCGCCGCCGGAACGGGTTTGTCGATTCCCGGGCGAGAAAACACTTCTTGTATTAAGGATTTGTTTCCTCCTTTCTTCTTTGTGCTCGCTAATTTGGACAAGACATCTTCTCGGGTATTGTGCTCGCAAGGGATGTGGGTCACTTCCGCGGAGGCGAAATTCTTCATCATTTCCTTTACCAAGGTCAGGTATTCGATGAGACAGTCGTTCTTGGCCTGATACTCTCCTCGGACTTGAGAGGCTACGAGCTGGGACTCAGTGAAGATTTTGACCTCCTTGACGCCGAGGTCCTCGGCCAACCGAAGCCCGACGAGGAAAGCCTCATACTCTGCCTGATTGTTTGACGTCGGGAAGGATAGTTCGAGGGAGACCTCGATCAGGATGCCTTCCTCGTTTTCGAGGATAATGCCCACCCGCTCCCCTTTGTGCTGGATGCTCCGTCCACATAGATCGTCCACTTTTGGGATCCGTTGGTCGAAGGCTCCAGGACGGTCATCTCCGCCACAAAGTCGGCCAGTACCTGAGCCTTCAGGGCTTTCCATCCCTCGTATTGGATGTCGAACTCGGCGAGTTCGAGCGACCACCTGAGCATCCTTCCCGCCATATCTGGTCGTCCAAGGAGCTGCCTTATAGGCTGTTCGGTTCTTACGACGAAAGTGTGGGCTAGGAAGTAATGGCGCAGCCTCCTGGCCGCGGTGACGAGGGCCAGGGCGACTTTCTCGATCTGCTGATACCTGAGCTCGGGACCTTGGAGGGCTTTGCTCGTGAAGTAAATCGGTTTTTGCCCGTCAGGGGTTTCCCATATGAGGACGGCGCTGATCGCTTCGCTCGTGATGGTGAGATACAAGAAGAGTGTCTCACCGTTCTCTAGCCGTGAGAGGACCGGGGGCTGTGACAGGACTCGTTTGAGATAGAGTAAAGCCTACTCGCATTCCTCGCTCCATTGAAATGTGGCTTTTCATCACCAGCATGGGCAACAACCCGTCTGTGAACAAAGCTCTGGACACCGTCCTCGCGCAACTCGAGAATGGAAACCACCGTGAGGACCATGCTACCCTCAACGTCGAAGAAGGTGACGTAAGAGACGGGCAGACTGCCTCCCCAGACTCCAAAGACACGACTTACGACGCCGCCCAGCAGGACAACCAGCAAGCCACCTTTCAGCCAGTTGCTCCTCCACCTAATGCAGATTTGAGCACCGTGGCCCTATTCGCCTTGGTCAACCAGACCAACCAGCTGATCATGCACCAGAATCTCAGAATTGAAGCACTCGAGTGAGGGCGAACACGACGATCTTCCCTGCAAAGACATCGTCATCCGCCTTTACCTCGTCGTTCTCCTTCCCCGCGAAGGACTCCTCCGGAGGAATCTCGGACACCCTCGCTGGTGCGCGAGGGCCGCCGGCCACGCCTCGAGCGCACCCAGCCAGAAACCTCCCAGAAGTGCCATCGTTCCCCATAGTCGGCACCACTAATCGTACCTGGATCAGACATCTAGAAAGTGGCCACCAACGTCGTATGGACTTCAGCTCCAGTGATGATGATACGGCCGGGGGGTGTACCTGCAAGGTACTCCGACGCTCAAGTCAGGTAAGGTCAGAGAAAAGCAAATACAAAGATGTGAGTTTAGAATGTTTCGTAACCTGACCCTCTCAAGTGAGAAGGTATTTATAGAGAGCCCCCAGCGCGGGGCCAACGGTTACTTGCACTGGGCTAGATTGCAAGGCCCAATCCAAGTAACTGCCAGGGCTTACTTGGCGTAGTGAAGACCAGCACGTGGTCTTTACCCTGCTGTAACGGTCCCTAAATCTCCGGGAGTAGGGCAGACCGATTCCTTCGGGAATGGGAAGTTACAAGAGAATGTGTCCTCGCGGGGAGGAGCATGTGGGTGTCGAGGAGAGGTGCGCCCACGGGCTATATGTGTAACGCCCCGAAAATCTAAATTAATCATTTATTTATTTATTTATTTTATTTAGAAGGAATTACGAAGTTTTGGTAAGTTTGGGAGAATTTTGGATCAAAAGAGTATTCTTAAATAATTTAATAGAATGAATAATTAGTGTATTATTTATACTATTATTATCATTATTTAAAAATATTAAGAAAAAGGGCAAGGTGGTCTTAAAGGAAAAAGAGTAAGGATAGAAGTGGAAGTCCATTAACTGGGATATTTTGTCTAAAGAAGAGAAATACCTATCACTTTTCTAACTGATCGTGTTTTTGTGAAGAACGCTGAAGAAGAAAAGAGGAGGAGAAGGAGAAGAACCCTAAGACTTGAAAGGTTGCTGAAGAATCTTAGAGAAGGAGGAAAGCTACTGATTCCCTAAGGTATGAGGAGTTTTCATGGTTTATTATAGTTCTATAGGATTGGTTATGAATAGATTAGGTATTAGTGGACTTTGGGTAATTGTGGTGTTTTATGATGTAGAATGAGTTAGGGATGAATGATTCGATGAAATATAATGAGATAGAATGTTATGTGTTGATATAGGTGTATTGTGTGAGTCTTTTGGCCAAATTTTCGTATTGGAAAAACTGAATTTTTGGGATATTTGAAGTCTAAACGCAGCAGAAAAATCTTTTGAAAAATTCTGGGTTTTCGCATCCTGACACGGGCCGTGTCACAGGACATGGGCGGCCATGTCAGACTACTGTTCTTGCTGTATTTTTTTCTATTTTGGGTTTGTGCTACAGGGCTTCTGACACGGGCCGTATCACAGGACACGGGTGGCCGTGTCAGACCACTATGTTTGCTGTATTTTGTCTGTTTTGTGTTTTGAGCGCAGGTTTCCTGACACGGGCCGTGTCCCAGGACACGGGTGGCCGTGTCAGACAGCTGTTTTATTGTTTTTGTTGTTTCTTGAGGTTTCTTGATGTTTTCTTGTGCTGATCTTTTGTTGTCGAGTTGTTGTTGATGTAAGATGATCAAACATGAATGTATGATAAATATTTGTTGGATATGAAATGAATGATGCACACGTTGATGTTTGATGAATTGTGGAGATTTAGCATTATTGCATTTCACAGCATATTATGTTGGGGCTTCGGTCCATTGGTAGCTTCAATCCCATTGTGTGAATTGAAGTGATATGTTGATTATGTTGTGCTCCTTTTGGAGGGTTGATGGCCAGTGTCCATCCACGTTGAACCGGTACCACATGCATTCTTTGCATTCCATTATAGTTGACATTGCATATAAATGATTTAATTGTGATTGTGTTTTGAAGATTCTGTTGATGATGCTATTATGTTGTGTTCCTTACTCTGTTTAATTTCCACGTACTTATATTACTATAATGAATTGTGATTTCTCACCCTGCCTGCTTGAAAATGTTGCCTCTTATGTGGGTAACTTGCAGATAACCAAGAGTAGACTTGCGGTGCTGGAGGATTGAGTCTTGGAGCATTCTTTTGTCGTTTTAGTCATGTTTTAAGTGGTGTCCTGCTCTGTGTTATATAACATCGGGTTGGGATTAGTTGTGAACCTCGTGTTTTCCCTTTTTGGTTTATGTTGGAATTTCTTTTCATATTGTTGATGTCATTTTGAATCGGATACTTTTATCCATGAAGTATTTTATTGACCTAAATTAAAAAGTTTGATTCCGCTGTGTAGTTGCCAATTTATGTTAATGAAGAATTAATAACCCGCGTTACGGGACAGGACCATGATTTTGAATGTTGTTTGACTATATGTGGCACCTTTCTTGCTAATTTTTATTCTGATAATATTAAGTGTTTTCCTAAAGTGGTATGTGGGGTAGATAGGTGTTACATAAAGTGGTATCAGAGCAGGTCGGTCCGTCCGGCCAAGTTGTCGAGTCGTAGTTTATTTAACAATCGAGTATTGTTAACTAGTTCTAACTTTTTTTTATGTTGAAGTGACAAGTTGAGATGGCTGGAAGGAACGATGCTGCAATTGCTGCTGCGTTGGAAGCAATGGCTCAGGCTTTGCAGAATCAGCTGAACGCCGAAGAGAATGTTGGATCTCGCAGTTTGGCAACTTTTCAGAGGGAGAATCCGCCTACCTTCAAGGGCAAGTATGATCCTGATGGAGCGTTGGATTGGTTGAAAGAGATGGAGAGAATCTTCCGTGTGATGGACTGCACTCCAGCGCAGAAGGTTCGATATGGGACTCATATGCTAACATTCGAGGCTGATGACTGGTGGCTAGAGACTCGTCAGAGGTTGGAAACTGCAGGTGAAGGTATCACTTGGGATGTGTTCCGAAGAGAGTTCCTGAGGAAGTATTATCCAGAGGATGTTCGTGGTAAGAAGCAAATCGAGTTTCTTGAGCTGAAGCAAGGAAACATGTCGGTTACTGATTATGCTGCAAAGTTTTTTGAATTGGCTAAGTTTTATCCGCACTATAACGATGATGATGATGAGTTTTCAAAATGCAACAAGTTTGAGAGTGGGTTGCGCCCAGAGATCAAGAAGGCAGTTGGATATCAGAAGATTCGTATTTTTGTTGATTTGATTAATAGTTGTAGAATTTTTGAAGAGGATAACAATGCTCATTATAAGATCATTAATGAGAGGAAGAGCAAGCACCAACAGAATCGTGGCAAACCTTATGATTCTCCAGCTGGAAAAGGTAAACAGAAAGTGGTTGATGGTAAGAGGACTAGTGGGGGAGATGCTCCTGCTGGCATAACTTGTTCCAAATGTGGGAAACCTGGTCATAAGAGTAATGTGTGTACTGCTGAAGTGAAGAGGTGTTTCCGTTGTGGTAAGACTGGGCATGCCATATCTGAGTGCAAGCATAAAGAGATGATTTGTTTCAACTGTGGCGAAGGGGGACACATTAGTAGTCAGTGTTAGAAACCAAAGAAGGCGCAAACCGGTGGGAAAGTGTTCGCTTTGGCTGGGACTCGGACAACTAATAAGGACTGACTCATCAGAGGTACATGTTTCATTAATAGTACTCCTTTAATTACTATGATTGACACTGGTGCTACTCATTGCGTTATTGCTGTTGAATGCGTTGAAAGATTGGGTCTTGTGTTGTCTTCTATGAATGGAGAAATGGTCGTCGAGATTCCGGCTAAGGGATCGGTGACTACTTCTCTTATGTGTTTAAAGTGTCCCTTGAAGATCTTCGACAGAGACTTTACTGTTGATTTGGTGTGTTTGCCGTTATCTGGAATGGATGTAATCTTGGGAATGAACTGGTTAGAATATAACTATGTTCATATCAATTGTTATAACAAGTCTGTGAGATTTTCTACTCCTGAAGAGGAAGAAGCTAGTTTTTTTTCTTTTAGGGAGTTACAACAGTTGATGCAAGGAGGAGCTCAGATGTTCTCATTGGTGGCATCGTTATCCGTTGAGAGCCGAACTGTAATTGAGGAGTTGCAAGTGGTGCGTGAATTTCCTGAAGTTTTCCCTGATGAAATTCCTGATGTGCCTCCGGAAAGAGAAGTGGAATTTGCAATTGACCATGTACCTGGTACCAGACCTGTTTCTATGGCACCATACAGGATGTCTGCATCTGAATTGTCGGAATTAAAGAAGCAATTGGAGGACTTACTTGAAAAGAAATTTGTGAGGCAAAGTGTATCGTCGTGGGAAGCTCCAGTGTTGTTAGTAAAGAAGAAAGATGGAGGTATGAGGCTTTGTGTTGATTATAGGCAATTAAATAAAGTGACGATTAAGAACAAGTATCCGCTCCCGAGGATAGATGACTTGATGGATCAGTTGGTAGGTGCTCGTGTGTTTAGCAAGATTGATTTGAGGTCGGGCTATCATCATATTAAAGTAAAAGATGAAGATATTCAGAAGACGGCCTTCAGAACGCGTTATGGACATTATGAGTACTCAGTGATGCCCTCCGGTGTTACTAATGCGCCGGGAGTATTCATGGAGTACATGAATCGTATCTTTCACACTTATTTGGATCAGTTTGTGGTGGTGTTCATTGATGATATATTGATTTACTCTAAATCGGAAACAGAGAATGCAGAGCACTTAAGACGAGTATTGCAAGTTTTGAAGGAGAAGAAGTTATATGCAAAGCTGTCTAAATGTGAATTTTGGTTAAAGGAGGTTAGTTTTCTCGGTCATGCCATTTCAGGTAGTGGCATTGCTGTGGATCCGTCTAAAGTAGATGCTGTGTTACAATGGGAAACCCCAAAGTCGGCTACCGAGATTAGAAGCTTCTTGGGACTAGCCGGTTATTACCGGAGGTTTATCGAAGGATTTTCTAAGTTAGCACTTCCGTTGACTAAGTTGACTTGTAAAGGTAAAGCTTTTGTGTGGGACATTCAATTCGAAGAAAGTTTCACGGAATTGAAGAAGAGATTGACATCGGCTCCGATTTTGACATTACCTAACCCAGGAGAACCTTTTGTGGTATATTGTGATGCTTCTAAGATGGGTTTAGGAGGTGTACTTATGCAGAATGATAAGGTAGTTGCTTATGCGTCGAGACAGTTGAGAACTCATGAAAAGAACTATCCTACGCATGATTTGGAACTTGGTGCACTTGTTTTTGTGCTGAAGATTTGGAGACATTATCTTTATGGTTCTAGATTTGAAGTGTTTAGTGACCATAAGAGTTTAAAATATTTATTTGATCAAAAGGAACTGAATATGAGACAACGAAGATGGTTGGAATTATTAAAGGATTATGATTTCCGTTTGAACTATCATACAGGTAAAGCTAACGTTGTGGTTGATGCCCTAAGTCGGAAGACTCTGCATATGTCGGCGATGATGGTTAAAGAATTAGAATTAATTAAGGAGTTCAGAGATATGAGCTTAGTTTGCGAAGTGACACCGCAGAGTGTGATGTTGGGGATGCTGAAGATTAACAATGATTTTTTGGACAGTGTCAAGGTGGTAGATTCGATGGTTGGGATTGATCAGTCCGAAGATGATGATTTCAAGTTAGATGCCTATGGTGTGTTGAGATTCCGTAATCAAATTTGTATTCCTGATGATGCGGAGATGAAGAAGGCGATTCTTGAGGAAAGTCATAGAAGTAAATTAAGTATTCATCTGGGGGCTACAAAGATGTATCAGGACTTGAAGAAATTGTTTTGGTGGCCTGGGATGAAGCGTGATGTAGCTCGTTTTGTGTATGCATGTTTAACTTGTCAGAAGTCGAAAGTTGAACATCAGAAGCCTGTGGGGTTGATGCAAACGTTAGAAGTTCCAGAATGGAAATGGGATAGCATTTCAATGGACTTTGTGACGGGATTGCCTAATACTTCAAGAGGACACGATTCGATTTGGGTGATTATTGATAGGCTTACGAAGTCGGCTCATTTTATCCCTGTTAACATCAGTTTTCCAGTATCGAAGTTGGCGGAGATTTATATTCGTGTAATTGTGAAGATGAACGGTGTTCCTTTGTGTATTGTGTTGGATAGAGATCTGCGGTTTACTTCTGATTTTTGGAAGAGTTTGCAAGAAGCGTTGGGTTCTAAGTTGAGGTTGAGTTCGGCGTATCACCCTCAGACGGATGGTCAAACAGAGAGGACTATTCAGTCATTGGAGGATTTGTTGCGAGCATGTGTTCTCGAGCAGGGAGGTTCTTGGGACACTCATTTACCGTTAATAGAGTTCACTTATAATAACAGTTATCATTCTAGTATCGGAATGGCACCTTTTGAAGCATTGTATGGTCGGAGATGTAGGACTCCTTTATGTTGGCATGAATCTGGAGAAAGTGTAGTGCTGGGGCCTGAAATTGTTCGAGAGACTACTGAGAAGGTGAAGTTGATCCGAGAAAAGATGAAATCTTCCCAAAGTAGGCAGAAGAGTTATCATGACAAGCGAAGAAAAGATTTAGAATTCCAAGCAGGTGACCATGTGTTTTTGAGAGTTACACCTGTGACAGGTGTTAGGCGTGCGCTGAAGTCTAAGAAGCTTACTCCTCGTTTTATTGGTCTGTATCAGATTTCAGACAGAGTTGGAAATGTTGCTTATAGAGTGGCTTTGCCGCCTAATCTGTCGAATTTACATGATGTGTTTCATGTGTCACAACTCCGGAAGTATGTTCCAGATCCGTCTCATGTGATTCATATGGATGATGTGCAAGTACGGGATAATCTTACTGTGGAAACTTTGCCTGTACTAATTGCGGAACGTGAGATAAAGATTTTAAGAGGCAAGGAGATTGCGTTGGTGAAAGTTGTCTGGTTAGGAGCTGCTGGAGAAAGCATGACTTGGGAGCTGGAAAGCAAGATGAAGGAATCCTATCCCGAGGTATTCGAATCAGGTAAATTTTCGAGGACGAAAAATCTTAAAGTAGGGGAGAGTTGTAACGCCCCGAAAATCTAAATTAATCATTTATTTATTTATTTATTTAATTTAGAAGGAATTACGAAGTTTTGGTAAGTTTGGGAGAATTTTGGATCAAAAGAGTATTCTTAAATAATTTAATAGAATGAATAATTAGTGTATTATTTATACTATTATTATCATTATTTAAAAATATTAAGAAAAAGGGCAAGGTGGTCTTAAAGGAAAAAGAGTAAGGATAGAAGTGGAAGTCCATTAACTGGGATATTTTGTCTAAAGAAGAGAAATACCGATCACTTTTATAACTGGTCGTGTTTTTGTGAAGAACGCTGAAGAAGAAAAGAGGAGGAGAAGGAAAAGAACCCTAAGACTTGAAAGGTTGCTGAAGAATCTTAGAGAAGGAGGAAAGCTACTGATTCCCTAAGGTATGGGGAGTTTTCATGGTTTATTATAGTTCTATAGGATTGGTTATGAATAGATTAGGTATTAGTGGATTTTGGGTAATTGTGGTGTTTGATGATGTAGAATGAATTAGGGATGAATGATTCGATGAAATATAATGAGATAGAATGTTATGTGTTGATGTATGTGTATTGTGTGAGTCTTTTGGCCAAATTTTTGTATTGGAAAAACTGAACTTTTGGGATATTTGAATTCTAAACGCAGCAGAAAAATCTTTTGAAAAATTCTGGGTTTTCGCATCCTAACACAGGCCGTGTCACAGGACACGAGCGGCCGTGTCAGACTACTGTTCCTGCTGTATTTTTTTCTGTTTTGGGTTTGTGCTACAGGGCTTCTGACACGGGCCATGTCACAGGACACGGGTGGCCGTGTCAGGCCACTGTGTTTGCTGTATTTTGTCTGTTTTGTGTTTTAAGCGCAGGTTTCCTGACACGGGTCGTGTCCCAGGACACGGGTGGCCGTGTCAGACAGCTGTTTTGCTATTTTTATTGTTTCTTGAGGTTTCTTGACGTTTTCTTGTGTTGATCTTTTGTTGTCGAGTTGTTGTTGATGTAAGATGATCAAACATGAATGTATGATAAATATTTATTGGATATGAAATGAATGATGCACACGTTGATGTTTGATGAATTGCGGAGATTTAGCATCATTGCATTTCATAGCATATTATGTTGAGGCTTCGGTCCATTGGTAGCTTCAATCCCATCGTGCGGATTGAAGTGATAAGTTGATTATGTTGTGCTCCTTTTGGAGGGTTGATGGCCAGTGTCCATCCACGTTGAACCGGTACCACATGCATTCTTTGCATTCCATTATAGTTGACATTGCATATAAATGATGTAATTGTGATTGTGTTGTGAAGATTCTGTTGATGATGCTATGATGTTGTGTTGCTTACTCTGTTTAATTTCCACGTACTTATATTACTATAATGAATTGTGATTTCTCACCCTGCCTGCTTGAAAATGTTGCCTTTTATGTGGGTAACTTGCAGATAACCAAGAGTAGACTTGCGGTGCTGGAGGATTGAGTCTTGGAGCGTTCTTTTTTCGTTTTAGTCATGTTTTAAGTGGTGTCCTGCTCTGTGTCATGTAACATCGGGTTGGGATTAGTTGTGAACCTCGTGTTTTCCCTTTTTGGTTTATGTTGGAATTTCTTTTCATATTGTTGATGTCATTTTGAATCGAATACTTTTATCCATGAAGTATTTTATTGATCTAAATTAAAAAGTTTGATTCCGCTGTGTAGTTGCCAATTTATGTTAATGAAGAATGAATAACCCGTGTTACGGGACAGGACCATGATTTTGAATGTTGTTTGAATATATGTGGCACCTTTCTTGCTAATTTTTACTCTGATAATATTTAGTGTTTTCCTAAAGTGGTATGTGGGGTAGATAGGTGTTACAATATGCCTCTGCTCGACAGTCTTTACCCCACGCATCCGACATCCAAGGGGATTGGTACGTACCCAACACGGAGGCGACTTGGGGCCTCGTTGGGCCTTCGCTGGTCATTGGGCTTGGGCCTGCCCGACAATAGGGCAGGCGCTGGCCCAGTCCAGAACAAATACCATTTCCACTCAAAATTAATGCACCTGCACAGACTTGTTAATCACAATAAACACGCACACAAGATCCTATGACCTAAATCTCAGAAGATTATGACCAAAGGTCAGATGATCTTACAGAGAGAAAGTTGAGAAAGGTAGGACAAATTTGGGGTATGATAATATCCGACTCTGTTTGCTTAAGGTAATTTTTAGGGAAAAAATTCTTTAAGTGGGGGAGAGTTGTAACACCCCAATTTTTTTGTTTAATTTATTTAATTAAGTTAATTTTTTTATTTGAGTGATTTAGTGCGGTTATATGATTTTACATATTGATTTAAATTGAATATTTGCTTTATGTGTGTGAGGTAGTGACACGGTTGGGAAGAATAGAGTAGTATGGTTATAGTGTAGAAAACCTTAGATATATATTCTAAAAGGTGAAGGAGAGTTAGGTTTCATCCAATTGTAGAGAACATGAGAAAGAGGCAAAAGGAGAATCCTAGAGCTAGAAGAGGAGAGGAAAACCACTAGAGATTTTGCAAGAGAAAAAGTTATACGCTAAGTTGTCTAAGTGCGAGTTTTGGTTGAAGGAAGTGAGTTTCCTTGGTCATGTGATTTATAGGGGAGGGATTGTTGTTGATCCTTCAAAGGTTGAGGATGTGTTACATGGCACCCCTATGCTGGTAGGGGTAGCTAGAAGCTTTAAAGTTTATGGTGGTAAGGGCAAGCTTCTAGTTGTGAGAAACCTTGTTTTGGTGGATTTTTCTATGAGGTGAGAGCACTACTACGAAAAACCCATTTAGCAACGGTTGGGAATGACATATAATGACGCTGGTGAAGGCATTGTTATGTAGATTGTTGTTGTAAGTTCGCCGTTTCTACAACGGTCTGGAAACCGTTGTTGTATTCTGGAAGCGCGCGATATATTGCAACGGTTAGGTATTTCAACCGTTGTAATATATATTAACTATCACAACGGTTATCAGTATGAACCGTTGTCATATATGTTAACTATCACAACGGTTATTTGTCTCAACCGTTGTGGAATGTATCCTTAGTTTATTAAATACAAATGTATATTGCTTGTTTTACCATCCACCTTATTAAAGAAATACAACCATTAAAATTGGTAAAGAACTATATAATCTGAAAATTAAACTGTTCTTGAAAACCAACTTAAACACACCACTGTTTTCCGAATTGCATCCATTTCATTCCGCACATTTTATGTTCCTTAACTTAGAATTTATCGTTCGATGGTCGGTTTCCTTCAATCCATCGATATCTTTTGTTATAGTTTACCTCATCATCGCCAAAAATCACCAAGATTTTATCATCATAACAATGATCATGATCTTAACAACCACGGCGATTAGTGACAACGATGAGGTAAACTATAATAAAAGATGTCGATGAATTGAAGGAAATGGACCATTGGACCATAAATTTTATGTTAAGGAACATTAAATGTGCTGAATGAAATGGTTGCAATTCAGAAAACATTGACATGATAAAGGTTGGTTTCAAATACATCCTAATTTTCAGATTATAATGTTCTATAGTAATTTAACTGATTGCATTTTCAATAAAAGGATAATGAAACAAACGATATACATTGTATATAATAAACTAAATTTCATATACAATATCAGAATGAATTCATATATATATGTATCTTATTAGAATGAATTCATATATAGGTACCACCATCATCATCACCATATGAAACAAATCCTAAGAAGTGGGAAGCAATGATGAAAATTAGTTAGTATTAAATTTAACTATATACAATATACATAGTATATATATAATAAACTAATGTTCTATATCAATTTAATTGATTGCATTTTCAATAAAAGGATAGTAAAACAAACAATGTACATAGTATATAATAAACTAAATTTCATATACAATATAAGAATGAATTCATATATATGTACCTTATCAGAATGAATTCATATATATGTATCACCATCATCATCACCATGTGAAACAAACCCTAAGAAGTGGGAAGCAATGAAGAAAATTAGTTAGTATTCAAAACAAAACAACCAAAAGTTGAAACAAAACCCTAAGAAGTGGGACTGTACCATTACAATGAAGTGCACCTTGCTTGTGAAGCATTGAAGTCGAATCTGCACAAAATGAGAACAATCAACAAAAACAACATGAAGCAAACGAGATAATGGGAACTATTTAACAAAAAGGTTGAAGTAGAAGACTACCTTATTTTCCATAAACAATATGTACATTACGCTTGCTACCGCCAGCATCATCACCATGTTCATCTAGTTTTAGATTCTGCAGGAAGAACTACAAGGAGGAAGAAGCTTAAATCAAAAGCTTCATACTTCTTGTATTTCTTCTCGCAGATTCTAAAAAAAGATGAAGTTTGGGTGCTAGGGTTTCGCTGTGAAGGAAACGGCACGACTGTTAAAAAGGGAAAGTTAATTCCCTTATATAGGTAAATGTTTCACAACGGTTTTCTTAAATAACCGTTATGATAGATTATATATTAATTTAATAATATCACAACGGTTAGTTATAATAACCGTAGCGATACCCCTTATACGTGGTACAAGGTTCGACACCAGGCAACAACATTTTCCTAAAATTACGCTTGGATTATAAGTGATATCGCTACGGTCATTACTTATAACCATCGTGATATTATTAACCGATGTACTTCCCAACATATGAACAGTTTACAAGAAAATATAGTTCCAGAATATGAACGGTTTACAAGTTATCATCATTACAAGCATTAAACTATCAGTCTTTTCATCTTCAACCTCATATATAAATAGACAATTTTACATATCTAAATAATATATTCTTCGTAACAATGAGTTCAACAAATGAGAATCCTAGAAACCTCAATGAGGAACGTCAGGCGCCAATCCAGGAGGTCGTCCAACCAGCAACTGCCAACTTCAGGGATGCCTTAAGGGTAAGGAAGGATAAGAAGAAGAAGAAGAAGAAGAAGAAGAAGAAGAAGAAGAAGAAGAAGCCGAAGAAGAAGAAGATAAAGAAGAAAAGGAGGCCTGTATATTATGATTCCGATTAGGGGATTGAGGAGAGATGTCTAGATTATGAAGATGCATTTTATGCTATGGGCTCTAACAATGATCTTGATATGTAATATGTTTATCAATGTACTCTCAATGGAATATTAAAATAAAATTATGTCTATATATGTTCATCTCTTACAGTTTTATTTTTAAAGTTATATATATACTCTATTGCACTTAAAAATACTAAAGAATACATTGTTGTGAATCGAAGCGTGATACATGTAGTACAATGGTCTTCTAATACAAGCGTGTTAAAATGTAAAAATATGGAAAAAAAAATATAGAGCTGGGAATCGAAGCTTGTTACACAGCTTGTATTACAACGGTTATGTAATACAACCGTCGTTAAATATGACGTTATAAATTTGTAATCCTGTTACAACGGTGGGATACGAAACCGTGGTAAACCTGGCGTCGTTAAATGGGGTTTTCGTAGTAGTGGAGCATGCTCACGAGGGTGAGAAGCTCGGTATTTGAGGGTATTTTTAGGTAACTCAAAATGTCCTTTCAATCCTTAGTTTGAGATATTTGTAGAGGTCGATGGGCTGGGATTTAGGGAATCCTAAGAAGTAGTAATCGTTACACCTCGAATAAGGGACCTATCAATTGCCTACTTTTAGGGAATCGTGGTTATAACTCCTTCCATACATGGTTATGAAAGTATAAGTATGAAACCTAAAGGGGGGAGGGAGTGAATTAGGTTTTATGAAATTATCCAGTTATTTTTGCAGATGAATATCTCTTTTGTTTTTCTAGTTTAACAATGAAAGAAATGCATAAAAGTAAATAACACAAAGATATATCTTGGTTCCTCTTTCTAAACAAGAGTAGTCCAGTCCCTTGACACCCCGTGAGTGATTTTCACTTTTGTAAAATCTTTGTACACGCCTACTACTAAGACTTCTCTTACAATCTTCTAACAATAACAAAGAAACTACTTCTTTGATTTCCATCAACACCAACAACTATGATGGACTTTAATCACCCCGATTCAAAGGACTTTTCCAACAAATAAAAAGACAACTCTTCCTATTTGCAATCATCTATAATAAGTACAACAACTTTCTTACTGATATAAATCACCACACACACTTGGTGAATACTACAACAAATTGATAAAAATGAATACAATTGAATTTTGCAATAGACTTGACAATACATGAGAGTTTTGCTACTTTTATGATATATTGAAAATTCAATCTTCTAATTCAATAAACAAATCAAGATGATATAAACATTTAAGTGCTCAAGTGTTTTCACTAAACTTTTTCACATATGAATGAAAATTATGCAGGAAAAAGTTTCTCTGTTAAATATTACTGACTCTTAAAAACATATGAAAGTTGTTCATTAAGGTGTAAAATTACTGTCAAATTATTTTACTATTTATACATCACAAGACACCATTTTTAAGAGGCTTGCAATGATTGAAAATAATCAGAAATAATTTGAAATGCTTCAGAAAAATGATTCATGAAAGAATGCAATGAAAATGTATCATGTTGTTTCATATTTTTCCAAAATCTACAAAGGTTAATCGATTTATTCACATAAGTTAATCGATTTACCTTTCCTAAACGTTCAAAAATTAGGTGAAAAATCACTAGGTTAATCGACTTACTTAGAAGGGATAATCGATTTACATATCCAAATTTTAGAATGATAAATCAATTGACATAATAGGTTAATCGATTGACCTGTTTAGAAAACCAAAATTTTGTTTTAACAGAACCACTATAAATCGATTTACTTAAAGGGTAAATAGATTTAGCTTCATAAAACATTGAAAATTGACTAAGTTGATATACAATTTTAAAACTTATGTATGCTTAAAAGGTTATGGTTGATTGTTGAGAACATAAACCTTATAACAACTAAATTGCACATTGTACCTTGCCCTATGATCCAATTCCATTGAAACCCAAAAACTTATACAAACTTGATACTTCGATTCCAATCTTTTTCTTATTTGATCTTTCTTCTAAGATATACTTTTGTCTACATCGAAACCAAAATAAGAAGGATAAACATATCTTCTTCATAATCTCCCCCCTTTTTGTGATGATGACAAAACATTTTGATGGAAAGTTTTTTGCTTGAAACTTAATTTCTCCCCCTATCTTGTATATCTCCCCCTATCTTGCATATCTCCCCCTTTATTTTGAAATTTATGATATGGTATCTTTGACATCCTGAAAAATAACAAAAATAAGCATTTCTCATCTCCCCATTTTTGACATTAACAAAAAGAAAAAGGGTAAAATCTAAAGGAGTATAATAATATAAGGGAAATGATACATTAGATATAGAGATACTTATCTTCTTCACATTACTAGCATATGAAGTCAAAGTTGCTATCGATGTTGATGCTTCTTCAAAACATATTTCATTCAATGAAACTCTTAGAACTACCATATCATATGGTCTGGTATCTTGAAATATCAATCTTGAATTGACAATACTAGCATATGATCTTCAAGTATCTATAAAAAATTAATATAACTTTCTAGGTGTCCATTTTTCTTTGGGCCCTCTTGGGTTATATCCCTTTCTCACCCATACATACTCACCATAAGGAATATCATAATTTTCTTTGTAGCAAGTACTAGAAGTGTGGCATTTTGCATTACAATAAAAACAAGTAGGTCTAAAAATATGGTTCCTTTTATTGACATAAAAGTTAGGGTTAAATAAGTTTTAGGTCCCTCTAAATATAGCGATTTTCAATTTTAGTCCCTAAAAAATTTTTCTTTAAGAATTGGTCCCGACAAGATTTTCCGTCTCAATGAATAGTCTCTGACGTCAAATGGGACTAACAGCTGCTGATACGTGGCAATTTCTTCCATTTTTTTTATTTTTTATATTCATAAATCCAGAATTCGTAGCTAATTTGTAGCTAATTCGAAACCAATTTCTAGTTAATTTTGAAAATTGAGATTTTCTAAACTCATTATTCGTAACTAATTCGTAGCTAATTCGAAACCAATTCGTAGCTAATTCTGAAAAAAATATATATAATAAACTTATTAAATCTAATTAACAACCTTTTTTTTTAATTTCGTATAGCCATCAAAAGTGAATCATCATCATCAAGAGAAAACTTAAGTCACATTTGAGAAAATGAATTCAACAATTAGAACTATAGTGTATGTTAAATAGCAGGCCGTGTGATTACAAAACCCAATTGGCATTATGTTTGATAAAACTTAAGTCACGAAAATGAATTCATCAGAAGAAGAACAAACATTCTGCGCATTTATTCTCTCTCCATTCCTCATTCTAAATCCTATTTCTCCTCTCACCATCCAATCATGGATATTCTTCTCTGACGACGTTCACGACGACCGGCGATGATACCTCAAAACGCAAAGGTTCCCAATGCTACCCGACCTATATTCCCACCTACAAAACAAATCTGGCCCTGCATTCTTCTAGTTCTAATCCTAACTCCTTCAATCAGAGAAAACCGCATCAAACCCTAAATAAAAAAATCTATCAATTGTGACTCAAAGAAGGAGGAATACAACAATTTCCACATGGTCTCATATCAGCAAATCAAAGCAATCATGGAGAAAATGAAGGATAACTACCTGATACAAATTGCTCCCGGCGATGTTGCTTTTTCCGGCAACGGATGTCGATCTCCGGTAAGCTCCTTTTCCTCTTTCTACTTCACTCTTATCCACTTCTTTCTACGCGTGTTGTTTGTTCTCTGTTTCTGATGTTGTGATTCCCTTCTATGCTGCCTCTGTATGTTCTTCTTCTCCCATGAATCGTGCCTATGAGTTGTGATAATTTTCTGCCCTTGTGTGGTATCTGTGATCAACTACTATGCGTGTGTGTTTGCACTTGAGTGAATTTCTGAATGTTTCTCAGGTTTGTGCGTGTAAATTGATTGGTATGTATGCAGTGAGTTTCTTCTAGTGTGAATTCCGCGCGTGAGTTCGCGATGGTGTTTTTTGAGTGTGTAATTATTTGCTCTGTTATGTATGTGAATTTCTGATGTGGATTGATGAACTTTCTGGGTGTGGAAAGCTACTGTCTATTACTGGTGTGTGAAGCTGTTCGTGTATTTTTTTTTGCAAGTTTTGTGCGTGTCCATTGTGTTCTGAGTGCATCCTCTCTTTATAGGCATGTGGCAATTAATCTTGCGATTTCGAAATTAAAGGCGATATTGATTCTTTCTCTTTTGGTGACTCTGTTCAGAGATTTTTTTGATTTCTTGCAATTGATGGTGGTGATCCAACCTTTCTATGTTCATCGAGTTATTGCTTGCTGTTTTTATTTTGTTCCCATCTGATAACTTGCCTTTCTTATTGATTTCTCGATTGATGATGTCGGTTTCGCGTGATTTTTGGCCATAAACTTGTGATGAAATTGTATTAATGTATTTCCATTTTCAAACTGTGATGCTGCCTTTTAATTTAGGAAATGTTTGATTATATTGGAACTGTAACACTTTCCTGTTTTTGCTGATTTTCTCTTGATGATGATGATTCACTTTAGATGGCTATATGAATTTAAACAAAAAAAACATTCTTCTCAAGCATGTGGTCAAAAACTCTTCGAGCGTCCACGACTCTACCACACTTGGAATACATATCTATAAGAGCACTTCCTAATTTTACGTCTGCAAAAAAAGGTGTCTTCATAAGCTGAGTTTGAACTTGTTGCCCAATTTCAAATGCTGCAAGCACAGAACAAGCACCAATTATGCTAGCAAATGTGGAAAGATTCGGCCTAAAGTCAAACCGTTGCATGTCAATGTAAACTTCAAGAGATCTCATGGTACATTCAGATTTTTTGCTGTAACCTTCAATCATAGCATTAAACACCACAACATCCTTTTTCTTTTGTTAGTTTCCAGTTTAATATTTGTTTGTTTGTTCTATTGTTTTAAGGGAAGTAATCTTAGTTTTGGCTAATTTTGTAGTTGATACACATTGTGTGATATTTTGGTCGTATTGGCAGCTCTCCGGCTAGAATTCTTTGGCTTATATTTTATCTTGTTTGTAAAAAAAATTGCATTCATGAGAAAATGTAAGAATACTATTTTACATTGGTTTGGTTGTTGATAGTGCAACTTGGAATATTATTGAAAGTGTTAAACTGTATCTTTTTAATATTAGTGGTAATTATTAGTAAATGTTTTGCTTTTTTGTTATATATAGCATAGATTTTCAATTTGTTAGTTAAATATTAGTATTAGTGGTAATTATTAGTGGTACTAGTAGTATTGTTTGGACTACACCCAATCTATAGTGGAAACAGAGCTGAATCATGCATCACCTTCCTGTTTTTATTTTTATTAACTTATCCTATTTAATCTCCTTCTTTTTCTATTCATATAGACTATACAAACCTAATTAAAATATGTGGATCAACATGAGTGAATTATTTTTATTATTTTAATTGTTAAAGTTAGTAATTTTTTATATTATGAATGCATAGCAACACATAGTATTTGGTGTTAGTCATTGATAATTATTTTTAGAATTAGCTACGAATTGGTTTCCAATTAGCTACGAATACTAGGTTTAGAAAGTCTCAATTTCCAGAATTAGCTAGGAATTGGTTTCGAATTAGCTACAAATTAACTACGAATTCTAGATTTATGAATATAAAAAATAAAAAATGGAAGAAATTGCCACATGGCGCAGCCACATCAGCAGCTGTTAGTCCCTTTTGAAGTCAGGGACTATTCATTGAGACAGAAAATCTTGTAGGGACCAATTCTTAAAGGAAAATTTTTGAGGGACTAAAATTGAAAATCGCTATATTTAGAGGGACCTAAAACTTATTTAACCCTAAAAGTTATTTCTATCATAAGACCTTTTATGATGATTTACAACATGTACTTTCTTTGATTCCTTATTGTTGAATTTTCTAGTAGCCTTTACAAAGATAGTTTGACTTGTACTAGGTTTATCAAAATTAGAAAACGTAAGTCCATATTTATTACTCGAAAATCTTTAACTACTTAACACATTTTTTAAACCAATTTGACATTTTTCATATTTATTGATCACTTGGTTTAATTCAACAATTTTAAATTCACGATCTTGATATTTATTGCATGTAGAATTTTAAACTTTTTCTAATTCCACTTTTGTGTCATTATCCACACTTTCTAAATTTAAAATGGTTTTTTTTAGTATTGTCTAGAAAGTTTTAAAAATTCTTCATGTAATTCATGAAAATCATTTTGCAATTCATCATATAAGGTATATCATCAATTTTAGAATCACTAACCTCGTGTTATTCATCATCACTTTAATGATGTGATTCCATCAATGCCTTGTTTGCATGATCTTCATCTGAAAATGAACTTATTTCATTATCATCTCATGCTACATATGTTTTCTTTGTCCTTTTGTCCTTCTTGCTCTTGAATTTATTCTTCTTCTGAAGTGTAGGACATTCACTTTTGACATGTCCTCTTTTTCGACACTCAAAGCAAGTATCCTTCCTTCTTGGAGTTTCTTTTTGACTCATTTCTTTTGTCCTTTCCTTCATTAAGAACTTTTCTAATTTCTTGACTAGAGAATCATCTTCATAACTAGTGGATTGAGGTTCATCCTCTTGATTACTATCGTAGCTTTTTATTTTAGTCTTTAGGGGAATATTTTGGAGTTATTTTTATTCTCTTAATGCTTCTCCAATCTTTCAAGTTCTATCTCATGTTCTTGTAATTTACGGAACAATGCTGCAGAAGACATTTTAGAAAGACTTTTCTTTTTTGATATTGTCGCCACATTTTGTTGCCATACCTTTGTTAAAGATCTAAGGACTTTGAGATTCAATTCATCATTTGTAAAATATTTTCCAAGAGACATCAAGTGATTTGTTAAGTGAGCGAATCTCTTTTGTAAATCAAGAATTGATTCATATGGCTGCATTATAAACATTTCATATTCTAAATGGTTTAGTTTAGATCTTTTTACCTATATCGTACCTACATGTGTGACTTCTAAAGTATCTGAAATATATTTTGTTGTTTTAAAATGAGATATACAAAATAATCTATCCATATCGAGGGGTTATTGAAGCATGTTTTATGCCAATTTGTCAAACAACACTTTCTTCTTGTCATTTTCATTCTAAGATCCATTAACTTTTACATGTTCTACTTAATTGATGTCCGTCTTAGGAACATAAGGACAATTTTCAATATCATCCCATCTTACAGAAATCATAATGTTCAACGGCGAAAAATGGAGGTTTGTTGCTACTGCCACCATCTCTAAAAATAAGATTAGCGAAAGCCATAATTTTCGGATCGAGGAGAAAGTTATCCTAACCTGATCTAATTCCAAATGAAAGTATAAATGCGCAACTTAAGAGGGGGGTGAATTAGGTTTTATGAAATTATTCATTTATTTTTACAGATAAATATCTCTTTTATTTTTCTGGTTTAACAATGGAAGAAATGCAAAAAAATAAAGTGCATAAAAGAAAATAACATAGATATATATCATGGTTCCTCTTTCCAAACAAAAGTAGTCCAGTCCCCTGACACCCCGTGAGAGATTTTTACTATTGTCGGATCTTTATACAAGCGCACTGCTAAGACTTCTGTTACAATATTCTAACAATAACAAAGAAGCAAACTACTTCCTTGATTTCCAACAACACCAACAACTACGGTGGACTTTGAATCACCCCGATTCAAAGGACTTTTCCAAAAAATAAAAAGATAACCCTTCCTATTTGCAATCACCTGTAATAAGTACAATAACTTTCTTACACATAAAAATCACCACGCACACTTGGTGAATATTACCACAAATTGATAAAGATGAATACAAATAAATTTTTCAATAAACTTGTTAATACTTAAGAGTTTTGCAGGTTTTTTGATATATTAAAAATTCAATCTTCTCATTCAATGAACAAATAGAGAGGATATAAATATTTAAGTTCTCAAGTGTTTTCACTAAACTTTTTCACATATAACTCCTTCCATACATGGTTATGAAAGTATGAGTGTGAAACCTGATAGAATTAGAGTTTGACCTAACTCAACCCTATAAAACCGGTTAGTAAGGTGAGGGGTATAAACCCTTTATGAGTCTTATCTTTAGCCAATGTGGGACTTGGGTTTTTCCCAATACACCCCCTCACGCCCAGCATTATTGGGCTTGGTGCGTGGATATAAACGGTGGGTGGCCCGAATTATCGATGTCTGGGACTTGGTTTTTCCAATACACCCCCTTGCGCCCGACATTTTTTTTGGCTTGGTGCGCATATATAAATGGCGGGTGGCCCGAATCGTTAGGCTCGTGATACCATGATAGAATTAGAGTTTGACCTAACTCAACCCTACAAAACCGGTTAGTAAGGTGAGGGGTATAAACCATTTATGAATCCTATCTTTAGCCAATGTGGGACTTGGGTTTTTCCCAATACAACCTAAGAGGGGATGGGTGAATTAGGTTTTATGAAATTATTCGGTTATTTTTTGCAGATGAATATCTTTTTTATTTTTTTGGTTTAACAATGAAAGAAATGCATAAAAATAAAGTACATAAAAGTAAATAATACATAGATATATCTTGGTTCCTCTTTCCAAACAAGACTAGTCCAGTCCCCTGACACCCTGTGAGTGATTTTCACTATCGTCAGATCTTTGTGCACGCCTACCACAAACACTTATCTTACAATCTTCTAACAATAACAAAGAAACAAACCACTTCCTTGATTTTCAACAACACCAACAACTATGATGGACTTTAATCACCCCGATTTAAAGGACTTTTCCAACAAATAGAAAGACAACCCTTCCAATTTGCAATCACCTGTAATAAGTACAACAACTTTCTTACTGATAAAAATCACCACACACACTTGGTGAATATTACATCAAATTGATAAAAATGAATACAGATAAATTTTGCAATAGACTTGATAATACATGAAAGTTTTGTTGCTTTTTTGATATATTGAAAATTCAATCTTCTCATTCAATGAACAAATCAAGATGATATAAACATTTAAGTGCTCAAGTGTTTTCACTAAACTTTTCACGTATGAATGAAAATTATGTAGGAAAAAGTGTCTCTGTTAAATATTATTGACACTTAAAAACAGATGAAAATTATTCATTAAGAAGGTGTAAAATTATTCTACTATTTATACATCACAAGACACCATTTTGAAGAGGCTTGCAATGATTAAAAATAATCAGAAATAATTTACAATGCTTCATGAAAATGATTCATGAAAGAATGCAATGAACATGTATCATGTTGTTTCATATTTTCCTAAAAGCTACATAGGTTAATCGATTTACGTTTCCTCAACGTTCAAGAATTATGTGAAAAATCATTAGGTTAATCAGTTTGCTTAGAAGGGATAATCGATTTACATTGTCAAATTTTGGAATGGTAAATAGTTTGACATAATAGGTTAATAGATTGACATGTTTAGAAAACTAAAATTTCGTTTTAACAGAACTACTGTAAATCAATTGACTTAAAGGGTAAATCGATTTACCTTCATAAAACATTGAAAATTGATTAAGTTCAAATGCAATTTTGAAACCTATGCATACTTAAAAATTTATGATTAATTCTTGAGCACATAAACCTCATAACAATTAAATTGCACATCGTACATTAGTTTATGATCCAATTCCATTGAAACTCAAAAATTTATGCAAACTTGATTCTTTTATTTCAATCTTTTTCTTCTTTGATATTTCTTCTAAGATATGTTTTTGTCTTCATCAAAATCAAGATAAGGAGAACGAACATATCTTCTTCACATGTTATAAATTGCATACATGTCACCAGCCATGTTTCTTCCCAAGACGATGCTACTACAAAGTAGAAATCATATTTAAGTGACATATTCTAAATCTCGCGCCTGATGAGGACTAGTCTCGGCTCATCATATTATGTTGTTTTACAAATACAATGCTATCAATAATAGTATTACATAAACTTATATGTAAAATATAATTTAATAAGAGTCATATACAAATAATTTTTTAATTACGCCGCAATTTTTCATATAATTTGTTTACAAAGAGTCAAAATATCTTAAAATATTTTTAAACAATCTTATGATCGGAACACTAAGGAGAGTACTAGTACTACATCTAATTCTTAATACAATTTTTTTTCAATTTTATGTAATTATTAAATACATTAATCATACATTAGTAAAAAAATTATAATAAAAATAAAAGAAAATGTGTCTCGATAAATCAGTACAGCTATTATAGCTGTGCAGAAATATCAAACATAAAAATATAAATTCAAATATGTGACATTCTTCTTATTTATTTTTAAATGGTAAATTTTAGTTAATAGAATACTTAACAGAGAAAAAAAAGAAATTGTTATAAATTTTTTAGAAAAGAGCGTTTTAAGTTGTGAAGATTTTTAATATAATATTTTAATTTCAATTTATTTGAGAATATCGAATGCAAAGTTGTCTTTGAAAACGAATTAGAATGGTTACCGAACATAATCCAAAAATTTTAAAATTAAACTGTAATTAAAGTTTTATAAAAGGTTTATTCTAATTAAATTGTAATTAAATAAAAAATTTAATTGTTTTATCATGCTTGAAAGTATGGTTAATCGGGAATATTTTTACCCATATAACCAACTTTACTTATAAGATATTTCAATCTATCCACATTTTTAACAAAATACCTAATCTATCCAACTTAAAAAAAAACGTTTTCCTATAAGGGAGGCGTCATTTGATTTGATTCCTATTTGTAAAACTATGAGGTGGCGCCATCTGATTTGGAGTCACCCTTTAAATTATAAAAGGGGCGCCAAATAATTTAAAGTCACCGTCCCCTTTGTAATTTAAAGGGTGACTTCAAACCAAATGACGTCACCTCATAGTTTTACAAAGAGAAGTCAAACTAAATGGTGCCTCACTCGTAAAAAAAATATTTTCTTAGTTTGGAATATATTATAGCCTTATAGGTAAAGTTTGTTATAGGGATAAAAAAATCGTTAATCGGGTTGGGATCTGCAAATTTTGGAATTTGGTAATATTGTACCTTTCTCTTTATCGATCTCTAACTCAATCTTTCTGAATAATATATTTTAATTTTCCATTCATCAAATAAATTGCTTAAAGTTACCAAAGGCACAAAATAGGAAAGACACTCAATCCAGCCCCATGGTTAAACTACTTAAGACTTCTAAAATGTTAAGAGAACTTTAATCATGTAGGCTTTTTAGCATTTTTCTAAAAATAATAAAATATTACTTCTTTTGAAAATAATTTGATCTACGGTTCAAAAAAATTAGGACAAGATGAGATATTTGCTTTTCAATGATTTTACTTGATATTTCAAGTTGCATATGACCATTAAATGTGCCTAGGTTCAATACTGGCTGGCCGGTTGGCATATGAGTATAATGCTTGATTTGGTTGGTAGATAGTAGAAAGAAAGTAGAGAGTAGAGACTATGAAAATCTATATCCAAAGACAACTAAGATACTGTTGGATAAATGGTGTGCAACTGTGTATTTTAGTTTCAACAATGATGTTCAAACACCTATTAATGACCTTTTTAGTTAAAATTTATTAAAATAATGTAAGTGGTTTTTTTTTTAATTGACCTATCGTTTTCATTAATTATTGGTTGCAAATGAATAAAAGACAAAGTATGTAGTATAAATTAGGGGTGGCAAAACGGGCCCGGCCCGCGGGGAAAGTCCGTTTTACCCGTCATTTTTTGCGGGGGCGGGCCTGAATTTTGAGCCCGCATCTCCACCTTTGCCCGCCCCGCCCCGCCCCGTTTTTTTGCGGGCTTTTGCGGGGCGGGCCTAAACGGGGCGGGTATGCCCGCGGGTAAAAACAACCCATTCTATCTTATATTATTATTATTATTATTATTATTATAGCTTGAACAGTATGGACCATAAATGTTGTGCGCTACAATTCACATGTACTAGGAAATTATTAGTTTCATTTCATTATTATTCTACTCATTTGCTACCATAAATTATCTATTCACTTTCATTAATTATTTATTTATTCGCTACAGTGACCGTAAGGGAAATTATTTTGTTATGCTACAATACTTCTCATTTCTAATAATTGCTTCCTGTTTAGCACCTTAGCAAATTCATACTGACTATTTCCTCAGCTCCACTAAAAAAATGCTTTGGTTTGAAAATTATAATTAAATTCTTGTAGGCTTCCCACTAAAACTTATTCTAACATACATAATTAATAATTGAATAATTAATTAATATAGTTTCAATAATTAAATTCAATTATCCATAAAATAATTTCAATAAAATAAAAATAATTAAATTAAGATTATTGATATTATTATTAATTAAATTTAAATATACATTACATCTACATCTATTTTCTTTTTATTTATTTTCATCATTATACTATTATTATTAATATAAATTATTTTAATTAATATATTATTATTAAAAAAAAATTAAAGAGAATGGCGGGCATGCCCGCGGGCCCGTCATTAAATGGGACGGGCCTAAAAAATAAGCCGGCATCTCTACCTTTACCCGCCCCGCCCCACCCCATTTTTTTGCGGGCTTTTGTGGGGCGGGCCTAAACGGGGCGGGCATGCCCGTTTGCCACCCCTAGTATAAATGTACTGGTAATGCTTTTCAATCTACTAAGTTTTAAAATAATAAATTATGGTAAACAACTACACATATGTTTGTATCTTGTTGAAATGGGTTTGACGTTTTTAGCCATAAATTTATTATGTTTTGGAGTTGTCATTTTTAAACTTGGTACCTTTTGATTGAAGTTAGAATTTTGAATAGTTTTTTTTTTTTAAAGATAAATTGGATTTTAAACATTCGTCCAACTAGATTTTAAGATTTTAGAGTTAGAATAGATTTTAAGATTTAAAAAATACTTACGGATCATTCATTAAAGAGATCTTTACAACAACAGTGAGAGTTAAACTTACAACCTCTCGATAAGTGAAGCAACTCCTTATCAATGAGTCAATTTACATTGTAAAATTTTATTTAGTTTAACACAAGAGTCATTTATTTTTAACGGCGTTTAATTTTTTTAAATTTGAGATTTTGAGAAAAATATACTCTTATATATTAAACTTTTGCAAACATATAAATATGACAACAAAACTTATACCAGCAGATACCCATCAGAAATCACTCCGAGTTTGGCATAAAATATTTGTTTTTACGAAGTTTTAAATTTTATATGATTTTAAAAGATGAAGACGAATCAGATATCATAAACACTAACATTCACCCTGAAGTCGTCCTCTAACCGATCCTACTTATATCATTGTATTTTTTATTATTTAATTTTAATAATTTGATTTTTGATAATTTACTTGTAGGATAAATTGTTTGAAACTTGGGTTCGTACATTATTCTTTTAAAATTATGAAATTAATATTTAATTTTTTTTTCAAAATTATTTTACTTTATTATTTACAATACATGTTGGTGTTTGTCAGAGTTTTGAGTCATGTTTTAGATTCTAATCTAATTTGGAGTTTAGAAAAATAAATTATTTTTATTTAATATTCAAATCAAACTCGAACTCATTTGAATTTCAATTCTTCATCTTTAATATAGATCGAGCGTTAAACAAAAATTTATCTCAAAATCAGATCTAAATATAATGAAGATAAAATTCGTCTTCGCTCTATTTGTTAGGATGTTAATTCAAGAACCCTAACAAGATGTGAAAACAATTATAAATTTAGAAAGCAAACTAAGAAAATAGAGATAAAAGATAAATTTGATTTTCATTCCTTTTTTTCCCAATATCTCTATGAGACTACAATATATAATACCTCTAATGGGTAATAAACTAAAAAGGCCCAATAAACCATAAAAGCCCACTAAGATAAAATTCTACTTAATATTTCAATTGTCTAAGAATAACTCCATGATCCTATCATTACCAACCCCTTCAAAAACAACCTTGTCCTCAAGATTGTAGGAGATATTCCAACATTTCCAAACTCAACAATAAGTTTTGCATTAGTGACTTGATCAGTCCAAAGTGACATAGCAATCAACGGAACACCACTGCTCAAAGCTTCCAAGGTCGAATTCCAACCGCAATGTGTCACGAAACATCCAACTTCTTGTATTAGATATGGGATGCACTTTAGCACAGAGCAGGATACATATCCTTGAGCAAGGAAATAAAGAGCACCATAGGCCTTTTCAGCAACATTTGGAACATCTTTCATGCTGTGAAGGAGGACAGTAATAATTTGTTGGCAGATTCCTTTTCTATGCCAGCTATTGACCCTTCCTACAGCTTCAATAAAATCAATTTTCTCCACAACAACTTTGTTCTTTCTCCCCGCCAATAAAGTACCCTCATTTACTAGGTTTGCAAGATCAGCCCCCGTGAACCCAGTAGTCATAGAAGCAATGTCGCCGATGTAAACATCTTTGGCCAAAGGAAGTTCTTTCTTAGAAACATGAACTTTCAGGATGGATTCTCTTCCAATCCTATCAGGTGTTTCCACCATAACTACTCGCTCAAATCTTCCTGGTCGGCGAAGTGCGGTATCTAAGACATCAGGACGATTAGTTGCTGCCATAACAATCACACCTGAAATGCTGTCAAACCCATCCAACTCGGTGAGCAACTGGTTCAAGGTCTGTTCTCGTTCATCATTGCTTCCAATGCGAAATTTACCATCCCGGCTTTTAGCCACAACATCTATCTCTTCAATAAATATAATGCACGGTGCTTCTTTCTTTGCCCTTGCAAAGAGATCTCTCACCTGGGAAGCACCCATACCAACATACAACTCAACAAACTCACTAGCGGAACAATTTTTAAATGGCACATCAGCTTCTCCAGGCAAGGGAAATTCTAGGACCTCGTCAATAGGTCTGACACAGCTGAATCGAGATCACCGGGACGGTTTGTAGCAAGCGCAAGGACTATGTCTTTTGACTGGTCGCCGGTACAAAAGAGGAGAGCGTTCAGTGCACTTCTTTGTGCTTCACTCATGTAAGTCTTGTTCCGCTCGCACAGAAATGCATCAGCTTTGTCAATGAAAAGCAATAAATCCCTTTTAGACTTCTTGGACCAATCAAACAACTGGTGTATCTTTGTGACAGTCTGCGAGCTGAGCGGGGCAACATCTCCCCCAGTCATCAATGCATAATCTAATCCAGATTTACGAACCAACTCTCTGGCAGCCATTGTATTTCCTGTTCCTGGAGGACCATAAAAAAACATGTTTCTGAATGGTGCATTATGTGTTTTTGTATGCGCATTTGCAGATGTCAGCTGCTCAATTCTTTTAATAAGAGAAGGATGCAAAATTACATCACCAAAACCATTTCCAACTTTTAAAGCAGATTCTGGATCTGTACGTTGGGACAGGGAGCTCATGGCATGTGACAGCGTGCTAGACCAGGGGTATTTTCCTCTGGAGGACTCTCGGATTAATGATGGTTGTCCTAATATTCTATCAACATATCCCTAAATAACCCTCACATCTTCCCTTGTAGTGTAGATTCTAGCTGCCAGAGCAGTCACAACACCAACTGCTACAACCAACTTATTTTGATCTGTTAGAATGGCTCTAACGCCCCCTCCAATATGGTCAAACATAGCATTTATGGCCGCAACCCATTTTTCTCGCTCCTTATTAGCTCGATCAATTAGAATTATCCTTTTAACATCTTCCGCTAACTTTGATTCATGTGCTCTCGCTTCTGCTTCTGCCATAGCCCTTACTTGGATTGTTTCACGTTCAATCTCAGCCATCTCTCTTTCACTCTGCCTCCGATGTGCCTGAATCTGTTCTTCTATTGAAAGGCGAGCTTGCTCCAATCTGATCGAAGATTCTTCTTGCATTTTCACTAGCTCTTGGTTCCTTGCTCTCTTTTGTTCATTTGCTGCCTGCATCCTCTTCTTTGACATGGAACCAGAATAAAGCTGTCGACATTGAAGAAGCGGAGAACCATGCCCATCAACTATACCAGGAAGCATTCCTGCTACCTAAAGTCCCATTAAGTTTGCAGAAGTTGCAGGATTATCCAAACTTCGGTGTGGCTCAAACAGCTCCGACACTAAGGAATTCCAATAGTCCAAACACACCTCAAAAACCTCGGTATCGTCAACATATGAAATACTGATAAGATGGTCAAGGCACAACAGCAAAGCTGATATATTCTCTTGAGTGGATTCCAGGATGCGGATATGGACCTTATAAAATGAAGTGAAGAACAGTGCTAGGTTCTGTATACAATCTTGTTCTTCAGTAGATCCATGTGCATATGCCTTGGGTATATTTGTTGTAGGCGGGAGTATGCTCTGCAATTGTCCTATGAATATACCATACATCCTGACATACTGCACATCATATTAATCCCCAAATTGAAGGGATGCCACCTCAGATAAACATTGCAATGTTAGGTTCCGATATGCTGGAACCAGGAAAAACTTTAGCAGTGTCTCAAGCAACGGTGATTCAAATATATAACCCAAAGGAATCCATGAAAAGAAGGCATGCAATGTGGACAGTGTAGCACGTATGAGCTCATCCCTTTGAGATGTTGATAGCACATATAAGCATAACTCATGTATGAGTTGAAATTCACTGTTTAATGATTGTTTAAGCTCTTTAATCTTCTGCTGTGTAGAGGGACAAAAAATCCAGATTTTAAAATAGGGGGGTTAAAACTCAAAAAAAAGAAAAATAGGGGGACCAAAATTGCAATTAAGCCAAAAATAAAAAACCTCTTCACTCAAAAGTTTCAATGTAGCCATGCAATTCTCACAGATTGTTTCACTAGCTTTAGCTGCTGAGACAAGATCAGGAATAAAGCTTCGCCATCTTGTTGGCCACTCATGCTTCAAAATCTGTACTAATATAATATCAGAACATGCATCAATTTCAGAGCATGTATCTTCAATCAGGGTATTAATATCAGAACCTGCAGGGTCGTCGGCGAGAACATTCATCTCCACTTCCACTTGAGAACTTCCGTCTTCAAAAGGAATCTGTCGATTTGATTGGAGAGATTGTGAGGCCCTTCCTTCAGTAAAGACAGCATGTTCTTGTTCAATTTCGTCGATTCCATGAGCTTCAAACAGGGTGTAGTCGGTGGCGGTTTCATGGAGAATAGATGGAAGAGGTATTTCATCAAACATGTGGTAGGCATCATATGAATATGCAGCAGGAAGAACAATATCACCAGCAATGCCATCAGATACGATTTGTGCAACAATATCTTTGTTGGTAAATCGAGCAACAAAACGGTACTTCGGGGTGTTGTACTTGTACTTATCCTGATTGATCAACAGAATCCGAGCTCGGTAATCGGTCTTACCCTCTCTCCTTCTCTTAAACTTGACTTGGTATCTCTTGAAGTAAGCCTTCGACTTCCGAGATTTCGCAAAAACCATTGTTGCAGAAGTTTGATCTACAAAAGTGAATCGAGTGTGATAACCATAGTGTCGTTGTATAGCTGGATCGATAAAATAAATATAATGAAGATAAAATTCGTCTTCGCTCTATCCCATTATCATATCTACCAATATATTAATTTCTAAAGATACATAAACTATGGAAATAAATTTAAGACAAATTACTTCCTTTAATAATTCATTATTAGTCATAAATTCTGTTAATCAAAGAGGTGATTATTGTCATAATATACAAATGATTAAACACATAAAATTTTATATAAATTTAAAATTCTTACCTATGTATTTTAACCAATTTACAAGTTTATTCAATATCAAACAATTTTAAAATTTTATAAAAATGTTGTAGAATTATCTACTTAATATGAGTACGATTTGGTTAGATAAATAAAGTTAATTGTTAATGATAAGTTATTAAACGTATAACTCATTTTAGAGTAACACCTCAAGTCAACATAATTATCTTATATATAAAATCTGTTAGGTTATTGAAGAAAATTTAAGAGTCAAAATTGGGTTAATTTAATAATTTCGTTTATTAATACTTATTTATTTATTTTTAGCTCTACTAATATTTATTAAAATGTATTGATTGCTATTATTATTAATGAAAAAAATTATTTCATTAACTAATCAAGATGATATATTTATTTATTTATTTATTATTGAGAACAATATTTCCTCACTAACTAGCTAAAAAATTTCTAATTTATTTATGTATTTATTTATCATTAACAACTATATTTTTCACTAACTAGCAAAAATTTTCTAATTTTTTTAATCAAAATTTTTACTTTTATTTTAATTATCATTATTTATTTTCTAAAATTATCATTTTTCTAATTAATTTATTTTTTGTAAATATTTAATTTTAATTATTATTTATTTTATTAAAAATATTATTTTTAATTTATTATCATTATTAACAAATGTCAGTTATTATGCAACTGAGGAAATAATAATTTTTTAAAAAAACAAATAAACTTATTAGTAATTTTTTTTTCTTCCTTTTTTAATATAAAATTGATATAGAGTTTTACGACTATAATGAATTAGCAAAGTAATCTTCATTTTATTTGTTCGATGATCTACTCTTAGTAGAAAATATGACATATTTTTATATCTATACTATATATAAAGGGAAATCATGACTTTTGGTGTAGCCTATTTTTTTTTCCAATTATACTCTTTTTAGTTTTTGTTTAAAATGTCAACTTCTGTTTAATTAGTTTTTGTTTTAAAATCTAATTTCTCTTCTATTAACCGCTATATGGTGGTTTGAATATCTTTTTCACTCTATTATATTTTTATTATTTTATAAATAATTTAATTAAAATAAAAATAAAGACACAAAAAATACCGTTTATATTTTGACCCGTCTGTGCATTAATAAAAGCGGACAGACAGACGCTAGTCATAATAAAAGAAATTCAAGCAAAAAAAACCCACATATATTGTTTTTTCTTTTAAATTTGTTTGGAATCAACGAGAATGTCAACGGTACTTAAGAAAAAGATGATTTTAAATTGAAAGGAAATATTTTATTCTGTTTTAAAACTAAATAAAACAATATAGAGATCGAAGAGAGGATTAGAAGAGAGAAAGTAATCTTATATTATCTTCTTCAAAATGTCCACATTACATTGCAATGTGGTTCTTATTTATAGTATATGACCAATAAATAACCATTAACTTAAGGAATACACAAAGGTAAGGAAATTAACTCGTAAGAGTTAAGGAATATAGAAAGTTGGGTAAATGAACATCCACATCTATTTACTATTATTCATAACACTCCCCCTTAAGGAATATAGAGTACAATATCCTTTAATTTCTCCCCCTCAGCTGAACGATCATTTCTTCGATGAAGGTCAATCTTTTGTACTAGTTGATTAAAAATTCTACTTGGGAATGACTTTGTGAAAAGGTCTGCAAGATTATCACATGAACAGATTTGTTGGATGCTTATATCACCACTCTTTTGAAGATCATGAGTAAAAAAGAACTTTGAAGAAATGTGTTTTGTCTGGTTTCCTTTAATGTAACCCTCTTTCAATTGAGTGATGCATGCAGTATTATCTTCATATACAGTCGTTGTATTTAATGTCTCAGAAGATAAACACAACAAGTATTTTGGATGTGGTGAATTAAGGATCTCAACCAAACGCATTCTCGACTTGCCTCATCTAGTGCTAAAAGTTCTGCATGATTAGATGATGTTACTGCTATGGTTTGTTTGACTAATCTCCATGAAATAGTTGTACCCCCACATGTAAACAAATAACATGTTTGTGATCTACCATTATGAGGGTCTAACAAATAACCTGCATCTGCATAACCTGTTAATTCAAATCTGGATACTTTGCTATAAAACAAACTCATGTCTATTGTACCTCTAAGGTAACGAAGTATATGTTTGACTTCGTTCCAATGTCTTCGTGTAGGTGAAGAACTATATCTTGATAATAGATTTACAGCAAATGATATATCAGGACGTGTATAATTAGCAAGGTACATTAGTTCTCCGATTGCACTGAGATATGGTACTTCAGGACCAAGCAATTCTTCATCCTTTTCTTCAGGTCTGAAAGGATCTTTCTCCACATCTAATGATCTAACAACTATTGGAGTAGACAACGGGTGACATTTGTCCATATAGAAGCGTTTTAACACCTTTTCTATATAGCCTTCTTGATGTACAAATATTCCTTTGTCCAAATGTTCAATTTGCAAACCTAGACATAATTTTGTCTTTCCTAAGTCCTTCATATCAAACTCTTTCTTTAAACAATTCATAACTTTTGGAAGCTCTTCAAGAGTTCCAATAATATTTATGTCATTCACATAGACAACTATTATTGCAAATTCCTTTCCTGATAAAAATACAAGGACAAATGGAGTTATTTGTATATCCCTCTCTAAGCAAATATTCACTGAGACGATTATATCACATTTGCCCAGATTATTTCAGCCCATAGAGAGACTTGTTCAGTCTTATGGAGTAGCTTTCTCAAGATTCAGAGTCGTGTGTATCTGGTATATTGAACCCTTCAGGGAGTTTCATGTAAATTTTACTATCAAGTGAACCATACAGATAAGTTACAACATCCATCATGTGAAAATTGAGCCCTTCATGTGCTACAAACCTAATTAAATCTCAAAAATTGAATTGTATCCACTATAGGTGGATATGTTTCATCAAGATAAATTTTAGGTCTTTGTGAAAATTCTTAAGAAACAAATCAAGCTATATACCATTCTTATTTTGCTTTTTCTCAATAACTCATTTATATTCAATTGATTTTACACCTTGAGGTGTTCGGAATACTAGTCCAAAATCAAGTCACTTGTAAAGTGAGTTTAATTTTTCTTCAATTGAATATGTTTATATTGGCCAATTCTCACTTTGCCTACAATCTTTGATAGACTTTGACTCATGATCCTCATTATTATTTATTATCTTTAGCGCTATATTGTATACAAATACATTGTCAACATTGACTTTATTTTGGTTCCATCATATTCCATTCATGACATAATTTATCGAGATCTCTTAATTTTTCATAAATTTCAGGTACCTGGTTAGTTCTTCCGGAACTCAAAATTAAATTATGTCAAAGTGCTCTTAGCATTTTCATATCCTCATTTGGGTCATTTTTAACTTTAGTTTCTTTTCTTGGTAGAGGACTTTTAACATCGGAACCGACTTTTCTACCACGATTGAGGCGCGACTATAACTCATTTGCAATATTATATTGTCCAATATGAGAATCCACTTTGAGTGGAATATTAGCAGCTAATAATTTGTTTCATAAACTTTACAAATGAATTGTGTTTTGAACTTTGAGGATCAAAATGATATTATAATATTTTATTTCAAATTGTTAATTTGAACTCCTGGTTCACACTTTCAGCTGCTTATTCTCTCCCCCTAATATTGAGAAAATTAATTTATCAATTGATAGTCAGCCTACTGGGCTTCAAATAAGTATTCACTTATTGGATCAAGGTATATCCTCAAGTACGGGATTCATATAAAATACCTTTTCTCAAAATTCTTTCAAAACTCATATTAGCGTACTATATTGGAGCAATTGAATAATTACAACACATCCAAAAGTTTACTTAGATGAGATGTAATAGGTTATTAACCTAAAATAATTTGTAAGTTAAGGGGAGAATCATCTTATATTAACTTGTTGGCTTAATGCGAATAAATATCTTAATACCATACTTTGTGTGTTTCAAATATCTAATTTAGAATTGATGATCTCACAAGTATCAATTATATAACTTACTTTAGACGTCTAAAGAATGGATCTTCAAGTCCATTTTTTTATGAGCATGTCCTTCAAGATGTTCAATATTAATTTTAGTAATATATGTGATACTTATTAAGGAATTTCTGAAAATTCCAAAAAACAAGATCTTGGTCTAATTAGTTGAGAAAATAATTTCACAAACTTCTGGCTGTGAATAGACATATGCACGATCTTTTAGTCGATGCAACAGTTAATGTCATAAAAACTCATTTTCTCAAATTTTCCTTTAGGAACACACAAATTTGATTGGATTGAAGAAACTTATGGTTTTTCAAAACTAGTTCTCACATCATAATACATCTGAGATGACCCAACCGATTTTTCCAACAACACACTTAAGTGTGATTTGTAAACATCTGGTTTACCATAATACATATGATTATATTCTTCTAATTTGTTTCAATCTCTAGTAAATATAAAATATATATTTTTCAATCGTAATAAATTTATAATTATTGATATTATTCATGCAATCCTTGTGTGATTGTCAATTTTTCTAAGATCCATGAAAATCGTCATTGATACTTTTCTGATCAATGGTGACAGAATAATAATTTTCTTATCAATCATCAAGGGATAACCATTCTTTGATGAATGAATAAAAGTAATTCATTATTTGAACAATCCTCCAGGGATCCTTTATAAATATATAATTTTTTCGAGAGGTAGATCATAGATCTTCAAACAATGATAAAGATAAACACTTTTTCGTGCAATCCTCCAGGGATGCAATATAATTTCTTCAAGAGATCTTGATTATAAATTATTATTTTTCTATCATTCAGAGATCTTGATTAGTTCTTCAAGAACTCTATAATAAAATATTATTTTGCTATCCTTCAGCGATGCTTGATACGTTCTTCAGGAACTATATAATAAATTATTATGTTGCTCTCCTTCAGGATGCTTGATAAGTTCTTCAGGAACTATATAATAAATTATTATTTTTCTATCCTTCAAGGATATTTGTTAAGTTCTTCAAGAACTGTATAACAAACACATTATTTTATAGTCTTTCAGAGATATTTTAACATTATTTATCAAATCCTTCTGGGATGCATGAAAATTATCGTTGATTTTTTTTTCTAATCAACATTTCAATACAAAATAGGTAGAATTAGAAATATATATTACGAAACAAAAAATAATAATGTTACCTTCTAAATCTTGGAGCTTCATATAGTCAGACCTTCATTATCAAATTATTTGTATCACTTCTTAGACAATTAGTTAACATTCATATGGTAGAGTTTCGTGCTAATAACGTGTTATAAAACTAAATAAAACAATATAGAGATCAAAGAGAGGAATAGAAGAGAGAAAGTAATCTTATATTATCTTCTACCAAAAGTACATTTTATGTTGCAATATGGACCTTATTTATAGGGCCTAAGGGAGATGGAAAGTCACTGCTATTAATAGGGAATATGAAGATGAAAAGAAGAATAAGAATGAACATCCACATTTATTTTTATTCATAACATATTCATTCATATAGTGATCATTTGTATTACTTGAGAAATTTATTGAACTCCTCTTAATATCTAACATTTTTTAAAAATATAAAGAATATTAATAATGTTGTATTCAATACATTTAAAGATGTTTCCTATGTAAGGAGTCTGTATGTCTTATGTATGATGAGAAAGAGTATATTAAAACTTTTATAGAAGCACCTCAATGACGCACATTTTTTTTTAAGAAAAAATTATTCACAATTTTATTATTGTCAAAGTCAATGACAAATCCATATTTTAGTTAAAGAAATGCTTGACAATATTTAAGTGAATACAAATTACATAGTTAAGAACAACTTTTATAAATTAGGGGCAGAAGGAGTGCAACTTATTTTCTTTGATTGTGTAGTTGCTTTGAAAATTTGGGAGATGATTAACTATTGGTGTGGGAGTAATATATCTTTTACAAGCTGTGTTTAGAAATTTTTTGTGGAGCTAGCTGGGAGTTGTTGGTAAGATTTATGGTGTTTCTAAGCGGGTTTCTATTTGGTTAGCGATAGTTTAATGCCTATGGAAGGAAAGAAATAACGTAGTTTTCAAGGGTGGTTCGGGTAATGTAAATGATATCTTTTTTGGAACATTAAGATTTGGTTTGGAAATGGGAGTGTGTAACATGCCACTACATACCGCAACAATGAAATGTCATACAGACTAGCAACAATGACATACAACATAGCAAGCATCCACAAGGCATTTAGAATTATATCACACCACATCACAATGATAATAATGTGTTTCATACAACCAACAACATAATTACTTAACTTCTTCCACCGAAATTATTTTTAGACTAAAGTTCGACACGTCAGCTTCCCGAAGCTTCGAATGACACTCGAATCGGACTCCCAGAATGAAAGTTATGAATTCTAGAAGATTTTTCAAAAAAACAGCAGTGTAACCGGTTACGCAAAATGAGGTAACCGGTTACGCCTTGCACCTTATTATACTAAAAATCACTTTTGAACCCTCCCAAAACTTCCTTTTTCTTATAAATCACTTGAAACATGCTTTAACATGAAAAAACATTTTTCTAAAGTCGCAAACCCCAAACCTTTTTTTATCAAAATTACTCATAACCTTGTTCCGACTCTGACTCGTGATCACATACTACAAACAACATCGACAACATACAACAATCACTTATACGATTCCAACAACAGAAATTACAACGACACATCATTCTATTATCAATCACAACATCAACAACCATTCATAATTCATCAAGAAATTCATCAAACACACAAAACCAATTCATCAAAATTATGAATAAATAAATAAACACAAAACTTACATGGCATAATCTACCCACCAATCATCATGATAACCCTTAAAAAATTAGAACCTCACTGTTGCGGTGAAAATTGGATAACAAGCTATGAATTAACTTGCATCATTTTTCTTTTACAACCGACTTTGATTTATCCAAAGGAAAGGTTCAAGATCGTTAGAAAAACCTAAAGGGAGGAGATCTAAAGTTCGGGGGTTGGTTACGCCTAGGGAAGGTATTAGCACCCTAAACGTCTGTAGTACTCTACGGGAACCTCTTGTTAGTACTTGTGTCATGCTAAAATTTGCTTGCTAAAGAGAATCTGTACTAAAGTAAAGACCTAAAGATATGTACACTAAGTATGGTCTAAGGATGTAAAAAGAAAATGTGGAATCCGAGAAGGCATCGGATGTAAAGGAAAAAGATGGAAAAAGAAAAAGGTAGCTCGCTAGGATCTCGCAATCCTATGCCTACGTATTTTCAAGGTGAACTTGAGAAATCAGAGCAATCGTAGTTCCCCTCAATGGGGTAAAAGAGGTGAAAGGCTTGAAAGCAAAGCTTGTAGGGATGGGTTGTTTAGGAGAAGAGATTAATGGTTATCTCTTATGAAAGGATTGTGAAGGAGTTAAGAGTTGTAAGAGATTAATGGCTATCTCTTTGGGAATGGTTTGAGGTTTAAAAGGGTATTTGAGCTATCTATGACATGAAGTCAATAGAGAGACTTTCCTTTGGAAGGAAGGGGAGGATAGCAATTTCTTATGTACAAGAAAGCTACAAGGGATTGAATTTACAAGAATACAATGAGTGTGAGAACTCAAGGAGATGCACAACAGTTAAGCATGAATAACATCAAAAGAAATCAATGTAAACAATCTAAAACAAGGCAAAAGCAAGGCATACTTCAAGTAACATCATATGAGAATGTGTGTAAAGTGTCATGCAAGTATGGCAAGGAGATTCCTCTAAAAAAATGGTCTCTCAAGGTGAATACCACAAGTTTTAGGTTTTGAAATGAGGTTTGAAATAATGAACCAAAAACTTAAGCAAAAGACCTCATTCAAGGTCACAAGTTGACCCTAAAATGTCCCTTAAGTGTGTCCCAAGACACTTGGAAAAATTGGCTCAAGCAAGTGAAGAGCAAAGGGTTTTTCAGAAGAGTTTCACAAGACTAGTTTCAATTTACTCTTAATTTTAGAAAATAAGAAATAAATACTAGAATTAAATAAAAATAGAAATAAAAAATATTAGAAAATTAAATCAAACATTGAAGTAATAACATGAATATTTTTGGCATTTTTTAGTAATAACAACTATTTTTAATAAAGCATATTTGAAAGTGAAATAAAATGAAAACATTTGAAAATAGAAATAAACAGGGGTGTATAAGCAAAATAAATGAACTGGAAATGATGAAGGGTTGCAATTGGGCCTGGAAATGAGGGTGGCGAATAGTAGTTTTGCGCAGCCCAAGTCCACATACGAGGCTGAAAAAGGAAAAAAAAAGCAAAACAAAAGGGACTGGGGCGAGGGGGATTCGAACCCCAGTCCCTTCGTTTACAGGCAAGGCGTGAAACCACTGGGGTGGCGATACATCCATTGTATACGCCCCCCAGTCAAATATATATTTTATGATCAAATGGAAAAATGAAATACATGAAAACGTTACAAAACCCTGTATCAATTGGTCACAAATAACTTAAGTCACAAAACGCCAAAAACACGCCCCGCCAACCAAACCTCGCCACGCCCTCTCTCTCATGCAACGTGAACGAAAATTGAAGCAAAACCATCGTGAAAAACGCATGGCAAACCCTCATCTTTCCCAGCCTCGTTCCAACTCATTTCTTCATCATTTTTATCAAAACAAAACCCTAAACTAATCAGAAAAGATCAAGGAACAAAATCATGTCATTTGTTTTCTATGAGGTTAAACATACGACTCTTGCAATGGCCAAGAACCAGCGGGCACAAAATAAAGTTTAGAAACTGGTAAATCAAACATACGAGCCACATTAAGGATGCAATGGTTTGGTTCACTTAAACATGATAACAAGCATATGCCAGCAACAAATAAACAACAATATCACAGCATGCTCGAGAGTTTCAAGAGTTTAGAGGCTTACCTCTTGGAGAGAGTCCAAGGCTTCTTTAAATCACTTGCAGATGAGAAATAGCACCTCCTGGAAGCTTTATGATCCTAATAGAACACGTTCAGATGCTTGGATCCTTTGGAAATGGCCTTGAACTTCAAACCCGATACTTGGTGCAAGGTTGAGGTTGGAAATGGCAGATGAAGATGGAGGTGTTTCAGTGAGTGTTTAGGTGTTTTAATCTTCTCTATATGATGTTTAGAGAAGGTTTATGAAGTTTGTAGAGGAAACGCACGAGCAAAATGTGTTGCAGCCATGCTTTTGCAAATTGGAGTGTTAAAATGGAAATGGTGGTTGTGGCTGTTACAGAAGTGTTTCAGATGTTTGGAGCTTCTCTATGTGATGCTCAGCGAAGGTTTGTGAAGTTTGAGGACAAGTGCTCGAGGGAGAGGGGAGTTTGAAATGATCTTGCAGATTTGCAAGAAGAGGGAGATGGGAGAATGTGAAAAGTATCAGCCTTGGTTTTAAGGTGATTCTGGTGTCTTATGAACTGAGGATCAAACCTCTATTTATAGGAAAGGATTAGGGTTTGTGGCATGGTTAAAATTTGAAAAATGCCAAGACTGCCCTTTGGAGAAACTTCCATTTCGTGTGAGCTGTATTCAGAGGGAGATGTCCTCAATGCCCTAGTGTAGACCTCTGAGGCAATGTGGATTGATGGGAGTGGTTCAGAGTCCAAGTTGTAAGGAGAATAGTGATTTGTTGGAAAAGTTTCTCTCTCCATTGAACCAACTTGCACATGCCTTGTTAAACTATGTTATTTTAAGTTTGCAACTTGCATTTTTCGTGGGAGAGGTTCAAAATATGTTAACCTTGCTACTAAACTTTAGAAAAGTGAGTTAATTGGGGATTAGAAGAGTTATGTACCATTTCACAAAAGTTGGAAACTTGAAAATCATGAAATGAACCCTAAACTTCAACCATTCGAAACTCCCAGCTCACTCCATGGATGGGGAAGTTCTTGTACTCTTTAGAAAGCCCTTAATGCCCTCTACAATATTCATGTGGGACTCGAGTTCTGAATCTTAATGTAGCTTTGTGAAAAATAGGGTTGAAGTTGGCTGTTCATGAAGGGAAAACATGCAGAATTTTACTGTCCTTTGGTCAATTTGGCTTATAAGCTCCATAACTCAAAATTCAAGCATTTTTAGGAGAAAAGTCATATTGAAACAATTGAAGATCTTGAAGACAGCTTTCTAATGAGCTTTGAATCACTCCAATTGGATGTGTAGTTTAGGAGTTATGGTCCTTCCAAATTATGCTATTAGGGAAAAATCTCACAAATGATACTTTTCTTGGTCAAAACCCTACTTCTCTTGCAAGAAATCTCATGAAACTTGATGTGGATGCTTGGAATACTTCATGAGACATTCTTTGATGATTAGAAACATTAATTCTCCATCTGAACCAAAAAAATCCCCAAAAATTAGGGTTTCTGTCAAACCCTAATTTTGCTTGTGAATGTACTGAGATTGAATCTTGTAATCTTGCTTCTTCTTTCTCATTTAAAGGCCTTAGGAGACTCTTGAGGATGTTGATAAACCAATAGGATCAAGAACTAGGGTTTGGGAGTCCATCTTGATGAAGATCAAAGCCATTGACTGATAAGTGTCACAGAAACCCTAACTTGGAGGCACAGTGAGGCTGAGGCCTAAACTTCCCTTGTTGAGGACCCAAAGCCCTTGGATTCTTGTTAAGTGATGTCCCTTGACTGTGGATGACTTCATAAGGTAAGTTAACCACACAAATCTTGGCTTGATAGAGCCAAATTCTTAGTGATTTCTTCAGAGCAAACCCTAATTCCAAAGTCCTTGCATTGAAGGTCTTTGTTGACTTGACTTGCTTCAAACGTCTTGTGGAGCTTCATGGTGATATGTAAACCTAATTTGAACACAAATAAACAAACTACAAAATATAGGTTAGTTCACACAAATGCACATATGATTCTAAATTGCACGCAAGCTAGATGACATCTAAGGGGTGAAAATTTAGGGTACAACAGTTGCCCCTATTTAGATAGCTTCACCCGATGGCACAAGGAACGGAGATTCCAGGGTCATCTAGGTGAAAGATATCTAAATATAGCAAACCGAAAATTTTGCCCTTAGATGGAATGCAAATGCTAAGGACAAGCGAAAGACATGCAAATGCTGACATGTCATGAACTTCTAGTATGATAATATGATGGATGCAATATGCCGAGGAAACCGACAGGCAAAAGTCCACACAATGAGCAATTACTCACTGGGGAAGGATGAAGGTTTCAATACCCGTGAGGAAAACTCACTGGGGATACAGACTAACCAATATAAGAGACTCAGAGGGGAGCTCTGAGGAAACACTGGGGAAAATAAAAGCACACTCTTTACTGGGCATGGAAACAGAAAGAAAACATGATCTCTACTGGGAATCAATTTGAAAAGAATAAACATCAATAAAAGATTTTCTGGAATTTTCTTATACTGAAGAGTTCAAACGGGATCTTCAAGAAAAGTCAGAAAAACATCAGATGGTAAAAGAAACCAGACATCCAATAATGGCTTTGAATGAAAGGTACAATCACTACATCTGATAATGGCTTCAGATGAAAGTGAACAGAGTAAAGAAACCAGACATCCAAGAATGGCTTTGAATGAAAGGTATAAATCACAATATCTAATAATGGCTTTAGATAAAGTGAACAAAGACTCGATCTGAAAAAAACATCAGAAGGAGAGACACACATCCGGAAAGGCATCGGATGGTAAATGAACCAGACATCCAATAATGGCTTTGAATGAAAGGTACAATCACTACATCTGATAATGGCTTCAGATGAAAGTGAACAGAGTAAAGAAACCAGACATCCAATAATGGCTTTGAATGAAAGGTATAAATCACAATATCTAATAATGGCTTTAGATATAGTGAACAAAGACTCGATCTGAAAAAACATTAGAAGGAGAGACACACATCCGAAAAGGCATCAGATAGTAAATGAACCAGACATCCAATAATGGCTTTGAATGAAAGGACAGGTAACACCTTGGTAAGGCGCCAAGTAAATTGGACTTTGACCACAAGGTAAGACGTTGGTAACGACACAACCTCAAGAGAAATGCAAATGAGGATGAAACACTCATGATATGTATATGGATAAAGAATCATGCAGATGATATATTATCAAATGCAAATGCAGATGTCGATGCTGACGACACCGCTCGACTCTTTTGGGGAGAAGACAAGATTAGAAGACTGATTCCTCAACACGGAGATCACTACTATTCTGCTTGGGACTAGAGATGCTAATGTTGAACACATCATTGCCACACTGGTAAATTGTATCCAAATTGATGATCCTTGTAGGAAGGATAAAGAGTTGCTTGGGGGTTCTTCAGGTAAACTGCCCCAGACTAGCTGATTATTGTAGATGAGCTGATCATTGCTTCAACTTGATTGATTCTGGGAATGACCATTTTATGGTGCTCTTAGAAAGCTTGCCTCAGTCTGAGTCTTGAAAGATGATTGTTTTACTGTACACTGGGAAGGCTTGCCCCAGTATGATTCTCGAAAGATGATTGTTTTACTGTACACTGGGAAGGCTTGCCCCAGTATGAGTCTCGAAAGGTTTTTTGGATAAACCAACTTTGAGAAGTCGCCATTAAACCACAAGTCTTGAACTGATTCTAAACAGGATATGGAAGGAACTTGCCCCTGATTGGATCACCGACCAAGTTTCTTAACTGTTTGAAAATTCCTTAAGAGGAAAACTAGTTTGCAAACAAAAGTACTTGTACAAACATGGTAAATGCAAAGTTCGTGCAACTTTTGAAATCCATTATTATTATTATTATTTTTTTAAAGAAGCAAAGTATATGAGTCATTAGTCAGAACACGGCAGTTCAAGACAGAGTGAAAGGTTTAAGAAAAGGTGTAGTGCTAAAACAAATGATCCGCAAAGATCTTTAGGAGTCAGTTTACGCAACCTTACTGTAGTATGCTTTCAAAATAACCTTGCTTCAATTAGGTCTTTTGACGGTTATAACGTGGCCTGGTTCACGGTTTAAGAAACAAAGGATAAAGGCTTCAAAATTTATTTGTGACCCACCCAATCTACGTGATGAACTTCAGTCCTATGCTCAGTTAACTCAAACTATGCACTCAACTTCCATAGGTTGGAAATTGCACTGATGATATTAATGATGATGGTTAAAAATTCAATGGACTTGAGATGGCAGTCACTGCTTTTTGCAACTAGTTTTGTTATCCCTAACTTTTGCCTGAACTGTGTCATTTGAGCTTACAGCCAGCGGGATGCCCCAATTTTTGCCTAAGTCTCCTTCATAGGTTTTGACTTAGCGGGCTTTTATTATTATGTTTTTTTCTCTTTTTTTTAGTGACTGCCTGGCTTAATGATTACAGTGAACCATCATTGAGGTTTGACTTAAAAGACATCTTCGACACTTGCCTGCTGTGTGCGAAGGAACATTTGTGAACTTTGTTGAAAGGTGTCTTGAATGAAACTCTTGTATTTGAATGCACAATCAAGTTAACTGAGAACTACCCTGCCCTAGGTTAAAATTGCGGGTTTTTATTTGTAAAGAAAAGAAACTCATACTTCAAGGCTCAAAGGGGTTAAAGAGGGGTTATCTTCCTTATGTCTCCCGTGTTTAGGGATTGAAACAATGCCTTACATCGTCAGCAAAGTTTTGATCTAAAAGCATACTGACAACAATTATGGGTATAATGTTTTCATCATCCTCCTTCCAATCTTGGCACGAATAAAAATATTTTGCGAAAGATAAAGATGTAAATAGTAGACAAAATGAATTGCAATGCTCATTTCATTAAACTTGAAGGTACAAACATAATTTGAAAGCAAACAACTATTACAAAATAAGGAAAGTACAAACAACAAGAAACAAAGGCCTAGTGACTAATCAAACACAAGGATGAGTTGTCCTGTCTTTAAGAAGTAGCTGAGCCGAAGTCGACTGAGGCTTCACTTGGCGTGCCCTGGCAGAGGATTGTTTTGAACATTGGGATTATCCTTAAAGGAGAGGACTTTGTTCCTTATCAGCTCTTGTACCCTAGCCTTCAATGCAAAGCATCTTTCCAGGTTATGGCCTGCACCACCTTGATGGTATTCACAATGAAGATCAGCCCTATAACCGACTGGAAGAGGATTTAGAGGAGGATCAGCACTTGAAACTTCCTGGATAATTGTCTTTTGGGGTGGCTCTCCCCTAACAATCAAAACTTGGAGCATCTCAGTTAGTTTAGTCATGCTCGACTTAAGTTCATCGATCTCCATTCGGACCTCAACATTGTGCATCTCTTGCTCTGATATCTTTTGTCTGTAATTAGCTTTAGTCCGGTATCGGTGTCGAGGAATCAACTTGACGACCGGAAGATAGAGACAATTGGCAATGAGCAACTGGACAAACAGACGTATGCAATGAATCATGCAAAGATGCAAATGATATACAATGCAATGCAAACAGGATACAAAAACACATGCAACAGGATCAAGGGTTCAAGATCACAGCATGGAGTTTGGGTAGAGAACCAACCACAGGGTGTGTACTAGGGTTCTTGAACTGTAGAACAGGGTTCTAAAAAGTTCCCAGAGTCTACGTAAATCCTTCAGATATTATCGGCCCATGTAACTACTTACACGGGTTAATAATATTCTCAAGATAAACTCGTCTGAGTGTAGTATCGCATGACAACTACTCGGGACTGGCTCCTTCATAGTCACCGCACTACATCCTAAAAGGCCAAGTGGGGTAAAGGTAACTACGGTCCTCAGAATCCCTGGCACTCAATTGAAAAAGTAATATCAATGTGACTGCTCACATCAGACATCAACAATCCCAAAGGGCCTCATCTGAGTGTGGTCATCATATGCCATAAATTGTTGGTACTACTGCCAACAACCGACTATTGATTACACCACGATCCTATCATAAGTGCTCTCAAGTCCGGGTTAGGACTTATCTCACCACTCAAGGTATCAACCCTGCACACAGAAAAACTCAAGCACAACAGGTATATATACAGATATAAATATACAAATGTACAAGCAAACAAACATGTAAATAACACAAATACAAACAAGATAGGCTTAACTCTCTTAGATTGTTTCCCCAGTGAAGTCGCCATTTCTGTTGCGGTGAAAATTGGATAACAAGCTATGAATTAACTTGCATCATTTTTCTTTTACAACCGACTTTGATTTATCCAAAGGAAAGGTTCAAGATCGTTAAAAAAACCTAAAGGGAGGAGATCTAAAGTTCGGGGGTTGGTTACGCCTAGGGAAGGTATTAGCACCCTAAACGTCCGTAGTACTCTACGGGAACATCTTGTTAGTACTTGTGTCATGCTAAAATTTGCTTGCTAAAGAGAATCTGTACTAAAGTAAAGACCTAAAGATATGTACACTAAGTATGGTCTAAGGATGTAAAAAGAAAATGTGGAATCCGAGAAGGCATCGGATGTAAAGGAAAAAGATGGAAAAAGAAAAAGGTAGCTCGCTAGGATCTCGCAATCCTATGCCTACGTATTTTCAAGGTGAACTTGAGAAATCAGAGCAATCGTAGTTCCCCTCAATGGGGTAAAAGAGGTGAAAGGCTTGAAAGCAAAGCTTGTAGGGATGGATTGTTTAGGAGAAGAGATTAATGGCTATCTCTTATGAAAGGATTGTGAAGGAGTTAAGAGTTGTAAGAGATTAATGGCTATCTCTTTGGGAATGGTTTGAGGTTTAAAAGGGTATTTGAGCTATCTATGACATGAAGTCAATAGAGAGACTTTCCTTTGGAAGGAAGGGGAGGATATCAATTTCTTATGTACAAGAAAGCTACAAGGGATTGAATTTACAAGAATACAATGAGTGTGAGAACTCAAGGAGATGCACAACAGTTAAGCATGAATAACATCAAAAGAAATCAATGTAAACAATCTAAAACAAGGCAAAAGCAAGGCATACTTCAAGTAACATCATATGAGAATGTGTGTGAAGTGTCATGCAAGTATGGCAAGGAGATTCCTCTAAAAAATTGGTCTCTCAAGGTGAATACCACAAGTTTTAGGTTTTGAAATGAGGTTTGAAATAATGAACCAAAAACTTAAGCAAAAGACCTCATTCAAGGTCACAAGTTGACCCTAAAATGTCCCTTAAGTGTGTCCCAAGACACTTGGAAAAATTGGCTCAAGCAAGTGAAGAGCAAAGGGTTTTTCAGAAGAGTTTCACAAGACTAGTTTCAATTTACTCTTAATTTTAGAAAATAAGAAATAAATACTAGAATTAAATAAAAATAGAAATAAAAAATATTAGAAAATTAAATCAAACATTGAAGTAATAACATGAATATTTTTGGCATTTTTGAGTAATAACAACTATTTTTAATAAAGCATATTTGAAAGTGAACTAAAATGAAAACATTTGAAAATAGAAATAAACAGGGGTGTATAAGCAAAATAAATGAACTGGAAATGATGAAGGGTTGCAATTGGGCCTGGAAATGAGGGTGGCGAATAGTAGTTTTGCGCAGCCCAAGTCCACATACGAGGCTGAAAAAGGAAAAAAAAAAAGCAAAACAAAGGGGACTGGGGCGAAGGGGATTCGAACCCCAGTCCCTTCGTTTACAGGCAAGGCGTGAAACCACTGGGGTGGCGATACATCCATTGTATACGCCCCCCAGTCAAATATATATTTTATGATCAAATGGAAAAATGAAATACATGAAAACGTTACAAAACCCTATATCAATTGGTCACAAATAACTTAAGTCACAAAACGCCAAAAACACGCCCGACCAACCAAACCTCGCCACGCCCTCTCTCTCTCATGCAACGTGAACGAAAATTGAAGCAAAACCATCGTGAAAAACGCATGGTAAACCCTCATCTTTCCCAGCCTCGTTCCAACTCATTTCTTCATCATTTTTATCAAAACAAAACCCTAAACTGATCAGAAAAGATCAAGGAACAAAATCATGCCATTTGTTTTCTATGAGGTTAAACATACGACTCTTGCAATGGCCAAGAACCAGCGGGCACAAAATAAAGTTTAGAAACTGGTAAATCAAACATACGAGCCACATTAAGGATGCTATGGTTTGGTTCACTTAAACATGATAACAAGCATATGCCAGCAACAAATAAACAACAATATCACAGCATGCTCGAGAGTTTCAAGAGTTTAGAGGCTTACCTCTTGGAGAGAGTCCAAGGCTTCTTTAAATCACTTGCAGATGAGAAATAGCACCTCCTGGAAGCTTTATGATCCTAATAGAACACGTTCAGATGCTTGGATCCTTTGGAAATGGCCTTGAACTTCAAACCCGATACTTGGTGCAAGGTTGAGGTTGGAAATGGCAGATGAAGATGGAGGTGTTTCAGTGAGTGTTTAGGTGTTTTAATCTTCTCTATATGATGTTTAGAGAAGGTTTATGAAGTTTGTAGAGGAAACGCACGAGCAAAATGTGATGCAGCCATGCTTTTGCAAATTGGAGTGTTAAAATGGAAATGGTGGTTGTGGCTGTTACAGAAGTGTTTCAGATGTTTGGAACTTCTCTATGTGATGCTCAGCGAAGGTTTGTGAAGTTTGAGGACAAGTGCTCGAGGGAGAGGGGAGTTTGAAGTGATCTTGCAGATTTGCAAGAAGAGGGAGATGGGAGAATGTGGAAAGTATCAGCCTTGGTTTTAAGGTGATTCTGGTGTCTTATGAACTGAGGATCAAACCTCTATTTATAGGAAAGGATTAGGGTTTGTGGCATGGTCAGAATTTGAAAAATGCCAAGACTGCCCTTTGGAGAAACTTCCATTTCGTGTGAGCTGTATTCAGAGGGAGATGTCCTCAATGCCCTAGTGTAGACCTCTGAGGCAATGTGGATTGATGGGAGTGGTTCAGAGTCCAAGTTGTAAGGAGAATAGTGATTTGTTGGAAAAGTTTCTCTCTCCATTGAACCAACTTGCACAGGCCTTGTTAAACTATGTTATTTTAAGTTTGCAACTTGCATTTTTCGTGGGAGAGGTTCAAAATATGTTAACCTTGCTACTAAACTTCAGAAAAGTGAGTTAATTGGGGATTAGAAGAGTTATGTACCATTTCACAAAAGTTGGAAACTTGAAAATCATGAAATGAACCCTAAACTTCAACCATTCGAAACTCCCAGCTCACTCCATGGATGGGGAAGTTTTTGCACTCTTTAGAAAGCCCTTAATGCCCTCTACAATATTCATGTGGGACTCGAGTTCTGCATCTTAATGTAGCTTGGTGAAAAATAGGGTTGAAGTTGGCTGTTCATGAAGGGAAAACATGCAGAATTTTACTAAGTCCTTTGGTCAATTTGGCTTATAAGCTCCATAACTCAAAATTCAAGCATTTTTAGGAGAAAAGTCATATTGAAACAATTGAAGATCTTGAAGAGAGCTTTCTAATGAGCTTTGAATCACTCCAATTGGATGTGTAGTTTAGGAGTTATGGTCCTTCCAAATTATGCTATTAGGGAAAAATCTCACAAATGATACTTTTCTTGGTCAAAACCCTACTTCTCTTGCAAGAAATCTCATGAAACTTGATGTGGATGCTTGGAATACTTCATGAGACATTCTTTGATGATTAGAAACATTAATTCTCCATCTGAACCAAAAAAATCCCCAAAAATTAGGGTTTCTGTCAAACCCTAATTTTGCTTGTGAATGTACTGAGATTGAATCTTGTAATCTTGCTTCTTCTTTCTCATTTAAAGGCCTTAGGAGACTCTTGAGGATGTTGATAAACCAATAGGATCAAGAACTAGGGTTTGGGAGTCCATCTTGATTAAGATCAAAGCCATTGACTGATAAGTGTCACAGAAACCCTAACTTGGAGGCACAGTGAGGCTGAGGCCTAAACTTCCCTTGTTGAGGACCCAAAGCGCTTGGATTCTTATTGAGTGATGTCCCTTGACTGTGGATGACTTCATAAGGTAAGTGAACCACACAAATCTTGGCTTGATAGAGCCAAATTCTTAGTGATTTCTTCAGAGCAAACCCTAATTCCAAAGTCCTTGCATTGGAGGTCTTTGTTGACTTGACTTACTTCAAACGTCTTGTGGAGCTTCATGGTGATATGTAAACCTAATTTGAACACAAATAAACAAACTACAAAATATAGGTTAGTTCACACAAATGCACATATGATTCTAAAATGCACACAAGCTAGATGACATCTAAGGGGTGAAAATTTAGGGTACAACACTCACCCTTACCTTAGAGTTCTTGTGACGATTTCCTCTTTCTCAACAATGGAGTTTCTTCTCCCTTCTCCTGAGCCCTAACCTTTTTTCTCCCTTTTCTCAGTTTTCTCAGTTTTCCCTTTCTTAGAAGTGTTAAGAAATTTTAAGTTAAACTTGTGCTTTTTATTTGACAGAGTAACAACTCTTTGAATGTCAATAGCTCAATGTTGGTCTTCAAGTCTTCAGCTCCTTATATAGAGAAGAAAAAGAGTCGTTGAAGAGTTTACACAAGAGAGTCTTTGAGAAGCTTGATTTAGAGATGTTGAGATGTTTCTTGATATGGTTAATACCGTTGAAAGCTCATTTGAAATATCTTTTCTAAAAAAGGAATTATACTTTGCATCCCAACTATCTTTTACAGATTTTTGCTTAAGTCTTCACGTGATTAGAAGAAGACAAATTGTCCTCAGAGTCTAAATCTCTAGAGGCCGATGCTTCAGAGTCTGGATCTTCATAGTTTGGTTCTTCAGAAGCTGGCATCATTTAGAGTCTAAGTCTTTAGATTCAAATTCTTCAGAATCTGATCTTTCAGAATTTGGATCTTTAGCTTCTCTTTATATGTCCATTCTCAGTACTAGTACTAGGCTATCTTTAGAAATTTTAGTCTATGGTCCTGCACACTTAAACATTTGTTTGTATACCCTATTGTTCTTTAAATACTTTGTTATCATCAAAACCTTAGAAATATGGTACAGAGCAAATTTTTTCTAACATAAACCTCCATATCTATCATCGTCATAACATAAAACCCTAAAATCTATTATTGAATCGAAGGTAAAAATGAGTTATGGGTGTTGTCTCCCATAGCAAACAAGAAGTTTTATAGGAGTTTTGATTCGAAGGTATATTTAAGTTCCAATATGCGATGGAGGCCCAACAGTCATTGTGGAGACATTGTCATTCTTCATAGGGCAATAACAATTAGACACTATAGAAAGCAATTCTTGAGATTTCCACACTTTAGGGTAAGCATTTCTAATCATTCATCATTCTCAAAAACTCTGGGGAAAATACAACAACCAAATTAAATGTGCATATAGAATCACATAATTGAGTTGTTAATTTAGGTACGGAAACAAAATGCAATAGCAGAATAATTACACAAGTACGTATGTCTCACATACATTATATTGTATGCCCAAAATAGTATAAATGGTAAATCAAAGTAATCAGAAAAGTACATTGGAAACAACAAAAACAACTTAGGTAAATCTTCCAAAGAATCCCATCACGCCATCTTTCTTTTACCTTTAGTTGTGGACTACTCACCTGTAAAAATATGATAACAACAAAGGTGAAAATAAACTATCTCAATAAAGTTCTCCTATCTTAGGATTCCTTTCGGTAATAGGGTGTTACCTATAAGTTTCTTATTCTAAGGTTCTTGGCCTTGACCATTTTTATTTCATATAGCACATAATGAAAAAATATGCGAAATTGCATTGTTAATCACACGGATAGCGACCATCAGAATCATAACACACTTCCCTCAAGGAAGGGTCTTTAGAGTTTACTTGCCTACCTGCTTTTGGGATGCTACCCTCAAGGTATGGTCTTAGGGATTTACCTGCCCTCCTACATTTGGGACACACTTAATCATCAGGTTAATAATTAGTAGTAGGCACTATGGTAATATCCAACAATAACATATTACCTCATTTCTGAATCGTACTAGGCATTATATATCGATTGATAGCAGTCAACCATAGTGTATCGCCTCATTTTCGAACTCATACTAAGCACTATATATTGGTTGATATTAATCGTTCATAGCATATCACCTATCTCGATTGGTATCACGCGCAACATATCGATTGAGAATTCAATTATAGCTATATATCGATTGAAGAATTTAACCATAGCTACATACTGATTGAAGAATCAACCATATCGCATTAATCATCGGAGGGACAAAACAGCTCCAAGAATTGGATTCTCCACACAAAACGAGGTTGGAATGACCAGGTGATGATCTGACAATCATGGCCATGTCATTTTTCGCCTAGTGACACCCAACAGGGGTCACCCATCTGCCATGCTGACGGTCGTCAGCTGAAAGGGGCATCCATCAGCCAATGTTGTCGGTCGTCACGAGGCTCACTCCTGTCATTTTGGCTTTATAGTGTGAAAGTTAGTCTGTCATCAGGAGTGATGGCCTTCATCATGTCCAGGTCTTGTTTCCTGCATAATCGTGACAACAACAGACCTAAAACTCAACCATTTTCATTGTAAGGTTTCAACTATGAAAAAAAGTAACACAACACCAATTTCAATTGCAATTACATGGATTCAAAGTAACAAAACATGTAATTACATGGTGGTTACTTAAAAACAAAAATCACAACATAGAGAAAACAATTCACAACAAGAGGTATCACTCAAGAAAACCCCAAATTTTCTCATTCATGCTTAAAAACGCAAAATCAGTTTTGAAAACCCCTATAACTACTAGAAACCCATCTTAAAATGAACATGGAATTCCGAATTTGTGAAGATTTTGGGGCTGACTTGATGATCCTTCAAGATTTGGTTGCATGCAAGATTTGCTTTTCTTCTTTCTATTCTCTTCTTTCCCTCGTTTACTCCTCTTCTCTTTCTTTCTCTCTCTTTTTTTTTTAATTTTGGAAAAGGAACATGAGAAAGAATTGTAAGAGTTTTACTATAAAAGTTTTTTTTAGGGAAAGGGCCAAATTGCCCTTCAATTTGTACAAAATTCCAATTATGTCATTATTAACAAAAAAAAAATTAATTCCTAATAACCATTATTATTTCCTTTAAATAATGACATTAGGTTATTAATATATATTTGGGTTATTACAAAAAAAAGTTGGTTTGTAACATGGCTCTACTAAAATTGGGTTTGGATTCTTTGATTAGTTTTATGAAGAAGTGGGATGAGAAGGATCACTTTATGATGAAGAAGAAATTAAGGTTGGAAATGTTGACAAAATAAAATGAGGAACACTTGTATATTCTTGAAAAATAAAGGGTCATAATTGAGGGACAAAAGCAAGAAATGTTAGAACTTGAAGTGGATATGAAGAACACTATGAAGTGAATTTTTTTTCACTGTTTTAATATTCATGTTGTTATAAATGCAAATGTTAGTATGTGTCAGTTAAATAAGGATGTTAGGAAATAACACTATGTGAAAATTGTTACAACACATAATATACCCTCATAAACCCATGCCTCCAGTACACCCACACCCTCCAAAACAAATATTTAACTACATCTCACACCACTCTAATACAAGAGCATAAGAGAACAAATAAAGTCAAATACAAGCTTAAAGTGCTTTTGACCGATGCATCTTGGAATGAAGAACTTGAATCATATATATAGCCTTGGACTCCCTCTTCCTTCACAAAACTAAGCGATATGGGACTTCGAAAAACTTGTATCCTATATATAGCCCCCTCTCTTCATTCACAAAACTAAGCGATGTGAGACTTCTTCAACATGTATATTTTCAACCAACCTCAACAAAGGATGCAATGTTACTCTAAATAAAGTTGAACGCAATTCTGTTTCAGTTGAATGCAATGATGCAATGTAGTTTTATTTATACCAGAGTTGGATGGAAATGTTACCATGAAAACCATTTGAATGCAATGTTGACAAGATTTTTGTACATAAACCAAATTTTTTGCACATAAACCAGTCCATTTAAACCTATGTTCAATAGAATTTTATATCAGTTAAGTTCAACCCTCTTTGTATCTGTTAAGTTCAAACATAATTTTGTATCATTTAAGTTCAAACCGAATTTAAACCACTCCATTTAAACCTTTTTGTATCAGTTAAGTTCAATAAGAATTTGTATCAGTCTGATTCAAACAGAATTTGTATCAATTAAGTTAAAACATTGGAATTGAATTTTCATTCATAAACAATCATTGACTTTGATATTTTGTGTTCCAAAAAACATTAAGCATCCAACAGACATACAAAACTACATTTTGTTCCAACAAACATACAAAGTACACATTAAACATTCAACAAACATTTTGTGTTCCACTAACATTAGACATACAACACCACACTTATACAAACTAAACTATATTTTTTTTAAGTGGTCCTCTTTGTTGGAGTAGTCCCTATGGTAGTTGGCCCAACAACATTCCTTGCAACCCGTAATCTGGTAGTAAGACATGGTTGAAATTCTGGTACCAGATATGTGATGTTAAGTGCGATGTCACAACATCAATAATCTGTTGTATAAACAAGACACTAAAAGAAACAGAAACGCATAAACCATACACAAGGATTGTTTACCCAGTTCGGTTCAACAACCTACATCTGGGGGCATACCAAGCCAGGAAGGAAGTCCACTATTAGTAGTATCAAATTACAAACTCAACATACCAGTTGACAATCTACCTAATTCAATCAATACCCAATGACCCTTCTACCTAAGTCCTCCCTAGGTAAGAGACTCCATCTCACTCCCAATCATCGCAATGATGTCTAGCAGTCAACATCTCCGCCACTGCATCAACAGCTTGATTTCCAACAGTTCTTCAATCACATAGGAGACACACTCATATGACACATCTTGGAGTTGCTTCAAAGCTTCCTCCAAGAACAATACAAAACTCATTACCTACAGGTTTCTGAGTTTGAACACAGTGACCATCTCATAACCCGAGTGGTTCACTTAGACAAAGCCCTAATGATCTACATCTTGGACCCGTACCCTTTCTAGATTACAAGAATTCTATTTATAACTTTTCCCAACTGGATTTGGGCCTTCAAATCTTCTGCACCACATCTGCAACAGATTCTTTCCTCAATAGATCTTCAATTAAATCTTCATAATTAACTCTGATTGTTCTCCATATCTTTTTGCATTAAATTAGCAACAAACTAATCTTCTTCATTAATGGTTGCACCAAGAAATTCGCATCCAATCTAGCTCCTTGAATCAACATAATGCGCGCAGCCCTAAAAACATCACAATCTGATGTTTTAATGTTCTGGTATAGTGATGTCAAGACATCGCGTGTGACATCACTCTTCAGCACTTTAACTCTTCAGCACTAAAACTAGAATATTAACCAATAATGTTAGAAGCTCATGTTGAAACATCAGCCATGACATTAACATTATTTTACCAAAATTTCAGCCAATCACAAGAACTAACAATGGTGATACACTAAATGTTGATACCCTCTAAACACTTAGATTTTTTGCTCTTGCATGATTTCCTTAACTTTGTTAAGATGATAACACGCTTGTCAGCCCTGAGTTGTGGGAGTAGCCTAAGTATGTTGACGAGCTTGATTGCCCTGAGTTTGCTGACTACCTTGAATGCTCTAAGTTGTGGGAGTAGCCTGAGTTGGTTGACTTGTTGGTGTCTTACAAGTAGATTTGTTCTGACATATCTGCTTACACCTACTGCACTTTACTATTAATCCACTTATAAACATCAATTTTTAATTTAGAAACTATTCCTTCATATATAATTAGTTCATTGTCAAAAAATGAACCACCATGATGAATAAATAAATGAAGGTATTCTTTCAATTTTACTTGTGTCTAGAAAAATTAAAATTAGAAAGGAGGCAATAACAGATGAACCCTAAAACCTAAAATTAAAGCTTAAAACAGAGTTACGCATGAACCCTAAACCCTAAAACTAAAAACATATGAATATGAAAAAAAAACTAAAACCTAAAACAGAAAATAGATTAACACGAAAAATCCTAAAGCCTAAATTAAAAACAGGGTACAAATTACTAACCATTGTGAAAACCGAAACTTCAAGTGTTCCTTCGCACTCATGTTCTCTAGAAAGCGTTTTTCTCACCTTCAATTTCACCTACGCACTCTTGTTCTCCAACGTCTTCGTCGTCTTCTCCATGAGCATTTTCGTCTGTTAGGGTTTTCTGAATAGTAAAATGGAAATGAGACACTACATTATTGAGCCTTTTCCTTTAATCATATGTGTTATTTTAATTTAATCTCCATATTATCATCAAGTGTACATTACGTGTCTAATACATTTGAATTTGACTAACAAAGTTGACTCGACTTTAATAAATAAGAGATCAAATTGATCTTTTTAAAAGTTAAGAGACGAAAATGGACTCCAAGTTAAAAGTTTTAAACTAAAATGGAGATATTGACACATAATAACAACAAAACAAAAGCTCCAGATATTTATCAAATATCCCTCATGCAAACATGTCTTTCTATAATATTAGTAATGTATTAGTGTTCCTAATAAACATTATTTGGATAATCTCCATGAAGCAGGTCAGGTGGGATCACAATCGTCCTATTTGTAGGAGGTATGAGTTGTCCCTTTCCTATGACGGGAAGTCCTTTTTTATACTTACAATGCTAATGAGGGTCATTTAAGGAGCGCCTCTTCATATCCTATGTTAAAGTCATTTCTAATAACATACACCATCATCTTTAACTCCCATGTAACGTCCCTTCCATTATTTTTTGTAACTCTCATGCAATCATGTAGATGTTTTGTTATTGTCGTATTATTCATTTCGCCTTCTAACACCTTCAATAGAACAATCCAAACTACACATCTACCAAAGTCATTATGAGACCGGCGCCGACTTGTTCATGTCATGTAATAATGTTCCTCTTGATCAGTATCTAAATTGCTTAGGTTTATAAAACCTGACTTGTTTACTCCTTCATACTTGGCCTCAACAACTCGATCTTGGGAATTCCAGGATGTACATAAGCCCCCCGATCATGAGGTCCAATCGAATTAAAGTGTTCAAACAGGAAAATTTCAGAATTCCTTCTTCCTCAAGCTGATCACTTATTCAGTAAGTTACCATGTGACAATGATTTATTTTAAAATATTAATAACGATGATTACTTTCTCTCTCCTTGTCATGATGATTTTCATGGGAACCCTAACTTTCCATCATGATTTCAGTTCGATACAACTTCTTGACTGTTGTAAACTTATTTCCATAAAAGGACTTCTTCCTTCTTTGTTCTTTTACCTAACTAGTGATCTCTCTTTCAAGATTTAATGACGAGTCTTTTTTGATCCATTTGTTAATCATTTTTCTGCAAGCTAAGCCTCTTGTATTATTTTTTCTGCCTTATTTACTCTTTTTTATGGTTATAATACATGATTGTGATGATTCAAGAGAATTCCCAATCTCCTTTATTGCTTATGAGAGAATAAAACTATGGGAAGAATGTATGAGAGAGTGTGAGGGTTATCTGAATCAAGCGAAGTTTGATCTGATTATTAGGGAAGTTTATGGTGAAATCTCTTCACCTAGTAGTAAAACTGACTCGGAGTCTTTCTCATCACGTTCCATGGATATTCTGATCGAGATAACTGGGTCTTTGATTGATAAAGATGTTCTGAGTTATAACCACAGTGTCATCAACTTCAAATACATCTCAAAGCTTCGCTCTAATAAACAATTTTCCTCTACCGGGAATGAGGATGACGTTGTGTCAGAATCATGTATAGTTGGTGAGAGAGTTTGTATTACTCGGCAGAAGGGATGGCCAGATGAGTATATTTACATTTACTCAGGGGTAATCGGGAATTTTAATATCTGTATCCCCTTCTCTGACTTTGAATCCGACCTCCTTAAAACCCTAGATATAGCCCATTCTCAGTTACGCCCAAATGGATGGGGTTTTTTTTTTAGATTTTGAACTTGTTTATGAGACAGTGAGCATAACTCCTACCTTATGTTTGTTCTTCTCATTCTTTGAGCTGAAATGAGCAAAGAAAGGAGGTTGGGTTTCCCTTAGCGGAATCCCGGGGAAGAGTTTCCTTCAGGCTTATACTGCCAACTAGGAAGGTTTCAAGGATAAGCTCCTACGAGTGAAGACTGGGAAAAGGAGCCCTCAAGTTATGTACGATTTGGACGGGGACTATCGTTTCCCGATTTATTGGTGAGATAGTCCACTGTTGGTTTCCAGTTTTGATTATGACAAACAGAACACTTTAGAAGTCTGAGCTTTAGCCGTTCTGGATGCCTTTCGATTAGTAAAAGTTAAGGACTTTCTACATATGGCCGACGACCCGGAACAAATTTCTAATTTCTTTGGTAATGCTTATATATGCCCTTTATTATTCTTCGACGATCTTATTATTTTATTTTTCTGAACTTTAATTTGTTCATTTCTTTCTAGCTTGTCATACCCCAATTTTGTCCAGGCATTTTAAAACTTTCATACATTCGAATTTATTTTTAATTTGCATCATCAGCATAGCATAAAATGTCTTTCATCATGAATAACCCCTAGAGATTTGCTAATCACCTGTATTGGTATCTTCTTCTCGTTGTATCTTTCACACTAGCTATATCAGCATTGCGTTTGGACTAGTGGTTCTCTCGTCACACATTATCACATCATTCCAATAAATGATTTTTTCAAAATCTGCATGAGCATCGCATTAAAATTACCATTTCTGAATGAACAATTTTTACCTGTAAGTCAGTACTTGACATCAAGGAAATTCCAATGAGCAATCAGAGAGGAACTTGATCATTCGTCGATGCTGACCCGAATCAAGACCACATCATAACCCTATGGACCAATGGCATGGCATCCAATGACTATGTTGACTTGAGAATTGGTCGATAAAAAATAAATCTCCAAACATCAGTTGATCAGGGAGGAAAGATCATCTCAATATTCAGCCCATTTGGGGCAAATCCTTTAAAACATCATATTCTGTCAATCTGGGGTAAGTCCCTCAAAGGCTCAATCAGGGGCAGACTAATACAAGATTCAACCAAGAAGTGCGAGTTGTGTTGTTGTACCAGGTTATAAACACCTATGAGCAAATTGTTCACCCTTTGCATGCCTAAATTGGCTTACATTTGTTGGAGGATTTGAAGCATTTCTTGTTCGAGGATTTGTGGTTGCATTCGAGGTTGTGTTGATGTTTGGCATTAAAGTAGTTCATGAGAAGGTTGAAAAGCGGAGATAACTTAGAACATGCTCTGGGAGATGGTTAGAGAAACTAGATTATGAGAAGTAGGAGCAGAAAGAGAAGTCACTAAGACTCAGTCGTCTTCGATCGTTAGAGGACATGGAGTCTCCTTCACAAGATCGCTTGTTGCTAAATTGTGGTAAAGATATGACAATTTCTCGTGGAGATTCGAGGGAATTAAATGTTGTTTTCCACATACGACACCATTGTTTCATGGTGAAAGAAGAAATAGGAAATGAAGTGGAAAAGAGATCTTCTGGTGCATTGGTGAGTTCTTCCAGTAAGATAAAGCGGGTGGACGTGCAAGGTTATCACTCCAACACTCAAGTTAGTGATGTATACAAAATAATTTTTAGTAAGAGTGGAAAAGATACTTGACACTGGCGTGTGTTGAGCTTATATATGATGAGCAGTTAAAACTATTCAGATCAACTCGATGAATTGTGCAGTTTTATATTTGATTATATTAGACGGTGGAAAAAAGGTCGAAGATTGTGGTCACATAATTTGTATTTGACTAACGTCTCAACCATGGTTTTAAAAAACAGTTTGTGGTCGCGATAAAACGATACATCTGCCGATATTGATATTGTTATCATCATTTTTATGTTAAAGAATATATTATGATTAGTTCATACCGTGGAGATCACAATCAATATTGCAACATCTATAACAACTAAAATCACGGAAACCTTAACACGACGGTGACACAACCGTTTTTTAAAACCTCTGTCTCAACCATTCTTAGCTCTATGTCTTTTATGTTGGGCATTAGGGGTGTTCATTAGTTCGGGCAAATCCGAACCAAATCGGAATCCAAATCAAACCATGGTGTTTAGATCGGACATTGTTTTAGTTCGGGCAAAAACCGAACCAAACCAATAAAATCAGATAATAATTGGTTCGGACAACGGATTTCAAAAATTCTTCCTGTGAGCCCATCTACCCAAACCAACCATATTAATTTATATAATTTATATCATTATAATAGAAACTAGTATAAGATATTCAACTTTAAAAAAGAAGAAAAATAAAACTTCAATAGGGACATTCATAACCTATTAAAAAAACTGAAAAAAAAAAAAAAAAATTTATATTATTATAGAAAATTATTTTATGTAAATTAGAAATTTTTTTAAAAAAAATTGCACATGTATCCTATCAATCCAACTGAATCCAATCCATTATTTTTCGGTTTGGTTTGGTTTGAATTTTATCGAAGAAATATAAAATTCAATCCAAATTAATTCATATATTTTTAATCGGTTTAAGGAACAGATTCTCTTAAAACTGAACTAAATCGACTCGCAAACACTCCTATTTGGCATTTGTCACCTTATGGACGAAACACAAATACGATAGGATGTAAGAAATCACAAATGTGTTGGATTAACGCCAAATGTGTGGTTGAATAGATGAATTGGAACGCAATCCTTGTCAAACCCTTAACTGAGCAAATGTTTACAGATTTTTTTAGAAAAGGACAATGGGTAGCACCTCCACATGAAGAGGTAAAGGTCACATCACCCAAGGGAGGAAAAAGCCAGCGGATTCAGTTTGAGAACGCACATCAAAGCTGTTAAAATGTATGCAAGTGGCACATAAGTTAGGACTCTCTATATTTAAAATTCATCTAAAAAGAACTTTCCATTTTCAATAACAACCCATTTTCATTACTACAAAAACTCACTAATTTTAATCTTAAGTGTTTTGCTAACAGGAATAGCAAAACTCACGAGTTAGGAGTAAACAAAATAACAGGGCAAATAATAATTAAAAAAAAAAAAAAGCAGTTCTAAAAATATTATGATTATCCTCAAGTAGAGAAAATAAAATTACAAAAAAAAAAGTTACATAATATACATGATAGAGTAGTGGCAGGTACTAGTAGAAAAGCATAAGGAAGGACTAGGATGGTAGGGTATGACGTGAAAGAATGAATAGTTTAAGCTTCAACTCAATTCAAATCAATAGCATTGGGACCCGCACACGCATTCAAAATAGGGCTCCAAACCCATTGGACCAAAAACTTTCTATTCCTAAGCCCATTAAGATTAAACGTTCTTCCAACTTTATCCTTCACCACTTCCCCAATGTAACCGCCACCACCGCCGGTACCGTATAAACCTTCGCATAAATCACCGATCTCCGTCGGAGCCGTTGGATCCTCACCGGCGTACCACGCATTCACCAACGGATTCGATGAGAGTTCCGCTAGTTCGTGGGCGATCACGCTCACCATTCCGTCAACTCCGATGTTGCCGTTTGGCGGTGAGAGTTTCCCCGGTCCTCCTCCTGCCATGTACTCTGGAACCGCGAATGGATACGCGCAAACTTCGGGACACTGTGTTCCGGAGTTTCCTACCCAAGCGTAGGGTAGCGTGTAACCTACTTTGGATGGAAAGGTGAAGTAGTGGAAACCGCACACCGCGCGGCAGTATTCGTCCATTGTAACATCCTCCGCCGTTAACACGAGGTAGATTCCTTTCCGGTGATCCACCGGGAAAGGTTTGGATCGAACTGCCGTTGCGATCACGTCCTGGATTGACAATCGCGTGAGATGCTTCCCGTTGGAGTAGCGTCGGTCGGCGTATTCTCCGGCGATGGAGACTGAGCTGGAGATATTTGCTCCGGTTTGGTCCGTGTAAAGAGAAACGGTGCGCCACCAGTCGGAAACAGAGGGGTGAGGTGCGGTGGTGTCGGAGATTGAAAGAAGAAAGTCTTTAATAAGCTGTTTGTGAGGTCTAGCCCAATTTCCGTACCAGATTAGGTAAATGTTGATCGGAGAAGAGAGAACTGGTCCCATGTGGTACTTGAGTTTTACTAGATCGGAAGATCCTTCAAAACGTTTTGATGAAGATAGGGTTCTGAGTGGTGGTAATGGGATTCTAGGATTGAATTTTGTGCTTAGGGTTTGAAAATCACCATTTTGTTCACTCACTGCAAGTGAAAAAACCACGAGTATGGAGAGAAATAGAAGCAAGCTTTGTAGCGGTGACATGTTTGTTAAAATGTCTGTGAGAAGAAAATAGAACTGTGAAGAGAGACTCACTCACTTCACTTGCTATTTGAAGAGTGTTGAATTGAAAATAAGGTGGAGTATTTTAATGGGTGGAGACGGTGGAGTAAGGTTAAGATTTATCAAGATTATAGCAAGATTATATAGTAAAGTAATAATGTAAGGGAGAATGAAAAGGGGAGGCATTTGATTGGGAGGGAAATGTGCTGGAGACAGCTGCCATGTGTGGGCGCACTTTACTGGCCAAAAACAATCATAAATATCTATCTACTTTTTTGTTTTTTGAAATTTTTGAAAAGTGCATATAGATATTTGTGTGTGTAATTCTAAATTTCTAATCTTGTTTGGACTGATATTGTAGAAAATTATGAAAGGTAATTTATCATTTAACAATGGGAATCTTATTTCAACTTGGTCTTTTATTCTGGTACTGTGGTACTGGAATACTATTATTTAATGTGTTTATCTTTTTTGTTGTTAGTGGTTCTTTTATTTTTTACTTTTACCACACTTGGAGATAATGGCTTTTCATTTTGCAGGTGAACGTTGATTATTATTCATCATTGATTCAAGGGAGCAGAAGAAAGTAAAAGGTAGTGTAATTGGTTGGTGGGTATGGTAAAGTTAATAAAGTATGAGGAGGACGTTGTATGTAGGGATGGTTGCAGACTTGGAGGGAATATAGTTCTTCGCCGTGACATGCGTAAATCAGGGCCATAATAAGGTTTGTCAATTTTTATTTTTGTTTTCTCACAGTTATTTTTGTTATTACTGCATGTGTTTTAGTGGGGTTCTAAATTTTACCTTCATTTTTTCTCGTGTTGTTAGTGCCGACTAACTCTTTATGCACATTCACCTTTTTACCGGAAAGGCATATCTAGACAACATTCAGTATAAGTATATTTTTTTTAAGCATTATTTTTATTAAAAAAATCATGTTTTAGAGTTTTTTTGAACAAAATTAAATTGTTGGAAAATAAAATAACTTCCTCTGTTGTGACAAGTCACAACTCACGGGTGTTGGTTTAAGCCAAATTTTCCCTTTCTGGCTTGTCCGGCTTTCATTATAAATTTTGAATTGGTTATTTAATCTCAATTATAGCAAGTTGATAGTGAAGTTGTTGAAAGTTGATGACAATGAAGCATTATTTATCATGGACAAAAAATGATTAGACCATTCTTTATACTATATTTTATTGTATGTTTGTTTGATTGAATTCCTTAATTGAACATTTGGGAGAGAGTAATTACTTTTAGTTAGAGGTATTCGCCGTTCGGTTTATATCGATTTTGAAGTAAAATATCATTCGAGTCAAAGGTAAATGTATTTACGGTTTAGTTCAGTTTTGAATGATTAATTAACAAAATTCAATCCAATCCAATTTAATTCGGTTTAATTTAGATCGGTTTTTTAGATATTCAAATTATAAATTATAACTTTTATTAATATTCTAAAAGGACTAATAAATAATAATAAATAATAAGTTTCACATAATATATAATATATAATATCAAAAATTAATATTATAAGATGAAAATAATAAAAATAAACAAATTAAATTAAACTAATAAGTATTATTAAAAAAAATATATCATCTAATATTAAATTAACACAACATATATATTAATAAAAAAATAAATAAATATAAAAAATATATACATGCGGTTTAGTTTGGATCGATTTTGAAAAATCAATTCGAAATCTGATCCAAACCGAGTAGTTTTTACAAAATGACATCCAAATACATCTATTGCAGTTTTTGATTTTTTTAGTTCGGTTTGCAGTTTTTATTTGAATTCGTTTAGATTTGAACACCCATACTTTTAGTTAGACGTATTAGAGTGACAAAATATTCACAGTTTTTTAGCGGTGATTTATTTTGTTGGACAATCTATTAAAGAGTATAAGGTGATTTATCTCTTTTTTACCTAATTTTTTTAATCCAATCAATTCGAACTTAAAAAATATGTTCAAATTTAAAAAATAAATATAATTATAATAATTTATGTTAAAAAAATATAATTATATATTAATTAAAAATAGTTTTAATAATAATTATTTTGATTTTTTATCAATCTCATTTTATTTAATATATTGAGTTTTTATAGCATTTATTTATTTATTTATTTATTGAGTTTTCTTTATAGTATTTTTTATTTTTATTAATATTAATGAAAAAAATTAGACCTTTTAAAATTTGGGGCTTTCCAAAATTTGAAGAATTATATTGTAAGGCTTGTTGCTAGGATTGAGTTTAAAATTCTTTATAAATTATATCAATCACATATTGTTGGAGATTGTTATTTGAAATAATTATTAGTACTAAGAAGATTTGTATCATATAAGAGTGTTGTGCTAGAGATTGTGTGATGAACGTGCCTCCACCGATATCACCATCGGTGTCAATATCGGTGGAAGTTTTGATGATAATGTCTGAATTATGAGACACAGATCTAGTGACTAATGATGGAATTTCGAATCAAACTAATCTGGCTTTCCATGCAAGGCCTAGTTCTTCAGGCCATGCAACACCGAGACTGTATGCATCCCCATTTTAAAACAAGTTGGCGCATTAGATGCAGTCAAGTAAGAAAGGGAATGAAGGATCATACAAGAATGCAGTCACAATGGGAGATCTTATATGCATGCAAGAAGACAATGTGGAAGAGGATCAAGAGCAAGAGGGAACCAAAGAGATTGACACAGATGGAATGAAAGTTAAAGAATGTATTATTAGGGGGAATGAATGCTCTCAGTTTGTGTTCTCCAAAACTAAAGAAGAATCCACAGACCTTGGAGGAGGGGAGTAATTGTCAAACTGTTAGGGAGAAGGATATCGTACAAAGTTTTAGAAACAAGGCTAAAGCAAATGTTGTGAGGATATGGATCATAACATTATTAATCTGAGTAATGACTATTACCTAGTGGCCTTCACCCATGAAGAAGATAAGAATGCATCGTTAGCGGATGGTCTGTGGTTGATCTATAATCACTACGTGACTGTTAAGGATTGACGTCCAGACTTTCATACTGAAAGTGATACCATTGATAATGTGGCAATATGTATCTGAATTGCAGGGTTATTGTAACGCTCCATTTTGTCCGATTTATTTAATTGAGTCGATTTAATTATTTTCGTTTTTATATTATTTTATTCTTGACTTTTATTTGACAACATATTATTTTTCATGGTTGTTATGTTTTATCGCGTTTGAGAGCGTTTGCGAGATATTTGAGCTGAGGGGTAAAATGATCGGTTTGAGGGGTTAGATATTTTAGAAAAATTAGATATTTTTATATAAGTAGAAATAGAGGGGAAAGAAAAAGAGAAAAGAAGAGAAAGAGAAAGTAAGGGAAAGAAGAGGAAGGAAAAGAGAGGAGAAGAGGAAATCTTCAATACTCCGTTTCAAGCGTGAGTAATCGGGTAAGGGTGAGAAGTTTCGATTATATCTTGCTTGTGTATGTATATGTGTTGTTTGTTGTAATTGTTTTGGTTGTTTCACAACTTTTTTCTTATTGATAATTTGTGATCAATTAGATAGAAATCGATGTTTTCGCGGTTGAAATGTGATATAAATGTGGTAGAATACTTGTTGTTATGATTGGGGAATGTTTTGGTTGTTATGTTATGGTTTGATAGTGTTTTGGTGGACGAAATGTTGGTTTTGGGGTGAATAACAGCGCTGCTGGGATTCTGAGTTTTCCAGGGTTCGCCTAGCGAACCTGGGGCGAAGCGAAAGCGAATCATTTTCGAGGGTTCGCCTAGCGAACTCGTCAGCAAAGGTCAGCGAATGTTCGCCAACGACGTTCGCCTAGCGAACTTTGTATCTTTTCAGTTCTGTTTGGTGCTGCCTTGGTTCGCCCAGAGGTTCGCGAAGCGAACGGCAAGGCGAAGGTTCGCCTAGCGAACTTTGTGTCTGTTTTGGTCTGTTTGTCGTTTCGCCTGGACATTCGCCTAGCGAAGGTGGTAGCGAATACTCGCTAGAAGGTTCGCCTAGCGAACATGATAGTTTGTGCAGTTTTGTTTCCTTCATAACTTTTGATCCGTAGCTCGGATCGAGGCGCGGTCGGATGCGTTGGGAAGCTAATGAAATGTTCTTTCTTATAAAAAATGGTTTTGAGATTAGTGGCCGATTTAGTTGTGTTGGGAATTTGGAAATGTGTCGTTTTGTCGACTTTTACCGTCGTAATTGTGTGCGATTGATGTGTTATCATGCAATATGTTTTGATATATATATAACGTATAGTTTGTGTGCTGTTATATGATGTGAATGCATGTAATGAAATGTTGTGATGATGGTTTGTGGCCTTATGGCAAATAAATGCTTTGTATTGTGTTTGATTGTATATGCATGATTATGGATGTTGGAATGGTTCACATGGTTGTATATATGTATGCATTTGATTGTCATGAGTCATTGTATGCCAAGCATCATGATATGCATTCTTGTGATGTTGTGTGCCCTAGTGGGTGTGAACGACGAAACGATTCCAGAGGGAATATGCTATAACGGTCGTGAGCCTTAGACAAAGAGGACCTAAAGCGACGTTATAGACGATCGTGAGCCTTATACAAAGAGGACCTAAAGCGATCAGATCGTGAGCCTTATACAAAGAGGACCTAAAGCGATTCATAAACATCGTGAGCCTTATACCAAGAGGACCTAAAGCGACGGGGAACGTCGTTTGCCCGACGGGGAGTTACACTAAGTAACAAGCGATGATTCCAATAATTCTTGAGTAAATTAATGATGAGATGATGGATGGATGGTACCGCATTGCATTGCATAGTGTCGTTGTGTCGGTCTCTGTGCATGTGCATAAATCATGATTGGATTGATTATGTGTGAAAAATCATGAATGGATTGATTATGCGTGGAAAATCATGAATGGATTGATTATGTATGGAAAATCATGAATGGATTGATTACGTGTGAGAGATTGTGAATTGATTGATTATGTGTTGAGCTTGTGATAACATTGGTGATTTGATATGCATTGGTGATAAATGCGTTGGTTATGGATGATATGTTTTAGGTATAGACATATGCTGTGTTTTGTGGGGATGTTGTACATTGCAATGATTGTATTAATTCTCTATGGTATGCTATATATATATGAATATACGTGATGTGGTGGTGTGTTTCCATAGGTTACAACTTTGGCATGCCTTATGTGCGAATATGTGATTATGTTGGTATAATTGATAGGTGCTATATTGTTGGATTATTAGAAATATGTTAAGTATCTGTGGCATGCTATACGTATTAATATGTGATGTTTGTGGTGAGAATAATTATGTATGTGAATTTCTATGTGTTTGCATATTATTATGCAATCTTGATCTAGTTGTTATTTCTCACCCTTCTGTTGTGGTTTGTTGCCCTACGAGGCAATTGCAGATTAGTATCTTGGAGGCTTTTGTGAAGATTAGTTCTCCATCCTTTTGTCGGTCTGTCTGCTCTGATACGTAACACGGGAGGCGGGGAACGCTTTTGTTATATATGTATACATTTGTTGGATCTATTTTGTATTACCTTTGTATGAATATTTTGATGTTATAAAACAATTTATTTTGTAAAACAAGTCAATTATGGATCTTTCCGCTTTATTCCATAATTGAACTTTCCTTTTGTTGGAAAAAATTTTCCTTTTATGTTTATTCCATTTTGTGTTATGTATCAAATGTATGAGTAAGGATTGTATTTTCTTTCTTTAAATGTGCCATCCTTGTTTCTGTCTAAGGATACAAATTTTATTCACTCTGATTTATTTATGTATTATTTATCCGCGATGGGAATTGGGGTTTTACAGTTACCTATTGAATATTATGATCCAAGAGTGTTACATTTTATAGGAAACAAAGTTGGTCGTTCTATTAATGTGGACAAAAACATGATGCAACATGAAAGAAAAAAATATGTTAGGATATGTGTGTAGGTCAATCTTTCCAAACTTCTGTTGGTCATGTTCTCCATCAAAGGTAGAAAATATAAACTAGAGTATGGGGGTTTCCATTTATTATGTCTTAGATGTTGAAGGTTTATGCATTATAAGGAGGGATGTCAGGTAGCTGCTAAAGGGATGAATGTGGAGATAGACCATGGAGTTTCGAAGGCTCAAAACACGGAGCAATGTGCGACCAGTAATATGAAGGATTGAGGAGTGACAGGAGAAACGGGAGAATGGCCATGGTAAGTTGTCCAAAAGTAACAAAATGGAAGGAGGGGAATGGAAATAATAAAAAAACCAGTAGACAACATTAAAGGATGTGACCCAAATATCAGAATCTCGCTTTATTACTTTGAACAATGACATTTTGGAATTAAATGGGTTTAATGAAGAAAATTATAATATGCAAGATATCAAAATCGACAAAAGAAATGACGATGGATGGAAAGAGAAAGTAGTTGCAGACAAAATAAGTGGGTCTTTATTACATCGCTGAATAACCTGGTAATTAATGATAAGGACATTATGGGGCAATCACAGGGCATTAAATGAGAATATTTATAGGAAATAAAGTTGGCCGTTCTATTAATGTGGACAAAAACATGATGCAACATGAAAGAGGAAAATATGTTAGGATCTGTGTGGAGGTTAATCTTTCCAAACCTCTGTTGGTCATGTTCTCCACCAAAGGTAGAAGATATAAACTAGAGTATGAGGGTTTTCATTTATTATGTCTTACATGTTGAATGTTTATGCATTTGAAGGCTCAAAACGTGGAGCAATGTTCGACCAGTAGTAGGAAGGATTGAGGTGTTACAGGAGAAGCGGGAGAAAGGCCATGGTAAGTTGTCCAGAAGCAACGAAAAGAAAGGAGGGGAGCAGAAATCAAAAAAGGAAACCAGCAGACGACATTAAAGGATGGGACCGAAAAATCAGGATCTCGCTTTATTACTTTAAACAATGACATTTTGGAAGTTAAATAGGTTTAATGAAGAAAATTATAATATGTAAGATATTGAAACTGACAAAAGAAATGACGATGGAAGGAAAGAGAAAGTAGTGGCAGACAAAATAAATGGGTCGTTATTGCATCGTTGAATAACTTGGGAGTTAATGATAAGGACATTATGGGGCAATCATGGAGCATTAAATGAGAATATTTAGAAGAAGCAACCTTTGTCGGGCACTAACAAGGACAACAATCTGGTGGGCAGGAGACAGGAAAAGACAAAAAAAGGAAAAGGTAAAAGGACATCGAAGAGAACGAGAGGGTAACCAAAAGAAATTTGTGGCAGGGAAAAAACTGGCTATACGTGGACAAAGGAATTTCAATGAAAAAACATTGGATCAATCAAGAAAAAACTTGAAGAAAAACATGGACAGTATCAACTCGTGGACTTTTTGGCAGGCGAAAATGTTATTTTGACAAGAAAAGAAAAAATCAGTAAAATTAATTTGGGAAGAGCTAAAGAAAGTGGCAACTTATTTATTAAAGGCGGTGAAAATGATAAGAGAGGAAGGAACATTGTTTTCGAGGGAGATAATAACAATATGCACTGCAATGGGAGTATACCACCGGACAATGATCCAACAAAGACAAGAACACAAAGTATTATCATCTGAAGACAATAACAAGGAGAAGGAAGAATGTGATTATTATGTTGAAAGATGATAATGGTAGCTGGATTGGAGATGGTGAGCAACTTAAGAGTTTGGTTAATAACTACTATAAAAAGTTGTTTAGCATTAGTGGAAATGGCAAATGTAGAAGCAAACTCATATCTAATATCCGAGTTTGGAGGAAGCTGACATTGTTAAACTCGATAGTCATGTAACTAATGAAGAAATTAAAAAGTCTCTTTTTGATATGAAACTGTGGAAAGTTCTAGGTCCAGACGGATTTCCAACATGTTTTTATCAAAATTTGTGGGATATTGTTGGTAAGAATGTCTAAGATTTTGTCCAGAAAATATGGGAAAAGGTTGATGGGATTGCAGATGTGAATCAAAGTGATATTTGTCTTATTCCAAAAGTTAATCATCCCACTACAGTTATGTGATTTCGCCCTATATCATTGTGTAATACTAGCTACAAGGTGGTGAGCAAGGTGATAGTGGGAAAATTAAAGAAGCACATGGATAGATTGATCTCTCTGTAGCGAGCGATTTTGGACGCGGTTCTTAAGCGCTAGTCGCTCTCTGCGGTTTGAGCTTTGACTACAGGTCGATTCGTTTTTTATCCTATTGTGAGCTGAATAAGGAAGGGAAATAGATGTCTCCAATTAACCCTGCTTTGCATACTGAGTTTAAACAGCGGTCTGTTAGGTTACGGATGCTATCAATGTGGGGGGGGTCTTTGTACTGGTTATTTGTATTTTCGCCAATACGGTTTTCTTTCTTTCTAGGACTTTCTAGCGGGGAACAAGGGTTAGGATGTTAGGACTGATGCTTTTGAATTACTGCTTTTGATTGATGGAGATATGGGATTTGGGTTTTTTGTTGATTGCGCTCGCTAAGATCTTTTCTTTCGATCTTATGCCTACGTATTCCCGTTTACCGAAATAGGGAAATCAGAGCGTTCGTAGTTCCTCCTATTCTATGGGAGGAAATTGGTTTTTTTTTTGGTGTCTTGTTCAAAACCCAAGACGTGAAGCGAAAGGTGGTTTGTATCTTGTTCAAAGTCCAAGATGTGAAGTTGAAGGGTCTATTTGTGTCTTGTTCAAAGCCCAAGACATGAAGCTGAAGGACCTCGACTTTAGAGAGAATTTGTCATCTCTAAAGAACGGTTTGTCTGTCACAACTGTTGGGTGACTGGTTATAAAGGAGAATTACTTTAACCGGGATACGCGGATCCTAGCAATGCCATAATCTCCTTTAAAGGGGATTTTAACCTGAAGGAGAAGACTTTAACTCAGTGTAGAGCGATGCTATCTTTCCTTAGGAATTTATCATGCTAAAAGAGGGACAGTGGCATGGATGTAGATGATCCAGAGGCTTGCCGCTTACAGCGATTAGATGAAGGGAAAAGAGTTGTTGATGTTTGTGTACTGTGAAAGAGGCACAGCTTTGATGCTAAAAGGTTGATTGGATCAACCAGTGGTTTTCTTATACAAAGCCTAAGAGGAGGCTATTAGCCCAACAAGAGGGAGTTTTTATGTGTCTCGTACGAAGCCCGAGAGAGAGGCTAAAAGGGTTGACTCGACAGGAGAATCTTTTATACTCAACAAGAGAGTGTTTTTGTATCTCGTACGAAGCCCGAGATGGAGGCTAAAAGTTTGACTCAACAAGAGAGTCTTTGTATCTCGTACGAAGCCCGAGATGGAGGCTTAAGGGGTGATTGACTCAACGAGGGAGTCTCTTATGTGTCTCGTACAAAGCCCAAGAGAGAGGCTAAACGTTGTTTGACTCCGCTGGGGAGAATTTTGGTATCTCGTACAAAGCCCGAGATGGAGGCTAAACATTTGCTTCGCTGGGAAGAATTATTGAACAAAGCCCTAGAGGAGGCTATGGTAACTGTTTCAGTTAAGTGACAGGTCCAGTATACTGATTTTAAAAGATAAAATCAGTTCTTATATGAGCAACACTGTACTCAGGGATTTGATTTGAGGATCCGGGTTATTCCTGTTCTTTAAGGAAGCGGGAAATCTGAAGGGTATTGAGACTGTCCGAGTCTACGGGTTTCCTTCCTATTTAACGAAGGGGTCACTTGAGAATGTCTTTGAGACTCAAGGAAGTTAGACTGTCCGTGTCTAGAGTTTTATCTTTTGTACTATGCTTTGAGAAACAGTAGTAGACTCTTTGAAAGGACTGTTCTATGGAGATGATTAAGTTCTGTTCCTATACCTCTAGGAGGTCGTTGGGACAATTTGTACGAAGCCCAAGAGGAGGCTGGAAACTTTTAAGAAGCCGACGGGTCCTTGTACTAAGCCTAAGAGGAGGCTATCATTCTCGAAGGAAGAGATCATTATACGAAGCCTAAGAGGAGGCTGTGAATACTTCTAAGAAGCCGTAGGGTCCTTGTACGAAGCCCAAGAGGAGGCGGGGTTGCTTTGAGGAAGCCTGTGGGTCCTTGTACGATGCCCAAGAAGAGGCCGATGCTTTTAAGAAGCCCGTGGGTCCCCAAACCTCGAGAAATTCAAGGCAAGCTATTCACAAGGAATAGGTCAAGTCAGGAAAGTTCGAGAATTTGGAAGAAACTCAAAGATGCCATTCACGGAGAAGACATTCATCTTTCGGAGTAGAGTTTCTTAATAATTCCTAATGAGGACAGCCGAAGAGAAGACTGTATCTGGTGATCCTATTGGGGATCTAGTTGTCTATTTCTACGAATAAACGAAACGGCGTCACCTAGTTCTAGACGTAGTTGCCGGGGAAACTCTAAATATCTATACTATTATTACACAGTTGATATGAGTTTATGAAAGAAGACTTACAACGAAACAGCCCCACAATACAGTTATATGTATATGAGTTTATGAAAGGAGACTTACAGTGAAACAACCCCACAATACAGTTATATACATATGAAAGCGGTAAATGAAAGCGGGTAAACACTTACTCGGTTGTAGAGCTTCCATGCTGTTTGGTTAGTTGTTCAACAAAGAAAGATTGAAAACAACAGTATATTCAAAATCAAAGGAGAAAATGCTTTGAAAAAGAAAGATTTGGGGCTTACAGCTCAAGGAGAGGCCCAGGGTTTTATCAGTGAGCGCACTGTTGAATTTGTACAGAGGGACTTATACAAGTGACTGAGGCGCAAGAAAGGTTTTCTGTACAAAGGGATGGGTCTTACACTCTATCAAGAGGCCCAAAGAGTTTAAAGAAAATAAATGGGTCTTACAACACGAGGGTAGACCCATTGGTTAGTTTTGAAAAGGGCGACGGTCGCACCGAGGTTTTGGAAACACCGTGGGACTTATACAAGTGACTGAGGCCCAAAATTTTGGTATTTACAAAGGGATTGGGTCTTACACTCTATTAGAGGCCCAAAGAGTTTAAAGAAAAGAAATGGGGCTTACAACACGAGGGGAGGCCCATAGTCTTTATTTTCAAGATGAATATTCACTTTTAAAATGCTTAAAAACAATTAAAAATGAATTTATTCACAAAAATATCAACTATATTAAATAAATAATATAAATTTGATTTTTTTGTAGAATAAAATATTTTACTATTTTTGTGATTTTTCAGAAAAAGAACCAATAAAAAATAATCAAAATTGAGGGAGTTATTAATTTTCCAAATTATTAAAAAATAATAAGAAAATATAAAAAAGAGGGGTTGGGTCTTACACTCTATTAGAGGCCCAAAGTGAATTTTTGTACAAAATATGGGACTTACAACTCAGGGAGAGGCCCAAAATATTTTCAGTTTGAAAATGGCGATCGCGCCGAGATTTTTAACGTATCGGGACTTATACAATAACTGAGGCCCAAAATGGTTTCGTTAAAAAAATGTTGGGTCTTACACTCTAATAGAGGCCCAAGTGTTTAAAAATGAAAAGAAATGGGACTTACAGCTCAAAGAAAAGTCCAGTTGATTTTCGTTTGAAATGGCGATCGCGTCGAATTTTGCTTTTAACGCAAAGGGACTTATACAATAAGTGAGACCCAAAATTGTTTTGGTTAAAAGGGGATTGGGTCTTACACTCTATTAGAGGCCCAATAATTTTAAAAAAGATTTGTTAGGGTAAAAATCAAAGAAAATCCCAATTTCATTTTTTAGGCATTTTTTCAAGAAAAATTAAGTAAAAAATGATAAAAATATCAAATAAAATCATTAAATAATGATTAAAGTTTATGAAAAAAAATATTTTATCAACATAAATATTTAAAATCATTTTGGTTTTAAAAATCAAGAAAAAAAAAGAAATCATTTTAAAAGCATTTAAAACAATTTAAAACACTATTTTTAAATATATTAAAAATAATATTTTTTTTTGTGATTTTTTTGGATTAAAATATTATGGGGTACGAATTGGAAAACGATGATTTTTTGCTATGTGAAAAAAATTGGTTGAGTTTTGAAAATAAAAAGTAAGAAAAAGAGGAAAGATATCAAAATATCATCTCCGACATTTCTTTTGGGGTAAAAACGAGTACCGAAACTTTAATTTTCAACACGTTTTTATCAAATTTCAAACACTCATAACTCTCTCAATTTTTATCGGAATCAAAATCCGGAAGTACCTACCTGACCGATTTTTCGCAAAGAATCCGATGGTATTACTCACGCGCACGGAAAATCGACGCACAAAATGCAGAAAAACTGCTATCGTTTTTGAAAATATCGTTCCGCGCCGAATTTCCAACACGCGTAACTCTCTTGATTTTTATCGGAATCAAAATCCGGAAGTACCTACCTGGCCGATTTTTCGCAAGGAATCCGATGGTATTACTCACACACGCGGAAAATCGACGTATAAAATGCAGAAATTAAAAAACAAAAACTGCTATCGATTAAAAACATCGTTCCGCGTTGAATTTCAAACACGCGTAACTCTCTCGATTTTTAACCGAATCAAGATCCGCAAAAGCCTATCCTGACCGATTTTTCGCAAGGAATCCAATGGTATCGCTCACGCACTCCTAAATTCAACGTACAAAACACAGCGATAAAAAAACCAGAGCTGCTACGTGTAAAAACATCGTTTCGCGTAAAATTTCCAACTCGCGTAACTCTCTCGATTTTTAACCGAATCAAGATCCTCAAGAGCCTATCTTGACCGATTTTTCGCAAGGAATCTAATGGTATTACTCACGCACACGGAAAATCGACGCACAAAACGCAGAAATTAAAAAACAAAAACTGCTATCGTTGTTTTCGACGCCGTTTCGCGTAAAATTTCCAACGCGCGTAACTCTCTCAATTTTCATCGGAATTGAAATCCGTAAAAACCTATCTTGACCGATTTTTCGCAAGGAATCTAATGGTATTATTCACGCACTCGGAAACTCACTGTACAAAGTGAAAAAACAGAACCGCTATCGTTAATTCGACGCCGTTTTCGCGTAAAATTTCCAACGCGCGTAACTCTCTCAATTTTCATCGGAATTAAAATCCGTAAAAACCTATCTTGACCGATTTTTCGCAAGGAATCCAATGGTGTTACTCATGCAAACTAAAACTTAATGTATAGAACACACCAATCACAAAAAATCAGAACTGTACATGTTTTAAAATAACCAAAATTCCACAAAACGAACATGTCAAAATGGAAATAGTGGGAGGATCACAACATACACATTAAGGACTACATTTTTGCCTCAAGAATTGTTCAATATGATGCATGTATGTGGACAACAAAGGAAAGCATGATTCAAAGAATTCAAGTTGTGGATTTTACCTCTTTTTTTGGAGATTTTGGGCAACCTTCCAAGTGCTTTGTTCCAGAAATAATTTGATGCTTTTGACAACCTCAAATGACCTCTTAGAAGCTTTTAGGATGGTTGGAATCGGCTGGAAACCTCTGGAGCAAGTTTGTGCACTTTCTCGCGAAATGGTCAAAAACGGCCAAAATGCCAACTCTCTCAAATGGTGTTCCAGATGTGTGGAACCATTTGGGATAGTTCAAGGATGATATTTAGAGTGTGTTTGAGGTTTTATCTGGTTTGGAAAGTGACTGAATCAAGACATGGCTTGAAAAATGCAAAAAGTGCCATTTTGAGGTTTTGAGAGGTGACTTTGTGATGTTGTGATTACAGGTCACTTTTGATGGTTTTGCACAGCTTACATATGATATATATGAGGTGTGTGTGTGATTAGTTTGAGTGGAATTGCTCTCTAGCTCAAAAACTCATAATTTCCTTACTAATGAAGGCATTTTGGAGTGAAAGAGAGAATTTGAGGAAAACATCTGTTTGATGGCTTTGGTGTACTCAAACTGAGCACAAATGAGCTCTATTTATAGTAGAGCAAGTTTGTTTTGGGATCCACAGTGAATGGCAACTGCAGCAGGTGTTTGTTCCATGTTGGCCAACGGAAATGCAAGTCTCCTCTAGCCATTGACTAGAGGTTAGGGCACAGGCTGCTGGTTCCCTTGGTCTTGGATAAGTCTTGACTAATTTCATATGAGAATGGCTCAGTACATGCCACCTCTAAGCATCCATTAAATGCTCCAAACCAAAATTGGAGTTCTGTCCCTCTTTTAGGGATTTCTAGGCTTTGGCATGCTTTTCTTTGTTCCTTGGACTTGGGAGGTTCATGGATCAGATCATCCCACTTGGATTTGATCCTTAGATGTGTCCAAACTGATGACAAGGCTTGAAAATTCGTGTGGCACAAAAAATGTGCAAATCTGCCTTGTAAAATTCAGCTTCAGCAAGGCCTTTTGTAAGATCCATAACTCCTTGCTCGAGTATGCTACATGGACGTTCTAGGAATTTTCGGAAAGCTTATATGACGTACTTCAACTTTGATGTTTAACATTAGACCTGGTTCAACTTGGATCATGGAGAAAAACAGCCTTGAAGTTGGGACATTGTGCTGAAAAATGTCAATTTTAACTTTTTAGCCATTTTGATCCAAGCATAACTCAAAATCCTTAATGAATTGGACTTAGGTCTAGTTGAAGTTTTTGTAGAGGGTAATGAGGGCTACAAATCAAGATTTGGATGGAGAAAAATGGCTTTGTGGTTTAGGAGTTATGATCCTCCAAAGTTGGTACCCTTGCCACTTTTTTTCATAACTTAGAAAAATTTCTAAGTTTTTATGGTTACCCCTTTTACAAGTTATCCCACTTTCTTTGATTTTTCTTGATGAATGATGATTCCAATCACACATTAACATCATTTTAGGGTTAAAAAACCATTTTTATGAAAAATCTCAAAAAGTCAAAGTTTGACTTTTGTGCACAGTTGACTTTTTATCAGATGAATTCCAAACTGTGCGATTCTTCAGGAAATCATGTCCTTGACCTAAATCAAAATTGATGGACATGTTCCATGGGTGTTATAGGGAGTATTTAATCGTGTCCCACGGCTCGGGAGCATGTCCTGGTCAAAAGTCAAAGCTACAGTTGACTTTTCTCGCGAAACCCTAATTGTGGTTCAGATGAAAATAAAACTTGTTGCTCAAGCTTCTTGGGTCAATCCATTGTTGCAAATGGATCAACGTGGTATGTTGGAGACCCTCAAATCATGTCTTGAGGTCTTGGCTCATGATTTGTCCCAAAAGTCAACTTAGGGGTGAATTAGGTCAAGAAACCCTAATTCCTGATTTTTGATGTATGCATCCCCTGAGGCTAAATTGACTCGATGATGGGGTTTATGATGTTTCATGGAGCATTTTAGGTTATGCTTTGAAGCATTGGCTCATGCCCAGAGGAAAATTTCCATCTGGAGGCCCTAGTCGACCAAACCCTAATTTGGTGACACTGGCGATCCTGAGGCTTGATCCACCTAGAAGGGAGCAAACTTGTGCTTAATCCTTGAAGTGGGAGTCCTCTTGATCCTTTGTGGATATTTGAGAGGCTAGACAAGTTGAAGATCATGTCATTCCTTGATTGATCCTTTGTCTAAGAGCTCTGCGAGGGCTTGAAACCCTAAATCCTGTTTGTAGTGAATGCTCACCCACCTTTGGGGAGACTAATGAGGTATGATGGTCCATCCATATTGTGATGATGATTTGCACAATGATGGGAAATCTTAGTGGTCAAAATTTGGGGTATGACAGATGCCCATATTTAATCTTCTTGGGCCCGAAGGTGTGAATGGCGAAGGTATTCGGGCATTCGGGGTGTAAGAGGATTAAATATCGGAATACCCGAAATTTTGATGGTGGTTATGAATGGTAGCTTACACATTCATCTTCTTTAGCTAAGCGATGATGCTTAGAAAAGGTAAACTTCCCCTCGATCCTGGTCTTCAGCCAAGGAACTGGTCTTAGTTTCTAATGTAAACTTCCCCTCGATCCTGGTTTCCTACCAAGGAACTGGTCTTAGTTGCTGAAATAAACTTCCCCTCGATCCTGGTTTCCTACCAAGGATCTGGTCTCGGTTTCTGATATAAACTTCCCCTCGATCCTGGTTTCCTACCACGGACCTGGTCTTAGTTGCTGAAATAAACTTCCCCTCGATCCTGGTTTCCTACCAAGGAACTGGTCTCAGTTTCCTTTTGAAATAAACTTCCCCTCGATCCTGGTTTCTTACCAAGGACCTGGTCTTAGTTGCTGAAATAAACTTCCCCTCGATCCTGGTTTCCTACCAAGGAACTGGTCTCAGTTTCTTTTGTCAATAAACTTTCTTGACAGGGAACGCCGTTAGTAGCGGTTTTCCTTCAAACTTCTCGCCGAATTTTCCTGGGGAGATGCCATTTGAGTGGAAAAAGATTTGATGTCAGACTTGCTGGGGAACCCAATCGTCTGAGCTGTAGAGGTGCACAAACTTCTCTGTTTTGGAGACGTCATTTGTCTATTCTACTGGGGAAAGTGAGTCTCTTGAGAGACTGTTTTCGTTTGGGGGGTTACATCATACTTTTCTCGAGATCTTTCCGGAGAAACGCCCTATGATGGGATCCAATTTTGAGGTGCCGATGACCTTTTCATCAGTGGTTTTTTCGGAGAAAAACTGCCGTACCGCCGAATCTCTGATTAAGAGGCTTTCTCTGGGGATTTTCCTTAATCCGGGAAAGCAAGGATATCGTCTTCGATGGCGAAGAGCGACATTTGTTGAAAGTTTTCTTGTTTCTCAGAGGTTCAAGTTATCAAAGTGGTCAAGGACCGTCTCTAATCCAGAGATAAACGGGAGAGAGATTGCTTAGATGATTCACTTCCTAACGAGGAAAGGTCTGACAACTCGATTGAGAGGACTTATCACTAGGGGATAAGAACGACTAGAGTGATAGTGATGCAATATGAATGTGAATGCAAATCAATAATGCATGATGTATATATGTATATGCGGACAAAACTGACGCAACATACAGACTAAGGGATGAACACGATTGGATACTCGGCCACCGCGGGGCGTGTAGAAATATCACTGGTTCAAGATAGCAATTCTGCCTTGCTTAGGAGAAACGGTCCCTGTTGGGGGTGACGCTGGTCGGGCTTAGGAGATGAGAACTCGGCCGAAGATGTCAGATGGAACATGGTCTCTGACATTATTGATCCTTCATTCAGGCATACTTGTTTAGAAGGAGTACTTTGATTCTGCACTTTGAGGTTCGAACACCTTTGGAGACGCGATTGATGTTCTTTCGATGTTCAACAGTCAAAAGAAATTGCCATCTTTATTAAAAAGCAGAAAAAGTTTTAACAAGTAAATTCATTTTTGTTTTATTTCAAGAATCGTTAATCATGTTAACAACGTCGTTCTGTAAAGCTAAAACAAATAAGAATTACAAACAAAAGCACAAGGGCCCAAATTTTATTGATAAGATGGAGATCAGCCAAACGCGTGATTCCAAAGAGTATTTACAAAGTTTGAAAATGGTAATTTACAGGGAAAAGTGCTACATTGAAACATAACGACCACTATCCTTCTACCAACTTTGAATTCGGGACATCCTGAGCTTCTGTCGAAGATGACCTTGACTGGAGTTTTCCTCCGATGGATGCTGTAACTGCTGCTGAGGGACTTGCCTCTGTTGAACATAGTTACTTGCCATTATCCCTAATTTTTGCCTGGATTGTACTTTGATGTTTCCAATCCACCGGGATGATTTTTTTCATGTCTCTAACTTTTGCCTGGACCGCCCTTTCGGGTTTTCAATCCACCAAGACATTTTTTTTTTTTTTAGTTTAGGCGAAGTATTTCTTGACTACATCAACATTCGTGGGGTAGGCAAATTCCTCTTCGTCCATGGTAGCAAGTCTCAAGGCGCCGCCTGAGAACGCTTTCGTGACCACACAGGGGCCATCATAATTTGGGGTCCATTTGCCCCGAGAGTCAGTGAGAAATGATTGTATCTTCTTGATCACGAGGTCTCATTTTCTAAAAACACGAGGTCGGACCTTTTTGTCGAACGCCCTCTTCATTCTCTGTTGATACAACTGACCGTGGCATAGTGCCGTGATTCGCTTCTCTTCGATCAGGTTCAGTTTGTCGTGTCGACTTTGACACCATTCAGCTTCGGCGAGCTTAGATTCCATCAATACCCGGATTGATGGGATCTCTACTTCTATGGGGAGCACTGCTTCCATGCCATATACTAGAGAGAAAGGGGTTGCCCCCTGTTGAAGTGCGGATAGATGTTCGATAACCGTGAAGAGCAAAGGGTAGCATTTCGTGCCAATCTTTATAGGTTACAACCATCTTTTGAACGATCTTCTTGATGTTCTTGTTAGCCGCTTCTACCGCTCCGTTCATCTTGGGTCGGTAGGGAGATGAGTTATGGTGTTCGATCTTGAACTCTGCACACAACTCTTTCATCATCTTATTGTTCAAGTTAGATCCATTATCAGTAATGATCTCGCTTGGAACACCATAACGGCAGATGATATTGTTTTTGATAAATCGGACCACCACTTGTCGGGTTACATTGGCGTATGACGCTGCTTCGACCCACTTGGTGAAATAATCAATGGCTACAAGGATGAACCGATGTCCGTTTGAAGCCTTGGGCTCAATCATACCAATCATGTCGATTCCCTATATGGAAAAAGGCCACGGGGAAGAAAGAACTTTGAGATGTGATGGCGGTACATGAATTTTGTCAGAGTATATCTGACACTTGTGACACCTCCTCATGTACTTGTAGCAGTCGGATTCCATGGTCAACCAATAATACCCTGCTCTCAGAATTGTTCTGGCCATTGTGTGTCCGTTGGCATGAGTGCCAAAGGATCCTTCATGAATTTCTTTCATAAGCATGTCTGCTTCTGGTCTGTCGACGCATCGGAGCAACACCATGTCAAAATTTCTCTTATAAAGAGTGTCACCGCTCAGGAAGAAGTTTCCAGCCAATCTTCTGAGGGTCTTTCTATCTTTCCTGGATGCCCCAGGTGGGTACTCCTGTTTCTGAAGGAAGCATTTGATATCGTGATACCAAGGTCTGTCGTCTATGACTGCTTCAATCGTGAAGATGTAAGCGGGTCGTTCAAGGCGCATGATGTCGATCTTAGGTATGCCATTCCATTGACCTACACTAATCATGGAAGAGAGAGTAGCTAATGCATCAGCCATGTGATTCTCATCACGAGGGATGTGATGAAAGTCGACTCTGTTGAAGAAAGGTAACAACCTTCTTGCATAGTCTTTGTAAGGAATCAATCTTGATTGGTATGTGTTCCAATCTCCTTTTATCTGATTGATAACCAGGGCTGAGTCGCCATATACGTCCAAGTTTTTGATCCTTAAATCAATCGCTTCTTCGAGACCCATAATACAAGCTTCGTATTAGGCCTCGTTGTTCGTACATTTGAACGTAAGTCGAGCGGTGAAAGGAATGTGGGTACCCTGAGGGGTAACAATGATTGCCCCAATTCCGTTTCCATAATGATTGACTGCTCCGTCAAAGATAAGTCCCCACTGGGAACTTGGTTCTGGCCCTTCACTGGGTAGCGGTTCATCGCAATCTTTCATTTTTAGATACATGACATCTTCGTCTGGGAAGTCAAACCCGATTGATTCTTGATTGTCAATCGGTTGATGAGCCAAATGATCGGCTAAAATACTTCCTTTAACGGCTTTTTGAGCGTGGTACTCTATGTCATATTCTGATAACAGCATCTGCCAACGGGCAATTCTTCCCGTGAGAGCAGGTTTTTCAAAAACGTACTTGATTGGATCCATTTCGGAGACCAACCAAGTAGTATGACGAATCATGTACTGGCGAAGACGTTTGGCTGCCCAAGCCAAAGCGCAACAAGTTTTCTCAAGCATTGTGTATCGAGTCTCGCAGTCGGTGAATTTCTTGCTTAGATAGTAGATGGCAGACTCTTTCCTTTTAGTTTCGTCTTGTTGGCCAAGTACACATCCCATTGAGTCCTCTAGGACTGTGAGGTAAATGATCAGTGGTCTTCCTTCCACTGGAGGTGATAGAATCGGAGGATTCAACAGATATTCCTTGATACTGTCGAAGGCGGTTTGGCAATCTTCTGACCAAACGCAATCCTGGTTCTTTTTGAGTAACTTGAAGAACGGCGCGCATGTCGCGGTCATGAGGAATATGAATCTGGAGATGTAGTTCAAACGTCCCAGGAATCCTCTGACTTGTTTTTCAGTTTTTGGAGAAGGCATTTCTTGAATGGCCTTGACCTTGTCAGGATCAACCTCAATTCCTTTCTGGCTGACGATGAACCCTAAGAGTTTCCCTGAACGGACACCGAAGGTGCACTTGTTGGGATTCAAGCGGAGCTTGAATTTTCTTAGACGTTCGAACAATTTTGACAGATGTTCAACGTGCTCACTCTCTATTTTTGATTTTGCAATCATATCATCGACATACACTTCGATTTCCTTGTGTATCATGTCATGAAACAGAGTAGTCATGGCCCTTTGATAGGTTGCCCCGGCATTCTTCAAACCGAACGGCATTACCTTGTAACAAAAGGTGCCCCATGGGGTAATAAATGAAGTTTTCTCCATGTCTTTCGGCACCATTTTGATCTGGTTATAGCCCGAGAATCCATCCATGAAGGAGAATACTTTGAACTTTGTTGTGCTGTCAACCAGCATGTCAATGTGTGGTAAAGGAAAGTCATCCTTTGGACTTGCCTTGTTTAGATCTCTGTAATCAACACACATTCTGACCTTTCCATCCTTTTTGGGAACGGGTACGATGTTGGCTAACCATTGAGGATATTCAGATGTAGCAAGGAAACCCGCGTCAATCTGTTTCTGTACCTCCTCTTTGATTTTGATGGCCATGTCCGGGTGAGTGCGTCTCAACCTTTGCTTCACTGGCGGACATTACAATCTCAACGGTAAGTGATGTTCCACGATGCTGGTATCCAACCCTGGCATATCCTGATAGGACCAAGCGAATACATCGGGGAATTCTTTGAGAAGCTTTATCAAACTTTCTTTGATAGTTGGATTGAGCAGTGCCCCAATCCTGATTTCTTTTCTCTCTTGCTCTGAACCCAAGTTTACCGTTTCCAACGGTTCTTTGTGAGGTTCAATGGACCTTTCCTCTTGTCTGAGTAGTCGGGAGATCTCTTCTAGAATTTCGTTGTCATTTTCTTCTTCAGCCCCAAATACCGGGAACTCAAAGTCGGGAGAAGGCATCGGATCGTATGTTTCAACTGGGTTTAAAACAAGCAATCTGCATGACGTGATGATTCGTGTTTAGAAGAGATAGAGAAAATGCAAGTGTGTGCAGTGTTTTATTTTACTGCTTGTTTTTTATTTTTGAATTGTTTTTTTTTAGGATTACCATTTTCTGAAAAAGCAAAAAGAGAAAACAGCAATTAATGCGGAAATTACAGAACGACATTATTTTATTAATGAACAAGTCGAATCTTGAAACTACAGCCCTATAAAACAAAACTCTGTCGCTTTGGGCGAAGCGAAGAGGGAAATTTACAGAAAGCGAGCCCTATCAAAACATCCGTTTCACCTGGGCAGGGTGAAAGGTTAAAGATGGCAATTACTTTGACTGGTGAACGGCCTTCGGGACATCGACAACAACCCATTGGCGGCGAACTGCTCGGTGAATCACAAAGTCTGGCACCTTCCTTGATTTGTCTTCAGAAATGACGCTGATTTCTGGTGGAGCAGGATCATTGGAATCTGTCTCCCAAGCAGAGTTTTCGTAGGAGGATTCCTCTGTTGTATTATGCATAGCATTTGTGCTCTCAGCTGTATCTCCTCATCTAGTTGGCTGGATATCTTCGAGCCTGATACGAGAGCTTTCGGGAGCGGTGTACTTGACCATATAGTCATATTTTCCACTCGGTTGTCCCAAGGTGTCCCACACTTTTTTTGGAACGGGAGGAGTCATCCCTCTCGATGACGTTGACCTCAGGAAAAGCATAGTTGATGAATTCTAGTCCTGCAAATATTGCGAATTCATCTTCATGTTGAGTAGTTTCTGAATGACCTGAGTGTTGATCCCATGACACGGTGGGGATACAGGTATTCTGTTCAATGACGCTCAGCTGAGTTTCATTGTTCGGCTGACTTTCTTGCCCCAAGTCTCCTGGGTAAGGCTGCCATATCGGGCCATAGTAATTGTGATCAAAGTTGTCTTTCATCAGAGTGTCTTCCTCTAATGAATTTGGCGGAGCACGGCATCCTTCCGGATCACAATCTCCGTAGATCATTTCGACATCTGATCTTGGTATAAATCTCGGACTTTCTATAGGAAGGCAAAAAGGCATATGCACCTCTTCCTGAGACATATAACCGTCCTTGTTAAGGTAGGACTTCCATTCTTCATCTGTGTCAGAGGGATCTTCCTCATTGATAGCATGAACTATCTGAGACACTGGGTGAAGAAAACCTCCAATGTGGAAGAAGTTTTGAAGGGGATGAAGACTTTCATCGTTGACAGCTGTCTGGGTACATGTTGCAGAAAAACCAAGACCCTTCTTTGTTTTATTGTCAATGGGAATGACAAGCTGTCCCCATCCTGTCGTATCGGTACTCTCGACCGCTTTGATAGCATCGTTGTATGAGGAAATCGAGGTTCCTCCTTTGAAATGATCGTCCTTGCTCACGATAGCGCTTGGAACTGAGTTCCAATAACCTCCTCGGGTTCTATACCAGTAGATGATGATAAGTTACTCACGAGCAAGGCCTGTTCTCCACAGACTGTGACAAGTAGGCCGTTCTTGACGAACTTTAGCTTTTGGTGGAGGGTTGAAGTAACCGCTCCAGCCTAATGTATCCAAGGTCTTCCTAATAAACAACTGTATGTTGCCCGGATGTCCATGACCTGGAAAGTGACTTGGAAAGTGTGAAGACCAATAGTTATGGGAAGATCAACTTCGCCGATAACCGCTTTTCTGGATCCGTCGAATGCTTTGACGACGACCTCGCTGACTCTCATCGGAGGGCCCTTGAATGATAATTACATCAAGGTGGACTTCGGCATAACATTCAGGGCTGACCCTGTGTCTACCAGTACGCTGGCTAAAGCATCGTCCTGGCAGTTAACTGTAATATTGAGCGCCATGTTATGACGGGGACCTTCTTCAAGTAATTCCTCATCACTAAATCCCAAATTATTGCAGGAAGTGATGTTAGAGACAATGCTATCAAACTGTCTGATTGTTACATCCTGTTCCACAAAGGCTTGTTCCAAGACTTTCTGTAGAGCCTCCCTGTGTGCTTCTGAACTGAGTAACAGTGATAATACCGAGATCTTTGAAGGAGTCTGCAACAGTTGATCGACAATGTTGTATTCACTCCTTTGGATGAGCTTCAGCATCTCATCATCATTTTTCGAAAGGTCGGGATTACTGGATTGACCGACTGGTGGATCGGGAGCTTCTGTCTGAAGTTCCTTTTCTTTGTTAACTTCCCCAACCCCTCGGTTGAAGATTCTACCACTCCGTGTTACTCGACTGATGTCTGCAATGTTCACAACGGAGGGTAATGGAATTTCCTTTCCATTTTCAAATGTCGTTGCACCGTATTTGTAAGGGATAGCCTTAGTTGATTCATACGGTAGTGGTCCCGGTAGATAGATGACTATGGGAACCTTCTGATTTTTCTGACCATCGTAAGTAATCTCGATCCGTTCCTGGTTGGGAACTTTAGATTCATCAAATAGAGGGATGATGGCAAAAACATCCCTGGTCTGGTGACGACCAGAGATGGTGACAACATCCTCAACTTGATCGACAAGGTAATTCGGCGTCCAGTTGATGGGTCCAGAACCCGGATATGGACGAATTTCACCACGGTCCACCTGACCCTGAAGAGCTGCTCTCACCAGGTAACACCCTTGGTTACTTTCCGAACAGACGCTACAACGGTCATAATTGTGTGGTGGCACCTGGCCACGCCCACTTTGAATACAATGTAACCTCACTAGGTTAGCTTCCACTGATCGGACATCCTGACTTGGACGACGAGTAGGATTCCTGTTACTGATACTAATTTGCTGAGTATCTTCGTCCATGTAGATTGGCATCCACCAATGATTTAACAAGTGCTGAAGTGCCTCCTGAACAAGGGTACAACCTCGATCGTTTTCGCAACCTGCTTTACAGCTTTGATAGTCATGTGATGTTAAGAATCCAAGTCGGACCTGCCCAGCATGTAACTCTACCAGGTTGGTATTCATCACGCGAATATTGAAAATCTGAACCATATTGATCTGATAAGGGTTCCTATCATGGTAGTCTTGGATCCATCCAAGATCCATCTGACACTAGAGGGCCTCTTGTATGAAAGAGCATCCTTGTTTGTTTACCGAGCAAATCAGACAGGAACTGTAATCGTGCCGTGGCAGATTATGATACTGGCTTTGCCTTGAGTGCATCGCCACCAAGTTGACATTCATTGCACGGATGCCGTGGCTCTGAATGACATTAGAATTCGTGTAAACCATGTTAACTCCACGAACTCGGTGCTCTTGGATCCATCTGAGATCCATCTGTTCCTATAGAGCTGATTGCACTACCGAACATCCTTGGTTGTCTTTAGAGCAGATATCACACTGGTGATAATTATGAGGTGGCACATGGCCATATCCACTCTGTCTACAATGCATCTTGACCAGATTGGTCTTTAACAAGAGTACATCATGAATTTGATATTCATTGTTAGTCTCTTTCTCAATCAGATTGACTGCAGCTTTCTCATGTTGAGGTAGCGGGTTCGTGAGAATGTTGGGATTCGTATCTTTGAAAGATAAGAGCCCGCTCCTAACAAGCTTTTGCACATCGGACTTGAAATTAAGACAAGTCTCTATGTTATGCCCTGATCCTCCTTGATGATAAGGGCATGTCTGATCCACCTTAAACCAAAAAGACGGATTTTCTGGTACTGTAAGAGGAGACTTAGTCTGGATGTGCCCCTTAGCCAGTAGTAACGGAAATAATTCTGCATACAACATGGGTATAGGATCAAACCCAGATGGTCGTGTTATACGGTTGTTATTGAATGGAGGACGAGCCTGCTGAAGAGGCTGTTGTGTCCTTTGCTGATCAGGTTGGCTCTGCGCAACCTGAGGTTGATACGTAGGAATAGGCGCAAGGTTGACAGCAGGAGTCACAGCCGCTACTGGTTGATATCGACGCCTTTGCTTTCTGAGAGAGATATTCCCAATATCTTGCTCTTTTTTCTTAGGGAGAGCACTACCATATTTTTTAGTACCGCTCGTCGATCCAGTGTCTTTTACCAAACGTCCTTCTCGGACGGCTTCCTCAAGACGTACGCCCATGCCGACCATTTCGGTGAAATCACTGGGCGCACTGGCAACCATTCGGTCATAGTAAAATGAGCTTAAGGTCTTTAAGAAGATCTTTGTCATCTCTTTTTCCTCAAGAGGTGGACAAATTTGAGCGGCAATTTCACGCCACCTTTGAGCATACTCCTTAAAGGTTTCCTTGTCCTTTTGCGACATCGATCTGAGTTGATCTCTGTCGGGTGCCATGTCCAAATTGTATTTGTATTGTTGGACGAAGGCAGTACCAAGATCTCTGAAAGTGCTGATTGTAGCACGATTTAAACCCATATACCATTTGAGTGCGGCACCGGTTAAACTATCCTGAAAGTAGTGAATCAGTAGGTCCTGATTCTCCGTCTGAGCTGACATCCGCCGAGCGTACATCACCAGATGGCTTTGAGGGCAAGAGTTACCCTTGTATTTTTCAAAGTCGGGCACTTGGAATTTGTGCGGGACTTTCACATTGGGGACCAAGCAGAGGTCTGCGGCGTCCTTTCCGAATAAATCCTGACCGCGAATGGCTTGCAGGTCTTTCTGTATTTCCAAGAACTGTTCCTGGAATTCCTCCATTCTGTCAAACATAGTTTCCTTCTTACCAGAAGGTGTCTGTGGAATCTGTCCTTCCGGGACAGTGTGCACCACAGGGGGTGGTACCGTGACTATGGCAGTAAGTCTTGGCGTTTCCCAAAGTTTGTAACCTTCAGGAGTCTTCAGTATGCCCCTGGCATCTTCACTTTCCCGAAGTTTGTAACCTTCAGGCCCAGCGGCTTCTGTTGAGATTCCCTGATCTTCAGTGATCGGCGGAACATATCCTCCCAGGATATAGTTGACAGGCATGCCCCATGGACGATCTTTCGGCATCTGATACCTAGGATCATTCTTCTCCACTATGGGCATTGAGGTGATCTCTGAGATCACAGTTCTTTGTAGCTGAGCTTCTGTCATGGCTTGCATGTCGTTACGAAGCTTTCTCATATCCTCTCTTAGAGCGTCGATTTCTTCTTTCAACTCTCTGTTTTCTTCCTCAAGATCATCCATCTTTTTCTGACGATTGGCCCGAGTATTGTACGAATGAGACAGTTTGACTCTAGAACCGAGACACAAACGTGAGATTCGTAAGTAAGAAGAATGCGTTACGCGAGAATGATGAATGCAATGATTATATTAATTGTTCTTTTGGTTTAATCAAAATAAACTTCGACAATTAGATTGCAAATATCAAACACTGGGGAAACCCCTTTTTATTGAATTCCAAAGGATTACAGAAATGGAAATACAGTAGATTACAAGGTGCGGAAACAGAAACCTAAGCTAATGGGTCCCGAGTCCTCTCTGAGGAGAAACCGGGTGCTGATTCTGATATCTTCCTTTTCTTTTACCGGGGCTCTGGGGCCGTTGTCGGGTTGTCATTCCTTTGCCAAGTGAAAGGAGTGAACAAATTCCTTTGGTCGTCTTGATTCTCTACAGCATGTTGCTCCAAAATTTCAATCAGAGCATCCTTCTCTTTCAGTAATTACTGTATTTTGATGCACTCGACGTCGAGAGTGCGGTACTTGTTCTTCCAAGACCTTCTCTCCCGTTGAACTTTGTTGAGAGTAACCTGAAGCTTTTCAGTTTCCGTCATGAAGTACATGACAAATTCCCTTGGCGGAAGAATTCCGTAACGAGGATAAGGCATCTTTAGCTTGAGAGCTCTAGTTTGTACCCAATGGAGATAAGGCTCCACCGAGACACAGTTTGGTTTTCCCAGAGACTCTCGTCCTTTCTTATGAACATGTTTCCAAGCGTGCACTATTTCCGTCTTTAGTGCTATGTCGTTTTCTCCTTCCTTGAAGAAAAGACCTTCCAGATGAGCGTTGCACGGAACAAGCCTCAACGGGTATCCAAATTGACGAAGAACCAATATCGGATGGTAGTTGATTCCTCCTTTAGTTCCTATGAGGGGTACGTTGGGGAAGTTTCCACAACGGTCAATGATCCTGATTCCCTCATAAATCCTATTACACCAATCTATATCAGAGTTGGTAAGAGACATGATCTTCTGCGACCAACGTAAGACACTCTTGCAATCCCAAAAAGCAGCAGACTTGGGCAAGTGGGAGATAAACCATTTATAAAGCAGAGGTACACAGCATGTGATCTCCCCCCCCACTGTACAAATTTCCCAAGTGTACAGAATGATACGCATCTGCAAGCAAAGTCGGCACAGGGTTTCCAATGAGAAAAACCTTAATGGCGTTGATATCGACGAAGTTATTGATGTTGGGGAACAAAAATAACCCGTAGGTGAGTAAAACAAAGATGCTTTCAAAAGCAGTCCCGTTCCCTATACTAGCAAAGTACAGAGCTTTCTTTGTTAAGAACTGGGCTGGCAAACCTTGGATGCCACCCTTAGTAGTCATGTGAGTCTTGACCTCAGACTCGTCCAAATGAATTGCTCTTGCAATTGTCTGATTCTTTGGAATTTCTTCCAGTCCAGAAAATGGAGCTCGATCGGTAATGTGTAGATCAATCAGATGAGAATACTCCTCCAGCGTTGGTGCGAGCTGGTAATCCGGGAATGTGAAACAGTGATAAACCGGATCGTAGAATTGAATGAGCGCATCCATGATTCCCTCAATCACATGGACTCTTAACAGTGGTAGCAGACCTCCGTGCTTGGCTCTGAAAGCCTCAGGGTTAGTGATCATCCTTGCTAACCTTCTCAAATCCTCTAGCTTTGGAACCTTGAAGGTGTACGTATGAGTTCTCCTTCTACCGAAATCCATTAGCGTAATCCTCTTCTCTGATATTTGCAATCACAGTCTTAGTTTAATTTGAAAAACAGAGAGACAAGAAGAGAAGTTTTTTGAATGTTTTAATGTTTTATTAAATGAATGCATGAATGCAGCACACAAAAACATAGAAAAAACATGGGGTCAAAGGGTCGTTGTCATGAAGTCAAGGCTCTACCCATCCCCAAAGGTTTATACTAGGGTGATTTTTGTACCTGTACTCATTATCATCAGCTCCTCCCAGGAAAGCAAAATAATAAGCGGATCGCCAGCGAGTTGTAGAGCAATCTTAGAGTAAGTGCCATTCACCGAGAATAGATCACCAGCCTCAAATGAGGGTAGTATCGCGTAACAACTATTTCTGATAGTTTCCGCACTACGAAAGGGTTTGGCTCCTCAGCTTCTCAGACTTAACAACCGGCCCATTGGCTAGAAGAGTGAATGGGTTGCGTTGGTCAGCCTCCACTGAGGTTGATGGTCGACCCCGTCGCCATCACTTATCTTAAGTGTATACTCATTCTCACCACATGCGGCATCACACGCATTCCCATTAGCAGAAAAATAAACACGTATAGCAATTAGGAAAAGCAGTATATATATTTGTCCTAAACATCCTAGACCTTTAAAGCTAAGAATCCTAAGTTCCTGACAGAAAATGGGTTCCCCGGCGGAAGCCCCAATCTGTGGTTTTCACATAAGTGAAGAAAAAGGAAAAAGGAAAAAGAAAGACAGGCCCCACGGTGGGCGCCATTTTTGTAGCGAGCAATTTTGGACGCGGTTCTTAAGCGCTGGTCGCTCTCTGCGGTTTGAGCTTTGACTACAGGTCGATTCATTTTTTATCCTATTGTGAGCTGAATAAGGAAGGGAAATAGATGTCTCCAATTAACCCTGCTTTGCATACTGAGTTTAAACAGCGGTCTGTTAGGTTACGGATGCTATCAATGTGGGGGGCCTTTGTACTGGTTATTTGTATTTTCGCCAATACGGTTTTCTTTCTTTCTAGGACTTTCTAGCGGGGAACAAGGGTTAGGATGTTAGGACTGATGCTTTTGAATTACTGCTTTTGATTGATGGAGATATGGGATTTGGGTTTTTTGTTGATTGCGCTCGCTAAGATCTTTTCTTTCGATCTTATGCCTACGTATTCCCGTTTACCGAAATAGGGAAATCAGAGCGTTCGTAGTTCCTCCTATTCTATGGGAGGAAATTGTTTTTTTTTATGGTGTCTTGTTCAAAGCCCAAGACGTGAAGCGAAAGGTGGTTTGTATCTTGTTCAAAGCCCAAGATGTAAAGCTGAAGGGTCTATTTGTGTCTTGTTCAAAGCCCAAGACGTGAAGCTGAAGGACCTCGACTTTAGAGAGAATTTGTCATCTCTAAAGAAGGGTTTGTCTGTCACAACTGTTGGGTGACTGGTTATAAAGGAGAATTACTTTAACCGGGATACGCGGATCCTAGCAATGCCATAATTTCCTTTAAAGGGGATTTTAACCTGAAGGAGAAGACTTTAACTCAGTGTAGAGCAATGCTATCTTTCCTTAGGAATTTATCATGCTAAAAGAGGGACAGTGGCATGGATGTAGATGATCCAGAGGCTTGCCGCTTACAGCGATTAGATGAAGGGAAAAGAGTTGTTGATGTTTATGTACTGTGAACAAGGCACAGCTTTGATGCTAAAAGGTTGATTGGATCAACCAGTGGTTTTCTTATACAAAACCTAAGAGGAGGCTATTAGCCCAACAAGAGGGAGTTTTTATGTGTCTCGTACGAAGCCCGAGAGAGAGGCTAAAAGGGTTGACTCGACAGGAGAATCTTTTATACTCAACAAGAGAGTGTTTTTGTATCTCGTACGAAGCCCGAGATGGAGGCTAAAAGTTTTACTCAACAAGAGAGTCTTTGTATCTCGTACGAAGCCCGAGATGGAGGCTAAAGGGGTGATTGACTCAACGAGGGAGTCTCTTATGTGTCTCGACAAAGCCCAAGAGAGAGGCTAAACGTTGTTTGACTCCGCTGGGGAGAATTTTGGTATCTCGTACAAAGCCCGAGATGGAGGCTAAACATTTGCTTCGCTGGGAAGAATTATTGAACAAAGCCCAAGAGGAGGCTATGGTAACTGTTTCAGTTAAGTGACAGGTCCAGTATACTGATTTTAAAAGAGAAAATCAGTTCTTATATGAGCAACACTATACTCAGGGATTTGATTTGAGGATCCGGGTTATTCCTGTTCTTTAAGGAAGCGGGAAATCTGAAGGGTATTGAGACTGTCCGAGTCTACGGGTTTCCTTCCTATTTAACGAAGGGGTCACTTGAGAATGTCTTTGAGACTCAAGGAAGTTAGACTGTCCGTGTCTAGAGTTTTATCTTTTGTACTATGCTTTGAGAAACAGTAGTAGACTCTTTGAAAGGACTGTTCTATGGAGATGATTAAGTTCTGTTCCTATACCTCTAGGAGGTCGTTGGGACAATTTGTACGAAGCCCAAGAGGAGGCTGGAAACTTTTAAGAAGCCGACGGGTCCTTGTACTAAGCCTAAGAGGAGGCTATCATTCCCGAAGGAAGAGATCATTATACGAAGCCTAAGAGGAGGCTGTGAATACTTCTAAGAAGCCGTAGGGTCCTTGTACGAAACCCAAGAGGAGGCGGGGTTGCTTTGAGGAAGCCTATGGGTCCTTGTACGATGCCCAAGAGGAGGCCGATGCTTTTAAGAAGCCCGTGGGTCCCCAAACCCCGAGAAATTCAAGGCAAGCTATTCACAAGGAATAGGTCAAGTCAGGAAAGTTCGAGAATTTGGACGAAACTCAAAGATGCCATTCACGGAGAAGACATTCATCTTTGGGAGTAGAGTTTCTTAACAATTCCTAATGAGGACAGCCGAAGAGAAGACTGTATCTGGTGATCCTATTGGGGATCTAGTTGTCTATTTCTACGAATAAACGAAACGGCGTCACCTAGTTCTAGACGTAGTTGTCGGGGAAACTCTAAATATCTATACTATTATTACACAGTTGATATGAGTTTATGAAAGAAGACTTATAACGAAACAGCCCCACAATACAGTTATATGTATATGAGTTTATGAAAGGAGACTTACAGTGAAACAACCCCACAATACAGTTATATACATATGAAAGCGGTAAATAAAAGCGGGTAAACACTTACTCGGTTGTAGAGCTTCCATGCTGTTTGGTTAGTTGTTCAACAAAGAAAGATTGAAAACAACAGTATATTCAAAATCAAAGGAGAAAGTGCTTTGAAAAAGAAAGATTTGGGGCTTACAGCTCAAGGAGAGGCCCAGGGTTTTATCAGTGAGCGCACTGTTGAATTTGTACAGAGGGACTTATACAAGTGACTGAGGCCCAAGAAAGGTTTTCTGTACAAAGGGATGGGTCTTAAACTCTATCAAGAGGCCCAAAGAGTTTAAAGAAAAGAAATGGGTCTTACAACACGAGGGTAAGCCCATTGGTTAGTTTTGAAAAGGGCGACGGTCGCGCCGAGGTTTTGGAAACACCGTGGGACTTATACAAGTGACTGAGGCCCAAAATTTTGGTATTTACAAAGGGATTGCGTTTTACACTCTATTAGAGGCCCAAAGAGTTTAAAGAAAAGAAAAGGGGCTTACAACACGAGGGGAGGCCCATAGTCTTTATTTTCAAGATGAATATTCACTTTTAAAATGCTTAAAAACAATTAAAAATGAATTTATTCACAAAAATATCAACTATATTAAATAAATAATATAAATTTGATTTTTTTTGTAGAATAAAATATTTTACTATTTTTGTGATTTTTCAGAAAAAGAACCAATAAAAAATAATCAAAATTGAGGGAGTTATTAATTTTCCAAATTATTAAAAAATAATAAGAAAATATAAAAAAGAGGGGTTGGGTCTTACACTCTATTAGAGGCTCAAAGTGAATTTTTGTACAAAATATGGGGCTTACAACTCAGGGAGAGGCCCAAAATATTTTCAGTTTGAAAATGGCGATCGCGCCGAGATTTTTAACGTATCGGGACTTATACAATAACTGAGGCCCAAAATGGTTTCGTTAAAAAAAGGTTGGGTCTTACACTCTAATAGAGGCCCAAGTGTTTAAAAATGAAAAGAAATGGGACTTACAGTTCAAAGAGAAGCCCAGTTGATTTTCGTTTGAAAATGGCGATCGCGCCGAATTTTTCTTTTAACGCAGAGAGACTTATACAATAAGTGAGACCCAAAATTGTTTTGGTTAAAAGGGGATTGGGTCTTACACTCTATTAGAGGCCCAATAATTTTAAAAAAGATTTGTTAGGGTGAAAATAAAAAAAAAAACCCCAATTTCATTTTTTAGACATTTTTTCAAGAAAAATTAAGTAAAAAATGATAAAAATATCAAATAAAATCATTAAATAATGATTAAAGTTTATGAAAAAAAATATTTTATCAACATAAATATTTAAAATCATTTTGGTTTTAAAAATCAAGAAAAAAAAAATAAATCATTTTAAAAGCATTTAAAACAATTTAAAACACTATTTTTAAATATATTAAAAATAATATTTTTTTTTGTGATTTTTTTGGATTAAAATATTATGGGGTACGAATTGGAAAACGATGATTTGTTGCTATGTGAAAAAAATTAGTTGAGTTTTGAAAATAAAAAGTAAGAAAAAGAGGAAAGATATCCAAATATCATCTCCGACATTTCTTTTGGGGTAAAAACGAGTACCGAAACTTTAATTTTCAACACGTTTTTATCAAATTTCAAACACTCATAACACGTTTTTGCTATGTGAAAAAAATTGGTTGAGTTTTGAAAATATCAAATGCAGAAAAACTGCTATCGTTTTTGAAAACATCGTTCCGCGCCGAATTTCCAACACGCGTAACTCTCTCGATTTTTATCGGAATCAAAATCCGGAAGTACCTACCTGACCGATTTTTCGCAAGGAATCCGATGGTATTACTCACGCACGCGGAAAATCGACGTATAAAATGCAGAAATTAAAAAACAAAAACTGCTATCGATTAAAAACATCGTTCGACGTTGAATTTCAAACACGCGTAACTCTCTCGATTTTTAACCGAATCAAGATCCGCAAAAGCCTATCCTGACCGATTTTTCGCAAGGAATCCAATGGTATCACTCACGCACGCCGAAACTCTACGTACAAAACGCAGCGATAAAAAAACCAGAGCTGCTGCGTGTAAAAACATCGTTTCGCGTAAAATTTCCAACTCGCGTAACTCTCTCGATTTTTAACCGAATCAAGATCCGCAAGAGCCTATCTTGACCGATTTTTTTGCAAGGAATCCAATGGTATTACTCACGCACACGGAAAATCGGCGCACAAAATGCAGAAATTAAAAAACAAAAACTGCTATCGTTGTTTTCGACGCCGTTTCGCGTAAAATTTCCAACGCGCGTAACTCTCTCAATTTTCATCGGAATTGAAATCCGTAAAAACCTATTTTGACCGATTTTTCGCAAGGAATCCAATGGTATTATTCACGCACTTGGAAACTCACTGTACAAAGCGAAAAAAACAGAACCATTATCGTTAATTCGACGCCGTTTTCGAGTAAAATTTCCAACGCGCGTAACTCTCTCAATTTTCATCGGAATTGAAATCCGTAAAAACCTATCTTGACCGATTTTTCGCAAGGAATCCAATGGTGTTACTCATGCAAACTAAAACTTAATGTATAGAACACACCAATCACAAAAAATCAGAACTGTACATGTTTTAAAATAACCAAAATTCCACAAAACGAACATGTCAAAATGCAAATAGTGGGAGGATCACAACATACACATTAAGGACTACATTTTTGCCTCAAGAATTGTTCAATATGATGCGTGTATGTGGACAACAAAGGAAAGCATGATTCAAAGAATTCAAGTTGTGGATTTTACCTCTTTTTTTGGAGATTTTGGGCAACCTTCCAAGTGCTTTGTTCCAGAAATGATTTGATGCTTTGGACAACCTCAAATGACCTCTTAGAAGCTTTTAGGATGGTTGGAATCGGCTGGAAACCTCTGGAGCAAGTTTGTGCACTTTCTCACGAAATGGTAAAAAACGGCCAAAATGCCAACTCTCTCAAATGGTGTTCCAGATATGTGGCACCATTTGGGATAGTTCAAGGATGATATTTAGAGTGTGTTTGAGATTTTATCTGGTTTGGAAAGTGACTGAATCAAGACATGGCTTGAAAAATGCAAAAAAGTGCCATTTTGAGGTTTTGAGAGGTGACTTTGTGATGTTGTGATTACAGGTCACTTTTGATGGTTTGCACAGCTTACATATGATATATATGAGGTGTGTGTGTGATTAGTTTGAGTGGAATTGCTCTCTAGCTCAAAAACTCACAATTTCCTTACTAATGAAGGCATTTTGGAGTGAAAGAGAGAATTTGAGGAAAGCATCTGTTTGATGGCTTTAGTGTACTCAAACTTAGCACAAATGAGCTCTATTTATAGTAGAGCAAGTTAGTTTTGGGATCCACAGTAAATGGCAACTGCAGCAGGTGTTTGTTCCATGTTGGCCAATGGAAATGCAACTCTCCTCTAGCCATTGACTAGAGGTTAGGGCACAGGCTGCTGGTTCCCTTGGTCTTGGATAAGTCTTGACTAATTTCAGATGAGAATGGCTCAGTACATGCCACCTCTAAGCATCCATTAAATGCTCCAAACTAAAATTGGAGTTTTGTCCCTCTTTTAGGGATTTCTAGGCTTTGGCATGCTTTTCTTTGTTCCTTGGACTTGGGAGGTTCATGGATCAGATCATCCCACTTGGATTTAATCCTTAGATGTGTCAAAACTGATGACAAGGCTTGAAAATTCGTGTGGCACAAAAAATGTGCAAATCTGCCTTGTAAAATTCAGCTTCAGCAAGGCCTTTTGTAAGATCCATAACTCCTTGCTCGAGTATGCTACATGGATGTTCTAGGACTTTTCGGAAAGCTTAGATGACGTACTTCAACTTTGATGTTTAACATTAGACCTGGTTCAACTTGGATCATGGAGAAAAACAGCCTTGAAGTTGGGACATTGTGCTGAAAAATGTCAATTTTAACTTTTTAGCCATTTTGATCCAAGCATAACTCAAAATCCTTAATGAATTGGACTTAGGTCTAGTTGAAGTTTTTGTAGAGGGTAATGAGGGCTACAAATCAAGCTTTGGATGGAGAAAAATGACTTTGTGGTTTAGGAGTTATGATTCTCCAAAGTTGGTACCCTTGCCACTTTTTTTCATAACTTAGAAAAATTTCTAAGTTTTTATGGTTACCCCTTTTACAAGTTATCCCACTTTCTTTGATTTTTCTTGATGAATGATGATTCCAATCACACATTAACATCATTTTAGGGTTAAAGAACCATTTTTAGGAAAAATCTCAAAAAGTCAAAGTTTGACTTTTGTGCACAGTTGACTTTTTATCAGATGAATTCCAAACTGTGCGATTCTTCAGGAAATCATGTCCTTGACCTAAATCAAAATTGATGGACATGTTCCATGGGTGTTATAGGGTGTATTTAATCGTGTCCCATGGCTCGGGAGCATGTCCTGGTCAAAAGTCAAAGCTACAGTTGACTTTTCTCGCGAAACCCTAACTGTGGTTCAGATGAAAATAAAACTTGTTGCTCAAGCTTCTTGGGTCAATCCATTGTTGCAAATGGATCAACGTGGTATATTGGAGACCCTCAAATCATGTCTTGAGGTCTTGGCTCATGATTTGTCCCAAAAGTCAACTTAGGGGTGAATTAGGTCAAGAAACCCTAATTCCTGATTTTTGATGTATGCATCCCCTGAGGCTAAATTGACTTGATGATGGGGTTTATGATGTTTCATGGAGCATTTTAGGTTATGCTTTGAAGCATTGGCTCATGCCCAGAGGAAAATTTCCATCTGGAGGCCCTAGTCGACCAAACCCTAATTTGGTGACACTGGCGATCCTGAGGCTTGATCCACCTAGAAGGAAGCAAACTTGTGCTTAATCCTTGAAGTGGGAGTCCTCTTGATCCTTTGTGGATATTTGAGAGGCTAGACAAGTTAAAGATCATGTCATTCCTTGATTGATCCTTTGTCTAAGAGCTCTGCGAGGGCTTGAAACCCTAAATCCTGTTTGTAGTGAATGCTCACCCACCTTTGGGGAGACTAATGAGGTATGATGGTCCATCCATATTGTGATGATGATTTGCACAATGATGGGAAATCTTAGTGGTCAAAATTTGGGGTATGACACTCTCCGTACCAAACAGGTTTTGTTCTGGGATGATCGATTCATGAGAACATTATTATTGCTAAAGAAATAATGCAGACTATGGAGAAATTAAAAGGAAAAAAAGGTTATTTTGTGATAAAAATCGACCCGTCAAAAGCATATGACAAGCTTGGTTGGGAGTTTATTTGGCGTACGCTTCAAGAAATCAAAGTGCATGCTCGCATGATTAACCTAATTATGCATGCAGTGTCGAGGGTTGAAACCAACGTGAACTAGAATGGAGCTAGAAGCAATTATTTTCGGCCTCAACGTGGAATTCGTTAAGGGGACATAATGTCTTCGTATATTTTTGTTATCTGCATGGATAAGTTATTGCATCTCTCTAAGCAAGAAGTTAGATACAAGAATTGGAACTCTATGAAGCTGGGTATGCATGGCGCTAGAATCTCTCACCTTATGTTCGCAAATGATTTGTTGCTTTTTGGAAAAGATACAGAGAAACAAATGGAGTGTGTTATGAAGAATCTTAATCTTTTTTTCTAACATGTCAGGCCAGGAAGTGAGATAAGAGAAAATAAGTATGCTTTTTTCCAAGAATGTGTCAAGAAACTCGCAGAATAAGTTGGCGCATCTACCTGGCTACAGGGTCACCAACAAGCTAGGAAATTATCTTGGAGTTCCTATAAGTGGCAAAATGCTTAGAAGGAATGATTTTTAGTACTTAGTGGATCAGATTGCTGCGAAGCTCAATGGTTGGAAGAGGAATAGTTTATCCTTCGCGGGGAGGATTACCTTAGCCAAAAGTGTGATTGAAGCAATGCCTCTGTATCTGATGATGACTAATAGAATCCCTAAATTGATATTGAGGAGATTCACAGTCTGCAACGTAATTTTATTTGGAGGGGGCTCCGATGAGCATAGGAAGATGCATGCGGTTGGGTGGGACTCGCTAATAAAACCTAAAGAGCGTGGTGGTATTAGGTTAAGGAATTTGGAAAGTTTGAATTCAGCTTGTCTCATGAAGCTTGGGTGGAAGTTTGTTTCCAATTCTCATAATCTGTGGTGTAATGTTTTAAGGGATAAATATGTTGTCCAGGAGAATTATGAGTTTCTAATCTTTGGAAGGAAATAACTAGGGTTTTCCAGGAGATTCGAGGTCATGGTTGTTGGTATGTAGGGGGCGAAAAAAGTATAAAAGCTTGGGAGGATAACTAGTTGGGGAAAGAGGTTAGAGCTAGTGACATTGAAAATCTTGTTCCCGCTAGTCTGATTGGAGCTAAAGTGTTGGACCTAGTGAATGATCAAAGGGAGTAGAATTTGAGCATCCTTGAATATTGGTTGCCTATTGATTGGATGGACAAATTTCGATCGTGCTTGCCTCACTGCTCGGGGCAAGAAGCTGGCATTTTCTATTTTGCAGGTAATGGCAATAACGAGTTCTCGTTAAAGGAGGTGTATCAATTAGTAGTCGGCTTAGAGATAGGAGTGAAGGATGATGATTGGAAGATTATTTGAAACATTGATGCCCTGAAGAGATGTTGAAGTTTTGTGTGGTTATTAAAGCATGATATACTCCTTACGAACTTAAGCAAAAGCAAAAAAAAAAAGGCTTGGTCATGCTAGTTGTAAGATTTGTGGTACTGCTTCTGAATCTACCTTGCATGCTATGAGGGATTGTGCTAATTAAAGCCATGCATATTTGGAAGAGTATAATTTCGAGTAGTATTTTTGGTGAGTTCTTTTCCTTGGATCTTCAGAACTGGATTAGACTCAACTTGAATTATCATGGAGATGGAATCAAAAGTTGGAGGAGTGTGTGGGTTATTGCATGTCATGCAATTTGGATGTGGAGAAATAAGGAAGATCATGATGAAGATTATGTGAGACCCAGTGACTCAACTTTTCATATCTTTCAAAGACAAAAAGAGTATGCGCTAGCGAAGAAGTTGACAATGCAAGTTATTATGAATGAAGTGAGAAGCAAGATCACTGAGTGGAAGTCGCCTTCAGATAATATGGTAAAACTTACTTCAGATGGAGCAAGTAAAGAGTACAACATTGTTGGTTGTGGGGGAATTATTAGAGATGCGAGAAGTGATTGTGTTAGTGGTTTTTCCAAGCATTTCGGAAAATGTAGTGCAATGGCGGCTGAGTACTGGGGAGTTTTTAAAGGGCTTAAGCTTACTAAGAGGTTAGGGTTGAGGATAGTTGAGGTTAATGTGGATTATGAGCTTGTGGTAAGAGCCATTGAGGGTGAGGTTTTAGTAATGCTAGTTGTTTGGCATTGATTAGGGAAATCAAGAAGTTGATAGCGGACCACGAGATTGTTACAATGGCTCACACTTACAGAGAAGCTAATATGTGTGCTGATGCCCTAGCTAATATGGGATGTTTCAAAAAATATTTTTGTTTCTTCAGTAAAGCTCCAACAATTCTAGCTGATATGTTGGATTTTGATAAAGCTAATGTTTTTGCCTCTCTAGAGGCATCTTTGTAGTTGTTTTCTTTTTATTGGGCTTCATCTGTCTTTGTAATATTTTTTTTTATTTTTAAATTTGAGTCATTATTAGAAGTCAAAATTAAATGTTTTTTAAATTATATAATAATATTAATAATATATACTCTTGAGTTAATTCAATAAGTTGTGGATAGTTAAAAGAGTTTCTCCAAAAAAATTGCAACAAAAATATATATTTTTAAATAGTTTAGTGGCTGAAATTCACCTTTTAAAGATGAATAAATAAGATGTCGTGGGTTCGAACTCACGCCTCTACCCATAATGTTTTAGTTTTAAACATAAATAATATTTTATTTTTATGTAAGATATAATTATAAAATATATTAAATATTAACATCACTTATAATAGATGATCCATTATGGTTAAATCACATTAAATAGTAAAAGGTTAGATCAAATTAAATTAATTATTTTTATTAAAAAATTGAAAAAATCAACTAATAATAGATTACTAAAATTTATTTTATTTTATATTTATCTTTATTACTGTCCACACTTTTTACATTAAAGATTTACAAAAAGAGAGAAAAATGTGATGACTCGAATTTGAATATATAATTTTATATTAAATATTTTTATAGTCAATCCACAATATTGTAATGAGATTAGATTATTGAAATTTATAAATAAAAAACATTAAAATTAAAGTTAATTGTGTGATATGCAATTTGTATAACTATATTTTTAAATTTAATAGCTCCGTCCGTGGTAATAAATGGTGGTGATTCATAGTTAGATTGATGATCAAAGGTGAATGGAGCGGTGATTGGTGGTAGTCAAAGTTGTGATTGATGCAGTGGCGGATGGTGATCATAGTAGTGGTTAGATTAGAGATCATAGGAGAATAAAGTGGTAATCAGAGGTGGTTAAAGTGATGGTCAGAGATGGTGGTTCGAGGTGATCGTAGTGACGGTCAATAGTAAATAGAATAATAGTAGTTGAATAAAAAGTCAATATAGTATTTTAGATTTTAAAAACAAAAACAAGAATTAGTTTTTAGTTTTAAGTTTTAAGTTTTAACTAAAAAGTTGATTAATATTCAGTCTGTTACTGACAATAAGGTTGATACAAGTAAAGTAGTGCTAAAGACGGGTTTTGGAGGTAGTGAAACTGTGGGACCATGCGCAGAAAGTTATTTTGGTGAAAAGGTCTTTAATGATAGAGAGGCTCAAGAAGGAGGGATGGGACTTATGATAAAAAGTTTGGAGGGTAGGGTAGAGACTGTCAGGACAAAAGGAAATTTGAAGGGAACAACTAGTATGGTTGGTTTGTGCCCTGAGAATGATATCCCTTTTGAGGGTACAGAGGTGGGACCGCTAAAGAATGGTTTGCTGGATGCTGAATTGAGGCCCAATACTTCGTTATCAGTGGTACCTAGGCCTCCTGATTTAATATCTCTTAGGCCCATGCGAAAAAAGAAGTTGATCCAAGATATTTATGAGATGGTCCAGATACCCTATGAGCCTTCATATTACTCCTCTCTATTACATTCTTCCACTGATATAAAAGTTCAGAAACGATCTGGTGCAACAGTTGAGGATAAAACACAGTTAAGTTCTCATTCGGGGGAGAGTGGATCTAGGTACTCTGGTGGATCAATTTTGTGCTGTGATTCTACCACTGACTCAGATATGGTAGCTGGAAATGAAAGGGTATTAAGAAACTTTGCAGATGTTTCATGTAAAGTGTGGTCAATTCTGAATGAGTTGGGGGTCGAAGGAGAGGAAGATGATGAAGTGTTACATGGAATACTAAGGAATATGGAGAAAAGGGACAATGTACTAATGGTTAGAGCGAAGGAGGCTACAACAATTGTCCAATGAATGTGTCAATATATAATATAAGATGGTGTAATTCTTCTATTAAAAGAAGAAGACTAATCAGTTTATAGTAGGGAATAAGATTGAATTCTGTATGATCCAAGAAACAAAGTGCAAAAAGGTTGATGAAGGGTTTGTAAAGAGCATTTGGGGTCAGGAGGAGTATGAGTGGTCAGCATCTGATTCTAATGGGTTGTCTGGTGGTATGGTTTCAATATGGAATAAGAAGTCATTCAGGTCCAAATTCAGTTTCTCTGGGAAGGGCTACTTGGGTGTGTGTGGAACATGGTTGGATAGAAATATTTACATAGTGAATATATATTCACCTTGTGCTATGGCAGAAAAAAGAACAATGTGGAGAAAGTTGCTTGAAGTGAAAGCTAATTTTATGAGAGGTGATTGGATTGTGGGAGGAGATTTCAATGCAATTAAAGCTAAAGAAGAAAGGCAGGGTCAGGGAAGATATAATTTGAATGATATGGAGGAATTTAAGGTGTTTATAGAAGACATGGGTCTAGTCGACCTCCCCACTGTTGGTAATAGGTTTACTTGGTTTAAGGCCAATGGATCGTGCATGAGCAGGCTGGATAGGATTCTGATTAATGATGAATTATGCGACTACTGGAAGGTGAATAATCAGAAGGTTGGTTTGGGAGACGTGTCTGACCACAAACCAATGTCACTGATGTTGAATGAAATGAATTGGGGACCAAAGCCATTTAAAACTTTAAATGCGTGGTTGGATCATCCTAATTTCCTGGAGTTTGTTAAGGAAAGTTGGAACAACATAAACATTCAAGGCAATGCAGGTGAAGTGCTACTAAAGAAATTGAGACATCTCAAAAGTAGGTTAAAATGGTGGAACATTAACATTTTTGGAATATGGGATTTAAGGATAGAAGAGAATATTATGGAGATGAATGAGTTGGAAGATTTAATGGCAGAATCTGTGGTTGAAGGTACTGAGGAGGTTGTCAAACTTAGGTGCAAGAATATTGAGGAAATGTGGACTGGTTTACATACGAAGGAGAGCTTGCTTCACCAAAAATCAAGGCACAAATGGATTGAGGAGGGGGACTGCAATACAAAATACTTTCATTCTGTGATTAACAGAAGAAGGAGGGTAAACACATTGTCTGCTTTGAATGTTGGCCTCCAAGAGGAGGATGGTGTAGAGAATGTGAAACAGACCATCCATGATTTCTTCGAAGAAAAGTTTCAGAATGGTTTTCATGATCACTTGAATATGGACCTTAGCTCTTTAAACCAACTGTCAGAGGAAGATAACAAGAGGCTAACTGAGGTGTTCTCTTATGAAGAGGTTTTAGAAACAATAAAAAACTGTGAGGGGGATAGAAGCCCAGGCCCAAACGGTTTTAACTTTAAATTTTTGAAAAAAGCTTGGGAGGTGGTTGGCCAAGACTATGTCAACTGTATAACTGAATTTTATGATAAGGCTTACCTAGCAAAAGCATTCTGTTCAAACTTCTTTGTTCTAATTCCGAAAGTGGACAATCCACAAAACTTAGAAGAATTCAGGCCGATAGCTTTAATCGGTAGTGTGCACAAAGTTATTTCTAAGATTCTAGCTACAAGATTAAGAAGTGTCATTGGCAAATTGATCTCCCCCTACCAATCTGCATTTGTATCAGGCAGACAGTTATTAGATGGTGTTTTGATGGCAAACGAGATTTTCGATTATGTAAAGAAGAAGAAGAAGAAGAAGAATAGTGGATTTATGTTCAAAGTGGATTTTGCTCAAGCATATGATTGCTTAAATTGGAATTTTTTGTGTAAGATGCTAGGTGATATGAATTTCAGTCCAAAATGGATAGCTTGGATAAGAGGTCTAATATGTAATAGTTATGGATCTATTTTGGTAAATGGAAGCCCCTCAAAGGATTTCAAAATTAACAAGGGCCTACGACAAGGGGACCCCTTGTCACCCTTCCTATTTGTGTTGGTAACAGAATTCTTGGCGCTTATGGTTAAAAAAGCAGAAGAAATTGGTGTAATGAAGAGTATCAGAATTGAAGGTATGAATACTAGTTGTCTCCTACAGTTTGCTGATGACACATTAATCATTTGTGATGAATCTTGGTCTAATATATGGGGCATAAAATCTGTTTTGAGAGGATTTGAAGCATTATCAGACTTGAGAATCAACTATAACAAGAGCTGTATTATGAGTTTTGGAGTTGAAAGATATAGAACTGAAGCTGTTTCTACATTTTTGAACTGTAAAGTGGGAAAATTTCCTTTAAGTTTCTTGGTCTAACAGTTGGTGGTAGCCATAAATCCACTGCTTTCTGGAAGCCAGTTATAGATTCATTCAAAAACAGGTTGACAAAGTGGAGAAGTAGTACACTGTCGATTGGTGGGTGAGTGATCTTATTGAATTCAGTTTTAACAAACTTACCAATTCATTACTTTTCATTGTTCTTAGCACCTGCAGCTGTCATTAAGGAAATAAAAAGCATTCAAAGAAGGTTTATGTGGTCTGAAAAGGGGGAGAAGGAGAGCATTGCTTGGGTAAGGTGGGGGTTAGTGTGCAAACTAAAAGATCAAGGTGGGCTTGGAGTCAAGGATGTGAAAGTTTTCAATAAGGCACTGGTGACGAAGTGGCTGTGGAGAATTGTAGATGAACAAGATGCTATTTGGAAAAACATAATTAAAGTAAGATACAAGGATGATTTCAACAGCTTATTCTTTCATCAACATGTGGTTCCTAATTATCAGTATTCTAACTGGTGGAAAGATTTATGTCGACTTGCTTCGGTCGATAACACTCAAGGAGTGTGCAACATTTTAAACTGGAAAATTGGTAATGGCTGCAACACTATGTTCTGGCAATCTAGGTGGTTGGGGGGAAAGCTCTCAATGTCTTATTTCCAACTCTCTTTAGCTCTGCACCTAATCAGCATATATTAGTTAAAGATTGTGGAAGATGGACTGAAAATCATTGGACCTGGGAGTTAATAGGTAATGGCGTGGTTCAGGCTAATGCAGAGGCAGAATGTGTTGATGAACTAATCTTACTGCTGGGAGAAAGCTGCTTATCATGCTTGGAAAATGACGAAGTACTCTGGCCAATGAAGATGGATAAAACGTTCAGTGTAAATGGCTGTTATGACAGATGGATGTGCAAGGGTGGTGAAGATGATTTGGAGATTAACACGATAGCTGCTCTCGATCACCTGTGGAAATTAAAGCTCCCATTGAAAACTCTGATATTTGGGTGGAGACTATTGCTGAATAGATTACCGACTCGCAAGAATCTTAGGAACAGAGGTATTATCTCTGATCACAATCAATTAGTCTGTGTTTTCTGTGAAGCAGAGTTGGAGGATGTCGACCACATTATGCTCGGCTGTGTAAAAATAAAGATGTTTTGGAAAGAGGTGGAGGCTTAGATTGGTTTAATTCTCCCTATTGGATCTAGCAGCTTAGAAGAGTTCCAAAGATGGTCGACAGCTGGGGGTATAGGAGCTCAACTAGCTTTTATTTGGTTGTCAGCCTGTTGGGGAATATGGAGGGTGCGAAATTCGATCATTTTCAAAGGTGAGGAGCTGAATTTAGAGAAGTTATTGATGCAAATTCAGTTGGTTACATGGAAATGGAGGAGGAAGATGAAATGGAAAGGCGACATCGGAAGCTTCTACGAGTGGTACAAGATGCCCATTGATTTACAAAAGCTGTAATGTATTATGGTAGCTGGTGTTTATTGCTGTGGAAATATAGTGTAGGAGCTAAACTTTTGCTGGTGTAAAAGACCTCTATACAGCTACTAGGATAGTTAAACTAAGGTGCTTTCTCTTTTCTGTTGGCTAATAAAGATGTTAGCCAAGAGGGTTTAGAAAGAATTCATTCATATTGTAACTATTTGATCTATGAATGAAGTTTTATTGATTATTAAAAAAAAAAAAACTAAAAAAACTTTTTTGAAATTAAATAAAAACTCAAATCAACTACGTTTTTGTCTTAGGGTGTGTTTGGATTGGCGGTGAACAGAATTGATTCTAGTAGAATTGAGTTTGGTAGAATTGATTTTAACAGAATTGATTTTAGCAGAATTGATTTATGTTTGGATACATTTATGTAAAAGTGAGTTAAATAATAAATTTCAGTGTAAAAATCACCCAGAATCAATTCTAGAGATAGAAGCTACAAATTGTAGCTTCAAGTAGAATCAATTTTGGAGGTAGAATCAATTTTACTTTTTATAAAACAAACACTTTAAAATCATCCAAAATCAATTCTACACCTCTAGAATTGATTCTGGGTATTTCAAAAGTCAATCCAAACATACACTTAATAGATTTTAATTTTAAAATTGGCTTTGAAAATCAAAAATTAAAATCTTGCATTCATGATTCATCCACGCAGAACCGTTTTGAACCTAGTAATGCATAATGTAATTTAAGCTTGTCTCTCAAGTCTCAACTTCTGAATCTTGCTATTTTGTCATTAGTGCATGTTCTGTCTATCTTTAGTTAATCATTAACGTATCTTAAATGAGCTAGTGCTGCTGCCCAGGGTCGACCTAGGTGGTTCCACCTGAAAAAATACAAGGAAAATACTTTACTAATCAATGTTTTATGGGCATTTCTAAGGGTTGGGAATGGTAAAGTTTTATACTACAAATTTGTATATTCAAGATATTAAAAATTGAAATATTTAATTATTTAAAGAAATAATTTATTCATCTATAATTCTTAAAGAATGCTCTAAAAACACTACTTCCTCCGTCCCAAATTATAAGTCAATTTGTCAAAAAAAATTGTCTCAAATTATAAGTCATCTTAAATTCCCAATGCAATATAAATGACATCTTCTTCAATATACTTTCAAATATTTATTATTATTTATTCTTTCAACTCTTTTAATTTCTTTCTCCTATATAATTATAAGGGGCATTACTGTAAAATTATACATAATTTGTCTGTCCCATAAAATAATAATTAAGTTTTTAAATTTGTGTGAAAAATTCAAAACGTCTTATAATTTAGGACGGAGGGAGTAGTTCCGAAGATTTCTAGATTTCTAACCTATTTGTTCAGATTTGGCGTGTTGCTTATAATTAAACCCAACTAGAGATGTTATTACAGTAGTACTGCTGGTACCTGTTTCATCTAAATTATTGACATTAATTTAGTTGCTTAATCATGAAAGTGACATGCCGACATTATATTTGTTTTATGATGGAAATATAAATGTACAGACTGTAAGATTAAGGATTCAATCAACTTGCATGGCTAAAGGATCTAATTGATGCTAAAGTTTTTAGAAGAACCAAAGTGATATCATTAGTTTAATTATGTTGAAATTTTAAGTTATGTTTAGGTATTACACGGCAGGATTATTAAGTTTTTGGACATTTATTTTATCAAAAAAATTTTATCTCTTTATTTTGATGATTTTTAATTTTTAACCTCAATTTTAAGAATTAATTTTTTATCTCTAAATTTTATATTTCTTAAATTTTCGTTGGTCTTTCTTCAATGTAGATGACAAGGATATAAAATTAATTTTGAAACTAATTTATTATTATATTTTATTTAGAAATTTATTCCGAAATGATTTAACAATTAAATTTTTAAAGAAATTTGTTCCGGCATTAGCCCAATATCCAAGTTGCCAACTGATATGTATTAGATGACCTACCATCCTTGTTTCTTTTTCATCCAATTGAATGGTCTCAAAACCAAACACTGTAATAGTTCTCTGCACCAAACACTACCATAGTTACACCAAACACTACTAATATCAAATTTGCTCGTTTTCATGGTCAAAAAATACGTGAACATTGTTTTATAAAGAATGATGGAAACAAAACATTGCTTTAATTGAGTTAGTTACAATATCAAATTAAAGCAGTAATTTAATAATGCAAAATCTAATTTTTTTTATAGAATTACTATTTCTGTTCTTTTATATAAGAGATAATTTATTTTTTAAATTAATTAAATAATTAATATATTTGGTCGGTTTATAAACTAGATATATTTATTATTCAAAAAATTTAGTAAAAAATAAATTATCTTTTATATAGATAAATGGAAGTAGTATTTTTTTAATGCAAAATTTAATTATGAACACTAGAACCATATCCTTAGTTAATAATGCAAGAATCTAAATATGCTATAAAGATAGGCTAATTTTATCAATATAGAAGGGGACCTTTCCTGAAAGTTTGCAAAAACAGTTGACCAATTTGTATTCTCCCTCCCTTTTTTTAAGTGTTATTTTTTTAATTTTTTACCCATATCAAGAAAGTCACTCTCTCTGTTTCTTTATAAGTGTGTTATTATTGAAATAACTTTTTTTTCTTTTTAAATGTCGTTTTCAAAATATAATGTAGTAATGATTATAGATTTATCAAAATTGCCTCTAACTATTTATTATGGAGAGAGAAAAATGTACTATATTAAAATAAGGGTTAATAGTTATTTACCCTTACAATATTGACGAGTTTTAATTTACCCCATTTAAAAATATAATTTTGGATTACTCCCTGAAATTTTGAGCTACCCCCTAAGCGTGTAAAAAATAATGGGTAAATAGAAAAAAAATATTTTACAGGGGGTAATTTTTCTACCTGGGAGGCAAAAGACTAAGAATTTTAAAATTTTAGGGGGTAATCCAAAATTATTTTTTTAAATGGGATAAATCAAAAATCGCCTATATTGCAGGGGGTAAATAACTATTAACCCTTAAGATAATTAAAAGTTATAGATATTATAGGCAAAAGAAAAATCATAGTCTAAAAAATAATAATAATTATTGAATTTCTTGGTATGCCTAAAAAGTCAAAAAATGACAATTAAAAAGGAATTAAATGAGTAATTAATATAGTTACTTTTCAAATAACAATTCTCTTTTTATCTATAATACTCTTAATTATTTATTACATTCATCTTACTTTTTTTTTCTCTGTCATGATTATCTATGAATAGTTTTGACATATATGCAATCAATATTACTTTAAACTTTACAAGTGACAAATAAAATAAAACAAAAAATTATTTAAAAAATGACATTTAAAAAAACGGAGGGAGTACAAATCAATTGATCATACTCTCAATTTTGAAGTGACTAGGTTATAATTACTATAATTTGAAGGTGAAGTTTGGAGAAAACTAGGAATTGTCAAAAGGCTGTTCAACATTAATTGTAGTCATGTTTATTTGTTCAAGCTTTTGAATGGTCATGGGTCCATTAAGATGGATAGTCTTAGGTAAGATATTTCCATTAAGATGGGTAGAATATAACAATTGCAGTATAAGTGAAAAATATAGAGAACTTTCTTGTTGATGCAATGTAATATTAAGTTTCAATTAAAATCTTATATTCTTCCCTAGTTTTCTATGAAATCAGTCTTCGATCTTTTTTTTTTTTTTCAAAGTTAATCTTAATTAATATTATAGATAAAAAGAAAATTATTGTCTTTCGATCTATTTTTTTCCAACCATATTTGAGATGTTTAATACGATATATGTGTTAGCATGAACATAGACAATAAAAACAGGTTGACACTTGTTTATGTTGGATTGCTTGAATATCAAATCAACAATATACAACTCGTGCTATTGAAGGAAGGGTGACAAAGTTTGATGATGGAAAGGGTGGATAGATACACATAGTCCCACATTATTTTTTCTACTAAAATTTTTAATCTTTATATGTATGACAAAAAAAAAAACAAAATGAATATTTGTGGGCACTTGTGAGTTGAATTGGTTTTACATTGAGTCTATAAGATTAAAACAATTTCTTTTATATTTATATTGAATAATTTCAAAATACATTTATAAAAAAATTTAATTAAAAAAATTATATTATTCTATTAAAATTATTAAATAATAGATTATCTAAATTATTATTGTCAACTCAAATAATTTCAAAATACATTTATAAAAACAATTAATTAAATAAATTATATTATTCTATTAAAATTATTAAATAATAGATTATCTAAATTATTATTGTCAACTCATTAAATAATTTTTTAACCAATTAAATTCTAAGTGATGTAAAATTTAGGAATTAAAATTCATTTTTTAAAATGGAGGAATTAAAAATTAAAAATCATTAAAGTGAGAATACTAAAATTGTATTTAAATCTTTTATCAAATTCACGTTAAAAACTCACGTTAAACCAAAAATTTAGTTTCCTAATTTCACAAAATTACATTAAAAATTGTATTAGAATTTGAAAATGCTGGTTGAAAGCAAGTCCCAACATGTTTTTCCAAAATCACGTTAAAAGCTTATGCTTAGTGAACGTTTAGTTTTGCATCGAGGAGAATTCATTTTATTGAAATTGATTCGAATGAAAAATAATAAATTTTAGTATAAAAATCATATTTAAACTTAAAAGTTAAAAATTTTAGCTTTAAATATAATCAATTTTAAAAACAAAATCAATTTTACTTAAAAAAAACACCTCAAAATTATTTTAGAATCAATTTTATACCTTTAAAAAAAATCATTTTAGAATTAATTTTATACGTTTAAAATTATTTTTGAAAGATCAAATATACATTTAAAAGTGTGCTATGAAGCTACAATCACCCAACAGACTATTAAAAAGTGCCTAATTGTATTTTAACTTTTACGTAATAGCCACCAAGTTCCAACTCAACAATTGGAAACCACAACTTACTTATGAAACCTCTTGTTCATTTTTCTTTTTGATACTCCCTCTGTTTCATAAAAAATGTCTTATTTGAGCAATGCGCGGTTCTTAAAAAAATGATTAGATGAATTGGTTTTAATGAAAAAACATATATCACTAACTAAAATACCCTTATTAAATGTAGTTAATAGAGTTGTTAAATAAAGTGAAAACTAGTCAATAGGGGTATAGTAGTGGGAAAATTATAATAAATGATGTATTGGTAATATAAATGGACAATTATTTTAAGACAAAGAAAAAGTGCAAATGAGACATTTTTTTATGAGACGGAGGGAGTAATATTTGTTTGCACAAGGCTCACTTATTACTTTATTTTATTTTTAATGAGCGATCAATGTATTTTAGTTTTCTTAATATTTTTTGTAAGATTTAAAATTTTAATGTTAATGTATCTCACATAGAAAAGCCTCACATTAAAGGCTATTTGTGTTTTTCTATATTCACATGTTGATATGCTATTCCCACCCCTACCGTGGGTTACAATGGTGTGTTTAAATATTCTGGTCTTTCGTTTTCAGCCATTTACGAGATTAATTCATGAGCATATTGGCAATAAGAGGAGTTATTACACCTTGTTTCTTATTCACGCCAATGTTCTGGATGTAATTAAGGAGGTAATAAATGTTTGTCTTTCGTGATACTAATAAATTGGAGGACCTTATATGCCTTTGTAGTGTGAACTCAAACTGGGTGTAAATTAAAATTTGAATAGTCTCAATTGCTACCGAAATTTCATCTTTATATCAAGAAGGTTTTATTTATGTTTTTCATATGCTGCTTAAATTAATATTGTATATTGTCCCGAGAATATAAATTCAACTACTAGAATGAGAAATTTAGCTTTTAGTTTTGTATGGTTTGGTTCCAGCACATATTGGAATGTTTGGTTTGTAGCTGTCGAATTTTTCTGTTTCTGTTGCCAATTAATTGATCACTATCTTCTCTAATACAGTATGCCGTCTTCAGGCCCTTAATTTGTACTCTCTCCGATTACAATTATAAGCTAAAATAATTATTTTCATACGTATTAAGAAAGTTAGGTAAGTATAATTAATTTTTTTGATTTCATGTACAACCAAAGTAAAATGTACGATAATATCCTTAATTTATTTGATGAATCAAATTTCAACATTAAATATTTTTGAATTAAATTA